>CANSNZ010000302.1:1257500-1822500 GCA_947646795.1 Beta lomatogona | reverse complement strand
CTTTTAACTAAGATTGAGTTGGTTGAAAAATCAAAGTAGGGAGAGAATAGAGAGTTTTTGGTGGAGGAGAAAGAGGATAATCTAAGGATGCATGTTCCTCTTGCTTCATATCCTACACCTCTAATACCTTTCACTCCACCAGCCCCCTACCCCAGCCCAACACCCCCTGCTGCCCCCCTGCTACACCCCTAGCCTAACCCAACACCCCCTGCTTCCCCTCCCCCCTTGCGAGGCCCCCACCGACTAGCAAGCACCCCCCAGCCGGCACGTCCCGCTGCCCACCCGCTACACCCCGGCCTTGTAACCCCCCCTCTTTGCCACACCCCGACCACTGCGGCCCCACGATAGCCATTTGTTTAGCCATTTGTTGTTGTGTTGTAAGCTGTACTTGCAACATCAACTAATTGAAAGTTGTTCTTGTGGAGTGGGTCTGTCCAGCTTCTGCTTTGTAGTACTTGCATAGATATAGTTTCACCTCCAAATTATAGCGATTTTGGTTTTATTTGCCAGGTTCTATCATTTCCAAAAAAGTTGCTTTTGAGGGATTCAAATGCTAATCTTGGTGGAGTTGTTGTAATGTCTTCATAGCTGTTCTTTGGTTGGTTATTTTTTGATGGTTGTGATACTGCTTATATAATGCAATTCGAACATTCGAGGGCTGCCTCGAACTAATGTAATTTAGTTATTATTTTCTCTATATTTGTGTAAGAAACATAATTTGTAATGAAAAATGATACTGATATATATATATAACTGTTTGGGAACATTTAGGACAAAAAAATGAAAAAAAAAATTATTTTTTATTTTTTTAGGTCACAAGGGCTGCGGTCGGCTCAATAACCGCAACCCTTGGTGGGTTAAGGGCTGCGGTTAAGGGCAAAAACCGCATCCCTTAACTCACCAAGGGCTGTGGTTTTGGCCCTTAACCACAGCCCTTAACCCACCAAGGGCTACGGTTATTACCCCGACCGCAGCCCTTAACGCTCTAAGGGTTGCGGTTAAAAAACGCAGCCCTTCCTAAATGCCAAGGGCTGCTAGCCCAATGGCTGCGGTAAAAAAATGCAACCCTTGGGCTCCTTTTGACCGCAGCCCTTGGGTTTTTTTCCTCTAGTGATATACACTTTTTAGGGTTTCTATAGAGAAGTTAGAGAGAGAAACTTGTAGATCTTCATTGTTCTTCAAGACTCTACCTTTCTTCTATCAATTCAAGTATTTATTTTCTCCTTCTTTTCCCTTTGTTTTCTATTATGAATTTTAATTATTCATCTCTAACTTATTTATTTATTTCAATTATGCTTGAGTAGTTCTTTTATCTATTGTTAAGTTGAACCCTAGTATGAATTAATTGATGATTATTTCTGTAAATTCTCAAATTAATTGTTTAATTGTTATTGATTAATTGATTGTGCATATTCCAATACTAGATTACGGATAACTAGTATTGTTGTTATTCCATTGTCTTGATCACAACGGGAGTTGGGTTTTGACGGAAATTGAGTATTTCAATTAAGGGCATAAAATTCTCCACGGGGGTAGGTAGAATGGACTGTTAGGAAGTTAGAGTGCCGCGTTTAATGTCTTTAATTTGCATGATTCCACGGGAGTAGGCTTGAGTGCATATTAGAGAAGCCATACATACTCGGGAGAGGTTTATGATATTTTTAAAGGGTGTACTTTTCCTTGTGAACATTTAATTGACTAGTTTGGGGTAGGAATTATTATTGTACTAATTCATGCTAGTGGGGATACTTAACTATAGAGTCTTTTATTTATAGATTGATTAGTATAGTTGATTCGACCATATTCGATATTGACCTCCTTTAGTCTTACCTTACTACATAGTTAGGATGATTAGTTAGGTTATTTATTTTTGTTAGGTGCGCGACACGCCTAGCAAATTTTGGCGCCGTTGCCGGGGAGATAATTTGTTTTATTTAGTTTTTATTTTTTAGTGAGACTAGACTATATATTCTCTAACTAATGGATAAATGATATGTTTAGTGAATAAAGAATATATTCTTATTCTTTATCCAATGAACAATGACTTGACCATCAAGTAAACTGATTAATGCCGGTTTTGGGATACGACTAAAATCCCGACGCCTAATCGCGACTCGTTTTTATTTTTCCGAAAGACTAACTTACGAAAATTAATGAAAACTCGTCAAATTAATAATGACAAGCATGATTATACTATGAATCATTTTATTAAAACGGTGGTTGTAGTCATTGACTACGACTCACGAAAATTATACTTCTAAGCCGAAACTGTATGATTAATACGCAAAAAACGAAAAAAACGTGCAATGCATGATGATTTCGTTATTTTTATTTTTCAAATCCTTTATTTATCCGAAAAGGGGTTCAAAATTTGGTGTCTATAGAATGCCCCACATTGGTCGAATTTTGGAGAAAATGATGGCCAATGTTTGAAAAGACACAAAATTTTGACAGAAAATTTCTTTTGAGATAACATATTCTCCGTAGAAAATAGTTATCATGACTTGTGATTTCTGTTGACGCGGATAGAAAATCCCGGTTAATTTTCTAAAATAGGAGATGCGACTTTATTGTCGTCTTAAGTAGAAAATCCCAATTAATTTTTTAAAAGTTTTAACTGCGACTTTAATGTCGTGTTAGGTAGAAAATCCTAATTAATATTCTAAAAGTTTTAACTGCGACTTTAACGTCGTCTTAGGTAGAAAATCCCAATTAATTTTCTAAAATTTGAAAATGCGACTTTATCGTCGTCTTAAGTAGAAAAGCCCAATTAATTTTCTTTTGAAAATGCGACTTTATCGTCGTCTTAAGTAGAAAACCCCAATTAATTTTCTTTTGAAAATGCGATTTTATCGTCGTCTTAAGTAGAAAATCTCAATTAATTTTCTAAAATTTGAAATGCGACTTTAATGTCGTCTTAGGTAGAAAATCCCAATTAATTTTCTAAAATTTGAAATGCGACTTTAATGTCGTCTTAGGTAGAAAATCCCAATTAATTATCTAAATTTTGAAAATGCGACTTTAATGTCGTCTTAGGTAGAAAATCCCAATTAATTTTCTAAAATTTGAAATGCGACTTTGATGTCGTCTTAGGTAGAAAATTCTAGTTAATTTTCTAAATTTTGAAAATGCGACTTTAATGACGTCTTAGGTAGAAAATCCCAATTAATTTTCTAAATTTTGAAAATGCGACTTTAATGTCGTCGTAGGTAGAAAATCCGAATTAATTTTCTAAATTTTGAAAATGCGATCGTCTTTTTTTTTTTTGGGTTTTTCTATGATATATCCCTGTGTTTTTTTAAATTCTATAATGTACCCCTAATGTTTTTTTTGTTCTACGTTGTACCCCTGTATTTTTTAAGTTTTCTACATAGTACCCCTACGTTAAATGAACGTAACGTTTACCGTTATCTCTTTGCATTTATGGGCTTCTCTCTCAACCCTCCCCCTGCCAGCCCCCAGCCCAGCCCCCATCCCCTGCCCTCCACCCCCGCAACCACCATGACCGCGGCCAGCCCAGTCCTCCATCCCCGTAACCACCATACCGCCGCAACCACCAATGTTTTTTATAAAAATCAACCCAGATTCAATCGTGGGGGCTGTGGGAAATCGAAGGGGAGGGGGGGGGGCAATGGGAAATCGAAGGAGAGAGGGGAAACGGGAAATCGAAGGGGATGGGGTGGAGGCAACAAGAAATCGAAGGGGAGGGGGTGGGGGGCTGCTGGAATTCGAAGGGGGAGGGGTGGGGGCCGAGGGAAATCGAAGGGGAGGGGGTGGAGGGCAACGGGAAATCGAAGGGGAGGGAGTAGGGGCAACGAGAAATCGAAGGGGATGGGGTGGGGGGCTGCGGGAAATCGAAGGGGATGGGGTGGGGGTTGCGGGAAATCGAAGGGGAGGAGGTAGGGGCAACGGGAAATCGAAATGGAGGGGGTGAGGGGCTGCGGGAAATCAAAGGGGAGGGGGTGGGGGGCTGCAGGAAATCGAAGGTGAGGGGTGGGGGCCGCAGGAAATCAAAGGGGAGGGGGTGGGGGCCTGGCTGGCGGGGAGGGGGGGTGGGGGGCTGCGGTTGAGGAGAGAGGAGGAGGGGGTGCGGGCTGGCAGGGGGAGGGGGTTGGGAGCTGTAGCGGTGGATTGGGGGGAGGCGGAGGGGTTGGTGTGGAGGAGATGAGGAGGTTTAGGTGGGAATTCAAAAATATTTAACGTCCGTTTTCATTAATACACACTAGGGGTAATATCTAGAAAACTTAAAAAACACAGGGATACAGTGTAGAATTAAAAAACAATAGGGGTACATTATAGAATTTTAAAAAACACAGGGGTATATCATAGAAAAACCCGTTTTTTTAGTCTTCTGAATTTGTCTTTTGCTAATGTGAGAAATTCCGACAATTAACAGATTGACTCCAGTTTTTACATTTTTCATGGCCTTGATGACAAAAAAGTTGTCAAGTCACCATTACTTACTTTTTATGACTCCATGTGTTATCATGTCACCTTAAATTAGGACATTGTCACGTCATGGCACCTTAGAGTGACGCACTGTCAGGTCATGTCACTTAAAAGAGCTGACCAAAGGTTATTATCTTCTATAGTGGACCAAACCTCATATGGCAAAATTTTCTCTGTTTTTTCCGAAATATTTCAGAAAATTTTCCATGCATGATGCTTATTTGTTCTATTGGAAAAAATTGATTACTATGTAAAATTGATTGATGAAGGTCATTTATTTTGGATGATCATTAGGAAAAGGGAGTGTATCAACGTTCTTGATTCATCATTGACACAGTTTTTTTTTTTATGTTCGGTTCTAGGAAAAAATTGACATACCACAAATGCTTGGTCATTAGCCATGGTGAAGGATGCTCCTTATTATCCTATGGACAATACTCAAACTCATTATCCATGGCATAAATCATGGATGATCATCTTTTCCATCTATAAAAGGGGCATAATTCTTCATTTCCAAATGCATCACTTCCACTACTCCAAACTTTTCTATAAATTTTCCTTTCACCAAAATGGTTCTTACTTATGAAGAAAATAATGAAATGCGGAGTGGAGAGAAAAAACAACTCTCGGGGATCACAAGAAACTTGGAGCAACCAAGGAAATCCTTTTCCTCTTCCCGCTTCACTAAGGTGCTTATGCCTTTGCTTTCACTTTCTACTTGTTACGACATGATTCATGCTGCTTCCAAATTTTGGGATGAAACTCGCCATGTCTTCCACTTTGGAGACCGGGAGATTGTGCCCCTTGTTGAAGAGGTCGAAGGTTTACTAGACTTACTATCCAATGGTCCTGTTATCACGCCTAGATCTCCTACTAGGATCTCGAGAGATTTATCAACGATTTTGCATCTTCCTGAAAGTCTTCATGGAAACTACATACAATATGGTGAGGTATTTCTTGTCAACTTATTATTGACTTTCCAATTTGGCACTTGGCAATTTTCTAATAATGCCAACTATAGAATTGCTAGACAAATGCTTGCATTCTGATGATTTTGGGAAGTACCCTTATTAAATGGTCTTTAAATACATGCCATGTTCGGTGTCTTTCACTTGTTCCTCAAATTATTAGCGGGGGTCGTCTTGGACCACTTATTTTGGGGGAAATGTTCCTTGGCTTAGATGAACTCAAAAGAAACCGTCAAAGCTTTGTGAAGGGATGTCCATTAGCCCTTCATTTATGACTATTAGAAAAAAATTCTCTCATGAAACCCCACAAGAGGCTTACTTATAAAACTAGTCATGTTCGGGAGAGAGGCCTTCTTCCTTTCTTCTATGAATTGAGCAAAAATGGTGGGTGGGAGGATTTTTTTCTACATCAAGATATAAAATGGGTCACAAGCCACCTTGGCATTAGTGCAATTGTATATTGCAATTCTGGTCGCAGAGGTGTATAATTACCCGGGCTTTGCCAAGTCACTTTCTACCTTCCATGGAGGTGTCTAAGGCAAATTGGTTGGAGGCAAGAGCACATTCCTGCCCTCTAGGTTCTTCCATCTTGTACCACTTATGAGGCTGATATGAGTGGTATTCAGAGAATGCCTACTATATGGCAGGGGGCTAAAATTATATCAGCGCTATCGGAACCTTCATTTCCACTGATTGATGAAGATTACCTTCAATGGCTTCTAGCGGATATTGGTCAAGACAAAGATTCAAACGGGCCTACCATGAAGAGGAGAAGGGTTTGAGGGAATTGTTATGTTTATTTTCTATGTTGTTTTTTTTTAAGTTTATGTTTTTTTTTTGAGCTTGTAGGAAATGAAGGCTTTATGTCTTTTTATGTATGAAATGAAGTACCCCAGTTGAGATGAATAAAAAGGTCTGTTTGTGAGAATTATCTGCTTGTGAGAAATTGAATGTGAACACAATTCTAAACACGTGCACACTTTAACATTAAAATATGACATGCAAATCATAATTAACTAATCATATGATACATAAAAGCATAACATATAAACCTTAACAATCAAAGATATGTTTCATCATTTTTCCTTTTTTTTTCTTTTTTTCCGTCTTTCCTTTTTTCCTCTTTCCGTTTTTTTTTCTTTTTTCGTTTTTTTTTCTTTTGTTTTTTTTTTTTTTTTTTTTTTTTTTTGTATGCATACATCATATGAACATCTTAGAAACTCATGGCATGTTTATTAAGAATAACCAGATAGGATACAAAACCCACAAACTGCTTGGTTACTTTATCATGACAGTTACAATTACTTTGATGCCTAAGCCTAGTATTTCTTCAACTGATCAAGATTAGTGAAATGGGTGAACTCATTTCCATCAAAATCCATTAGCTTCACTGCTCCAGCTGTGGTGACATGCTTGACCAGGAATGGTCCAGATCAGTTAGGCTTGAATTTCCCTCGAGGATCATGCAATGGAGCTCTATTTTCTTTTAAAATTAGATTACCTTCTTGAATGTCTCTATCTCGAACCCTTTTGTTAAATGCATGAGCAATTCTCCGTTGATAGAGTTATATGTTATGGAAAGCTTGTAGTTGACGCTCATTTGCGAATGCAAGCTCATCATAGCGAATTTTGTGCCACTGGTCTTCCGAGATTTCACTTTCTGCTATGACCCTGAGAGATTGTATCTCCACTTCAACTGGTAGGATTGGCTCCATCTCGTAAACCAAAGAATACGGGGTTGTTCCTGTTGGAGTCCTAATTGATATCATGTATCCCCAAAGGGCATATGGTAGCTTGTCATGCCTTTCCCTAGTCTTTTCAGTCATTTTGGCAACAATAGTCTTGATTGTCTTATTGGCTGCTTCCACCGCTCCATTTGTTTGGGGACGATAAGGTGAGGACTGATGATGCTTGATTGCATATTTTGCAAGAGTGGTCTTCAGGTGACCCTCAAATTGTGATCCATTATCAGAGATGATTTCAAAAGGTATGCCATACCGACAAATGATGTTGTTAATCACAAATTTCGAGACTTGCTTTGCCCCTAGCTTTGAAAATGATGCAGCTTCAACCCACTTCGAAAAGTAATCAATTGCTACAAGAATATATTGATGCCCATTTGAAGCCTTTGGATGAATTTGTTCGATTATGTCTATGCCCAACTTGAAAACGGCCAAGGAGAAGTCATATTATGTAATGACATACGTGGCATATGATTGAGGTTAGCAAATATTTGACACTGCTTGCAGGCGCGGACAAAGATGATGCAATCACCTTCTAGAGTGCTCTAATAAAAATCTGCTCGCAAAATTTTATGAGCCAGCATTCTTCCATTCATATGGGGTCCACATGTTAAGTTGACGGCGAGATTGGCTAAAGCATCAGTGAAACTATTTTGTTCTCCAGGAAGATTTTTGAAGCTGATATCATCAAAGTAAGGGATCAACTCTTGAAGATACTCAGTGTAGAGCTAAAGTCTCTCATATCTAACCCTCCAGATTCCTATTGTTTGAGATATGATGAGATTAGAATCTCCATACACAGTGAGATGTCTTGCCCCTGCTACCAAGGCGGCCTTTACTCCATATATACATGCTTCATACTTGGCTGTATTATTTATGTTGGGAAATCCAGCTTTACAGCAAATGGAATATGGACTCCATTAGGATCTACTAACAAAACTCCTACTCCATTACTTCTCCTATTAGAAGCTCCATCAAAGTACATGCACCATTGTGGATTGTTAATAAAGCATAAGTACTCATCAGGGAATGCATCATCATACTCATCTCCTGACACTGGTCCTTCTGCTAGGGTTTCTGATATGGCTCGTCCTTTAACAGATTTCTAGCTGACACATTGAATATCAAACTCAGAAAGCATAGCATGCCATCTTGCCAAACTTTCATTAAGAATGGGTTTTTCAAATAGATACTTGATTGGATCAAGTCATGAGTTAGATAGGTAGTATGAGCTTGAAGGTCATGTCTCAACTTCTTCGTGGCATAGACCAAGGAGATACATGCTTTTTCCAGTGGGGTATATCTTGTCTCATACTCAAGGAATTTCTTATTGAGATAGTATATGGCAACCTCTTTCTTTGTTCCCTCGTGATATTGCGCTAAGAGAGATCCCATAGCCGTTTATGTGATGGTAAGGCACAAAATCAGAGGTTCTCCTGGTCTAGGTGGCATTAGAACATGTGGATTTATAAGGTATTCTTTCATAGAATCAAAAGCTTCCTGACATTCTTCATTCCACTCATGGGATGCCCCTTTTCTGAGCAGCATAAATATAGGTTCACATCTCATAGTGAGTTGTGAGATGAACCTGCTGATATATTGAATTCTGCCGAGAAATCCTCTTACTTCTTTTTCTGTTTTTGGAGGAGGTAGCCCTTGAATAGCTTTTACCTTTTTCGAGTCCACTTTGATGCCGTCTTGACTGACAATGAATCCCAACAACTTCCCCGAAGTGACGCCAAACACACATTTTTTAGGGTTCAGCCTTAAATTGTATTTCCTGATTCTTTCAAAGAAGGACCTTAATGCAGGAATATGCCCCTCACGATCTTCACTTTTCACAATCATGTCATCTACATAAACCTCCACAATGTCGTGGATGAGGTCATGAAGGATAGTGGTTGCAGCTCTTTGATATGTGGCTCCGGCATTCTTGAGACCAAAAGGTATAACTCGGTAGCAAAAAGTGCCCCATGGAGTGATGAAAGATGTCTTTGCCATGTCTTCTTGAGCCATGAGTATTTGACTATACCCTGAAAACCCATCCATGAAGGAAAGCATTATATGTCCAGCCATACGATCAACAAGAACATCGATGTGGGGTAGAGGAAAACAATCTTTTGGTGATGCAGCATTCAAATCTCGAAAATCAATGCATACCCGAACTCTCCCATCCTTTTTGGGTAGAACCACTGTATTGGGAGCCAACTTGGATGTTTTACAGCTTGGATGAATTTGGCATCAAGCTGCTTCTGGATTTCTTCTTTCACTTTCAGACTAACCTCTGGCTTCATTCGGCGGAGTTTTTAACGCTTAGGCTTGCTTTCAGGATGTAACGGAATACGATGTTCTGCAATTTCTCTATAAACACCAGGCATATCAGCAGAAGACCATGCGAACACATCTACATACTCTTTTAATAATGCAATAAACAAAGACTATTCAGTTGGGGAGAGGGATGATCCTATTTTGACTTCTTTTACAGCATTTTCTGTACCTATATAAATCACAATGGATTCTTCCATGGGTTTTATGTATGTTTCAGTCGTATCAAGTGATTCATCATTATTAAATTCACTGTCAGAAATAACATCTTGCATGCAAATGTATCTAGATAAAGGTTCACATTCAATTTCCTCACTATCAAAGTCTTCTGACTGGGTATGCAAGGTAGATTGGTTGGAAGATGAGCTATTGGTATGATATCCATCTGAAGGAGGTGAAAAGGTATTTTTATGAGATGGATGTGGAGGATGGTTTCCTAAAAACATTTCAAATTCTATAAGCGCGTCTTTGCTTGACATTCAATACTCCACTTATGTTCAATGCTTTCGCCAAAAGGTATCATCAAAGACACTGGGTCAAAATCCCCTTCCCTAAAGGACTCAGAAGCAAAAAGCTTCTTAAGGACTCCATGTTCCAGATTATCCACCCAGTCATTTTCTTTTTTCATGTTTTTTTTTTCTCGATAAACCGACTTTTGATTAAGTCCAAATTCCTAGCCTCATTGAAGAATATCTCCAATCCCGGTTAAATCTTCTGTTCTTTCCTACTAAGCCTAGGTTCTGGAAATTCGTGGTATGGCTCAGTATCTCCTTGCAAGACAAACTGACGATTGAGGGTAAAAGATGGTTTTTTGGTGTTTTGAGAAGTGTTGCTTGGATTGGTTGTTTCATTCCCTTACCATCATGCCCTAATCCGGATCCTTGAGTATAACCCATCTTCATCATAATTTGAAATCCTTTGGACAGAGGTTGCATGGCAATCCCTACAGGCTCTTTTACCGCATTCGTGGGTAGGATTGAGGTGTTTGTTTTCTGACGGTAACTGGTCATCCTTAGAGAAGGGACACATTTCTTCTTTTTGGACCTAAAGGTAGAGAAAAAGTATTAAAAGAAAAGAAAAGAAGGCTACATATTGCAGAATGCATTGCAGAGTAAAGAAGATTTTTGAAAACAACTTTGCCATATTTTGACTGGAATGGTCCACATTCGCAATTTTGCTTTTTTATTTTTTTATTTTTTTTATTTTTATTTTGACCTTCTTAAATGATTTCACTGTCATTGGGGTTGAAAACAATTTTTTTTTATTCTTCCATTCCCTGCTTAATATTTGAGCAAAGACATAAAATATAGAAATTAGGGCATGTATCCCCATTAATGCGTCAATTCAGCATTCTAAAATTGCTCCTTTGATGACTGACATCTTGAATTCTGATCATATTGCCTGAAATACAATGGTTAATATATTTGAGTCGAACCCAAAGGTTGCCTACATATCCCCATTGCTCCAAGTGTATTTTATGGGGAATCAGACTCAGCGTAGTTCGTTATCTTTAGAAAGAACTAAAGTTTTTTATTTAATAAAGCAGCTGCACTCATATTGAGCTACCTACGTACCCCAGATGTTACATAGGTGGAGTGATCTCACAGTGCAAGTGTAAGTGATAATGGGGATTCAAGCTGCACGTAGTTCTCTGATACTAACAAGCGGAAAGAAGATTTCTTTTCCTTTTTTTTTTTAAATTTTATTTTGATGGGCTAACCCCCTATAGGACTTTTACCGAAGACTTTTCTCTTTCTGGAAGATGATCAAGTAGCTTTGCGGTAGACAAGAGCTTTGTTGGTGATTTGCTTGATGCGATAGCTGATAGCATGACATTGGTTTGTGCCGTGACCATGCAACTGATGATATTGGCAGTACTTGTGAAGATCTGACCCTACTGGACTTGCCCCTGGGCGTCTAGGAAGCGGATGAATCTTACCTTGCTCAACCAGTTTGCAAAAGATATCGACTTGGGATTGCGGTTGCGGACGTGATGACAGCATCTTTGCAGGTATTTTTTTGTGGGTTGGACTAATGATGCCTCGATCAATCAGGCTTTGCACTTTGTAGTAAAGGTCATGGCATCGGTCAGTTTCATGTCCAAATTGACGACAATAATAGCAGGATTTGCTTATTGTCTGTTCCAGAGAGGGGTAAACAGTGCATATGCACTGGAACTTGAAGTATACCTTGCCTCCGAAGACGATCATACACCATACTCAATGGTTCATCCATCTTAGCATATGCCCTTGGATTTGTGTTGGGAGTTTCAAGATCTTCCCGAGGTCGTTTTTCTTGCAACTTCAGGGTATCGATGTCGAAACCATGTTGTTACATGTGGTTGAGGGAGGTGTATTTGATAGTAACCATGTGACGATAATAGAAATCATTCAGGTTTCGCAGCAATATGAGCATGAATTCCCGATCAGTAACAGGGACACGAAGCTGGGCGCGAATGTAAGCGCATCTTGAACAAAAGTGTGAGAAAGTTTCCAAGCCGCCTTGACGTAAAGTGACTTGATTGAACTTCTTGATATCAGTTTGTTTATGCTCGATAGCCCAATTAACAAAAGCTTGGCTGGCATTTTCCCAACTGGCTCAATCTACACAATCTAAAGAATAGTACCAGTCCAGAGCTGGTCCTTCTAAACTCTTGTCAAACAGCATGGGGTAATCTTCCTCTGGTATGCCCCATGGATGCAAGGCATTCACAAATTCCACTAAGTGGACAAAAGGATCACCGTTCCCATCAAATTTTCTGAAATGGGGTAATTCACGATAGTGGTCTTCATGTTGATATCCTGGAAAGAGAATCAGTGACTCAGTGTGAACCTGTCAAACAGGGCATACTATATTAAAGTCCAGGTCAAAATCGTCGGTCCTATATCTTTTCTTTGAGTCATGATCATCATTGTCTTGAGGATTGCCGATATAGGATTCCTGTGGTGCTTCAATTGACGTATCATGAGTGTCAATGCTTGGAGCTCCCACTTCTTCCTCGTCATCCTCACTATACTCTGGTTCTGTTTCTTTAGCGCTAGCATCTGGTGTGGCAGGTGGGACCTCATTCATCCAGAAATTTTCAGGTGCTACTAGAATATAGTGGATAGTGTAACCATCCAACCTAGTGCCCTCCACTTCTTTTAGATACAGTACCAATTTTCCGGCGTTGAAGATGGTCATAATTTCTGGATCACCAGAAATAGTCACAGCACCCTGATCAGTGAGAAGCTGTACATTCTGATGTAGAGTAGAGGCTACTGCCCTATTTTCATACAGCCATGGTCTTCCTAACAAGAAGTTGAAGCAGGCTTGTATGTCAATGACCATGAATTCCACCTTCCTTGCCACGGGACCACATTCAATGAGGAGGCTGATCAAACCCAATACTTCTCTCTTAGAATTATCGTATGCTCTGACCACTTGGTTGGATGGTGCCAGATCCTCTTTTGAATACCCAAGCCTTGTCAGTAGGAGCAGAGGGCAAACATTGATTGCGGAGCCATTGTCGATCAACACCCTAGGTATCTCCCATCCATTACAGTGTATAGTGATGTGTAATGAATTGTTATGGTTGGTATTGTCAGGGAGATCATTGTCTGTGAACATGAGAGTTCGATCTACCCCATGAATGAGCCCCACCATCTGGTCAGGTGTTATAGAAAAGCTTACAAAAGCTTCATTAAGATGCTTTAGAACAGCTGCCCTATGAGGCTGGGACTGCATTAACAATTTCCAGATGGAAACATTAGCATTTACTTCTTTCATGCGCTTGATAGCATCATCTTCCTTGTTACCTTCCTCTATCATTGGCTCTTTGCCCTTTTCTTTCCTTTTCAATACCTCCAATGGATTTTCATCCTCCAAATGGTATGGTTTAAAGTGGCGACCTGCTCTAGTCAAATGAGATATATCCACGTACTCCTCATCACTAAGATCATAGAGGCAGATGGGGCGCCGGTATGTATTTAGAGTGGTGGAATGTCCTCCAGTATTCTTCTCCACAATTGTTAAGACCGAAGAGGCGTCTTCATCAGCATCGGAGGTCAAAATGAAAAAGGCACCATCATAGTCTAAAGTTCTACACATGTCAGAGAATGGATCTTTGTTAAGAGTGAAGCTGGGGTCTTTACAAGGCATCATTTTGACTTTTTCTTGAGTGGAATAGTCATAGACCAGGCACGTGTAACCTACGGCTATCGGCATTTCATACATTTGAGAAACTTTCTTGCGGATTAACTGAACTGGATCGCATCCATCCGAAGCAGCAGATATGGCATTAACGGCGAATGAGGGTTTATGATTGGGAAGGGATTTTTTTTGTGATGTTAAGTTAAGAGTCGTTTGGTTTATTGGAGATGGATGCCAGAGAAAGTTTTCCACCATCCACAAGGTTTTGAATTTGATGCTTTAGAGCCGTGCAGTTTTCACTATTATGCCCCGGGCTTTGATGGTATTCACAGTTTTGATTTGGGTCATAACCAGGGTAAGGATTTTTAGGAGGTGGGCGTGGATTCAAGGGTTGAATGAGATTGGCCTTTTTTAACTTGGAGAGAGCTTGGGAATAAGTCATGTTCAATGGAGTAAAGTTCTTTTGTGGTCGCAACTGGAATGCAGACGATGCGCCAATGGCATGGATTGCATTAGTGGTCTTAGGAGCTGCTGAATCATTGTTTGGGGCTCTTTATTTCCAAATTTTGCATTATAAGTAGTGCTGCCAATAGGTTCATCTTTCTTGATGTCTCCCATTTTCACAGCATCCTCAACTAAAGTTCCCGCAACAATTAAAGCTTTGAAAGTCGGGAAATACTGGTATGCCATATGCTTCTGATAGACAAAAAGAAGGTTTTTCATAACCACTTGCAACTGTTCCTCTTCATTAGGCCTACTCATCATTTTGGAAGCCTTGTTTCTCCTTCGAGTGATGAATGAAGAAAATGTCTCATTGAGGTTTTGAGAAGTGGTCTCCAGATCCCTTCTTGTAACATCAATTTCTTCATTATACTTGTATTGGTTTGAGAACTCTCTGACTATGTCAAGCTAAGTGGATTTCTTTGCATTTTCAAGGTTGAGGAACCAATGTGTTGCAGCACCATCTAAATATTGTTGAAACAGTTGAGCCATCAAAGATTCTTCCACTCCCCAGGGACTCATTGCCCCTACATACATTTTCAAGAAATTAGTGGGGCAACCGGTCCCATCAAACCTTGTCAGATTAGGCATTTTGAAACCATGGGGTAATCGTGCCTTCGGGAAAAGAGTTAATCCATGAATATCCATCCATGGTTCAGCCTTAGTCATGCCTTTTAGAACTTCTTTAAGCTTGACTACTTCTTCCTCGAGTTTAGTGGGAATTTCTCTCTCATTGTTCAAAGGCTCAGGATGAAAAGGTGAAGATACTTCCGACCCCGGATTAGGAGGAGGAGGAGGAGGCATCTGGGCGCTTTGGCGCATTATACCTAACACAGTTTGTTCAATATTATCTTGTCGGTCAAGCATGGCCTGGACAAGTCCTCGGAGCTCAGTCATTGGATCAGGTGGAGGGGTAGAGTTCTGTTGGTGCTCGTTGTTCGGAATTTCAGACATGTTGTTGAGACGTGTAGCAGAGAATACAGCTGGTGTAGACAAGGATGACAGTATTACTGACAGAGAACGTTCACTAAGGTCAGAACTTCGGTGAATCAACCTAGATCCTGAGCGGGCCCAGGCAGAGTTCCTGTGAAATGAGATAAAAAGTTAACACGAAAGTTTGTCCAGACATTGTTTCTCTTTTTTTTTTCTCTCTTTTTATGCAGGGAATGAAAGAAATGATATCTTTTGAAAATTCTCTCTCTTTTTTTTTTACCCCAATTTCAGTTAACATTTATTAAAAGGTGTAAAATCTTGACTCTATCATTTGTTTTGAGAATTTTTTTTTGACTTGTTATTTTTTAGACTTGAACTTTTATTTACATTTTAATCTGCTACTCTTGGACTTATTTTTTCAATTTTTTTTTTGGATAATACACAAACATTTTTCAAAATCAATTTGATAATATCCTTCCATTTCCTGCTACTATAGAAATAAGAGAAAAGAGGTATAACGAGGCCTGTGTCCTCATTTTGGCAAATTATATTGCCCCATATATCGTTCTTCCTTGTAGTGATTCGCATTTATTGATTGCATCTAAGTGCTGAAACCACCAAAGAAAATATTAAATGCAAAAGGGGCTGCACCCGAAGGTTGCCTACGTATCTCCATAAGTGGATTTGGATTTGGGGAAGAAATTTTCCGTTTATATTTTTTTGAATGGAGAATCATGCCCAACGTAGTTCTGATATATGAAATTTCACATAATTTTTCTTTCTTTTTTTTTTTGTTTTTTTTGCAGCTGCACTTAAAAATGAGTTGCCTACGTACCCCTTTTAGTACATTACATAGTAGAGAAAAATAGATGCATTACAACATTGAAATTTTTTTTTTAGGGGATCAAGCTGCACGTAGTTTTACCTACAAAATACAATATAAAAGCAATTAAATGATTCAAGTACTTGTCAAACTTTTTTTCAGACTTCAGTTTACCGGGCGCCATGTTCTCCTGTTTGAAGACGTATGTCCCACCTTTCTTTCTTCTTCTTGAGATATAAGGGGTTGTCCTCTCGGATGAGGAGCCATGATGCCCATGCCTTGCACACCAGCATACAAGAATTTCTTGTTTCATAATCAATTTCATCCAGGAATATATAGGGCTCCATGATAGATTGGATGGCGGCAACTTTGTGTGCTGAACTTTCTTTTCCCTCACACTGAACGGCCCATGTTTCTTTGTATAGCCAATGAAACTTCTCTTCAATTCTCTTCACTTCTCTCGTATCTGGTACCCAATTCGGTTGATCAAACTCCTCCTCGGGAATAGTCCAGTGGAAATAGGATTTTACTAGTTTGAGGGGCGGCATATTTGATGTAGCTTCTCCGGAATCCTTGTCATTTTGTTCGTGATTGAAGTGACACACATGGGATGTGTGAGATTTTTGCATTGTTGCCCCCATGGCTATATCTCCGGGGATGGTGATTACTCCGTGCGGAGTTACCATTTTTACTTTTTGGTGCAATATCGAGATGATAGCATGGTTTTCGTGGAGCCATGGTCGTCCCAACAACATTGCGAAAGGGGCTTCGCAATCAATGATCATAAAGTCCACCTTTGGTATGATAGATCCGATACGCAAGATCATAGTTGTCGACCTTATAATTTCCCGCTTGGAACCATCATATGCAACCATGGTCCCTACTGAGGTTTTTTCTTGAGGAGGGGGATACACGAGCCATTTAAGGACACTGAGGAGACAAAAATTGGCAGAAGCTCCGTTATCGACCATTACGCATGTGATATGTCTGGCACTGTGTTCAACAGGAATGTACAGAGCACTGTTATAAATTGGGTTATCAGGGAGATCTTTATCAGAGAAGGTTATGGCGGAAGTGGTTTCGGCCTGATCTGTGTTGAGAGGTCCTTTTGGCGTATTCTGAGCACAACAAATGTCGGCATAAGCTATGAGTTGATCAATTGTCATTGGGATAGTGTAAATAGCTTCAGAGTTGGATCCTTGGGGTATTGATGGAACATTACTCCCTAGCATGCAGGGGTTGAAGGAACACCCTGCGGACCTGTTTCATCCTCTACCGTTGGCGGTGCGGGGGTGAAATTTCTTGGTCCCGTAGGATTCCCATGGATGGCTATTATTCCCGATGTCGTTGGGCATTTGAGTTTCTGGTGTCTAGGAGAGACAACAGCTTTGTTCGCATGGAGCCATGGTCGCCCCAACAACTGAGAGAATGAGGTTAAAGCTTCGACCACTGTGAAATCTGCATCACAAATCCAGTCTTTATACCCTAGTTGCAGATTAATTGTTCCTATAGTTCTTTATGAAGAATTGTCATATGCTCCCAATATTATATCAGTAGGGCTTAATAACGTGCTGTTATACCCTAACTCATAAAGTGTTCCTTTGGGGCAAATATTAAGTGCCGATCCGTCATCTATTAGCACATTAGTCATCTCTCGCCCATTCCATTTCAAAGTGATGTACAGAGCTTGATGATGATCTAGTTCCTTAGGAAGATCTGCCTTAGTGAAGGACACAATTGGGGATACCCATGATGGAGGGATAGGAATATTTCCATCTTCTATTAGTTGGTGGATGGCATGCTGAAAGTCAACACACCAGTCTATTTCGTGTCCATACTGATGGCAGAAATTACAGTATAATCCCATATTCACTCCTGGTGGTGCCAAAGTGTAACAGTGATGCTTCGCTTCTAGAAGACTCTGTCTTTTCAGACGAATGTACATGGTTCCCAAAGATTCCTCCATGTCTGCGTTAATAGACCTCCAACGGCCTTTACCCTTTGCTGAAGCTTTAGTCTGAATTTGCTTTCCAGAATCAGACATTGTGAAATGATGCTGGTTTCAATTTTCTCCTTTTTTTTCTTTTGAATGTGAAGTACCTGAAATGTACATACTAACAACGTTAGTAAATGACTAATGAAATTTTTCATTTATATTTTTTTTAGCAGGAAATGGAAGAATCCTTTTTTTTTTTTTTTTTTTGATATGTGATTATCCCTTTTGATTATACACATTTTTTAGTCAATTTTTTTTTCTTTAGACTAGACATCTTGTGTTTTTAGACCATGTTTTAATTACATTATAATTCCTAAACATGACACGTTTTGAACTCGTGATTATGACTCTTTTCATTTTTCAAATTTTTTTTTTGTTTTGGGACCATAATTTCAAAACAGGATTTTTTTTTCTTTTAAAAATCAATTTTGTTTTTGAAAAAAGAATTATGAAGTTAATGTGAGTTTTTTTTTTAAAAAAAAGGTGAGCACACATTTTTACATGACACTTGTGATAAATAAACAAGAACATTCTTAATATTTCAAAAATCATTTCGGCAGCAATTCAGCTACAATTAATGATTACTGAAATATTGACCGACTGAAAACGGACTGAGGAATTTTTTGAAAGTTATTTTCTCACATTATTCAATAACTGAAGTAAATAAAGGACATTTGTGCATTGATCCTTGTGTCCTAGAAGTCAACTAAAAGGTGATTCATTTAATGAGAGAATATGTTAAAGTGGCCTCGAGTCACTTCCATTGTGTCCATCGAGGGTGGATGCTCCTGACAGAGCCGGTCACAATAGCTTGCGGATGCAGGTTTTACGCCCTTAATTCATTAATTTGTCATTCTAAAATTTTGACCCTTGCCAATAGACAGAGGTATCAGACCTAATAAGAAAATGGTTAAAAAGAGTGCACGTGTATGGATAGATAAACTATCAAGCACACGTAATTTTCACTTAAGCATGCTATATACAAAAATTAAATTATGAATATCCATGATTAACTTTCTTTATTATATATACATATGGAAAATAACGCATTGTTTAGGTTTAAACCTCATGTACCTCTAGTGGAAGTCTTATTTCCCCAGTGGAGTTGCCAGCTTGTGGTATTCGATTTTTTGACTGTCTTAATTAACGGTCTGAATCCCACGAAAGTCTTTCATTGGACTTTGAGTTTTAGAAAACTTGGAAGTCGCCACCCTATTAATATCTGAATAGGGACAAATTTATTTAATAAATCGTTTTAAAATTAATTTCAAGAAAAATCATTTAAAACGATGATGACTTCATATGGATAAGGCTTTTTTTGAAAATTGGTCTTTCATACCATGAGATAGGGTTCGGGGTTTAGGTTAAGAGGTGCGAACGTCTGGAACTCGTCTCCTCTTCCATTCTAAAGAACGGGCTCTTACTAAATGCGTTATTTTCCATTTTAAAGTAATCATGGCTAAGAAAATCACGTAATTTGCACATACACACATTAACCATTTTTACTTTAGGATCAATATATCATATGTACATGGTAGGTTTGAGCACTGAAGTTGCACTACGTACCAGTCATTGCGGGATTGGAATCCACTCATGGATCAAAATCGTCGTAGTTCGAGCTTATGTCTCACCCTAAATGGCCAATTCCACTGGGGAAAGAAGAGGAGGGAATAGATTATGAATAACTCTCCTTTAGAATTAAACAAATCTATTTAAAATGAGGTAATCACTCCAATTAGTAATTCAAATGAGATAAAGATAATCACCTTAATTAGTGATTAAATATGAAGGATTAAGATAACCTCCTTAATTAGTGATTAATAAGGAAGGAAATAAGTAATCACCCTAATTAGTGATTATTCAAGGAAAGATAATCACCTTGGTTAGTAATTAACAATGAAGGTTAGGAAATAATCACCCTAATTGATGATTATTAACGTTTAAGATAATCACTCTAGTTAGTGATTAAATATGATGAAAGGTTAAGCTAATCACTCTGATTGGTGCTAACCAAGTTTTGAGATAATCACCCTAATTAGTGATTAAATGGGGAAAATAATCGTCCTAATTAACGGTTATTAGGGTTTGAAATAATCACTCTAATTAGTGATTAAAAATGAGAAAAATAATCGTCCTAATTAACGATTACTAGGGTTTGAAATAATCACTCTAATTAGTGATAAAAAATGAGAAGAATAATCGTCCTAATTAACGATTATTAGGGTTTTAAGGTAATCACTCCAATTAGTGATTAAAAGAAGTTTGTGATAACCGCTCTAATTAGCAACTAATCGTGGATTGAAATAAACACCTTAATAGTGATCATGTTTATGATTTTCGAGAGGTCTTAGAAGGTTTGCTTCCTAATTGAAGGCTTTTGAGAAACAATCTTAATTGAAGATTATTAAGTCATTTGGAGAGAAATGATCACTTTGAGATTGAATTTGGAGATTTGTGTTTGGCTAATTGAAATTTGCCATTTAAAGTGAGACACGTTAAACGACCTAAAATCAATTCGGAGATCATAATTACCAATCTAATTATGTCAAATTATATGATTAATCCATTTGAATATGGAAAACACATTTTTTAAAATGTAAGATGGATCATCATACAATTTAACTTAGTTAGATTTGCAAGTTTTCCTCTTAATTGAGATTGGGTCATTTGATTCACATACTATGATATATTGGCCCAACATGCAATATTTTTAACATTGGTTACTCATTTTATTAAAAAAAGTTGTGGAATTATTTATGAAAATTATGCATAAACATCTCCATGTTTTTTTTATTAATTGAGTGATGCAATAACTATTTACAAAGAATCATTATAACAACAAAATGTACAAAATCTATGATCTATACAAACCTTCAATCTTGATCTTCACCATGATGCTCCTTGATCATCATTTCCTTGAATGGGCTTTGGAATTCTTGTTTATTTGTGAATTTGTGAATTTGTGAAAGTTACAGATTAATTAACTCCTTTGATTTTATTTTTTTATGACAATTTTTTATTTATTTGCATGATAAAATGAATCATTTTAAGATAAACTTAATGAATTCATGATTTTTCATTCACATTTTCGTATGAAAAGAAAATATTTTTTATTTTTCTATGAGAGTTGAATTAATTACTTTATTTCATTTGTCAGATTGTCTTTTTGTTCTTGTACTGACTTTCAAAAATCATAACTTTCTATACAAAGTGTTAAATTGAGCATATGATATATCTATGGAGATACCAGTGAGTTATTTATGTTATATCAAAATTTCATAAGTTTTTAGTGACCACTTGAATTATGGTGAATTTTATACTAAAACTGGTCAAAACAAAACCTTTATTCAATTTGTTCTTTGAGACCTAAGTTATTGATCTTAGTTCGAAGTGAAATTTGGTATGAATATTCTAGACACTTGGAAAGACTAGACTGGAAATTTTCATTTTAATTGGACTTTTTTTAAGATCATTTTTTATTTATTTTCTTAACTGAAGAGAAAATCAGTATTCTGAAATTTAGTGATTTATATGAACATGATTTTTATATTTTTGGAAAGCTACTGATGTTTTCTTCAAACTTGATGTTTTTAGATTTATTTAAATGATTTTATTTTTTATTTTTAAAGAACAATTCTAGGTGGTACTGGACAAAATCAGTTTAGCATAACAAAGTTGTATGATTTTTAGTTATTTACACAAAATTCATTTTTTAGAAATTGCAAAGCCTAGTTGCTAGAAACATCTTGCACTTCATAGGGAAAATATTAAATCCCCACGAACTAATTAGTTAATACCGATGAAAAAATGAAATAATACAGGAAAATAAAACTGACCATAATTACAACATCACATTTTTTTTATGGAGATGTTTTTTACACAATTTTTCTTGAATTTTTTTATGAAATCATTTTTGGTGATGAATAACAACTTGATTAAGGAAAATCACATAATCACATTGTTTCCTAAGAGTCACCCCATTAGAGGTGACTATTCTAGGTGGGGTGATTTAAGGTTGGGAACCTATTATGACTTCCACATACCCAAATCACTCCAAAGATTAAAAAAATGATAAGAAGAAAACAAGGAGAAAGTTAGTAGATGATTAAGAAGATAATCAAAAATAATATTAAAACCTTCTACTTTACCTTGCTAGCACAATGATGCACTTTCTTTTGCAAATTTTTCTACTTTTTTGTGATTTTCTTAATTTCTAGGTGAGTTTCTAAATCTTCTTAATTACTAGCTTAAACTTTTTTATTTTTTGTGTTTTTTTCTTCTTTTGATGAACTTCTTTACTTACTAATTATCTTACTAACTTTTTTTTTTCCGTAAGTGTGATTTCTTTAGAGGAAAGGAGTAGAGAGGATGAGAGAATTACTGAAGTTAAATTAAACTCTTTTCAACTTGGTTTTGAAGTGGAAAAAGTAGGGTATTTATAGAGAAATGAAGGAAGTGAACTAGGGTTTCAAAGAGGTAGAAAATCAGATTTTTCACCCAAAAAATCTGATTTTCTTCATCCTTAATCACCCTAATGACATCACTCTAATGACCTCACCCTAATGACATCATCATATCTAGCTCTTTGGAAGCACAAATATCCTTATTCTTTTTGGATTTTCTCATAAATGAAGCAAAATCAGATTTTCAGAAAATATTCTTCCCTAAACATCCTAATACATAAAAAAAATGCATCGAAAAACGTGCAAAACCAACTGATTAGGGTGTTGCGCCTAGCACAGGAAGCTGTGCTAGGCACAGCACCTTGCGCTAGGCGCAAGACATTGCGTCTGGCGCATGCCACACTTGTGCGCTAGGCGCACAATCATGCGTCTAGCGCATGATTGTGTGCTTGGCGCACACTCGAGTCTTCCGGAAAAAATCCGATTTCCCCCCTCTGAGACATGGAATTTGATTCTTATTCTCACATCTTTTCATGATTCTTATTCTCTAACTAATGGATAAATGATGTGTTTAGTGAATAAAGAATATATTATTCTTCTTTATCCAATGAACAATGACTTGACCATCAAGTAAACTGATTAATGCCGGTTTTGGGATACGACTAAAATCCCGACGCCTAATCGCGACTTGTTTTTATTTTTTCGAAAGACTAACTTACGACAATGAATGAAAACTCGACAAATTAATAAAGAGGAGCATTATTATACTATGAATCATTTTATTAAAACGGTGGTTGTATAGTCATTGACTACGACTCACAAAAATTATACTTCTAAGCCGAAACTGTATGATTAATACGCAAAAAACAAAAAAATCGTGCGATAGAATGAAACTCGCGCTCCGGGGAGCGCGCTCCACGATGCATGACTATTTCGTTAATTTTATTTTTCAAAACCTTTATTTTTCTGAAAAAGGGGTTCTATCCGAAGAAGGGGTTCAAAATTTGGTGTCTACACATATAGGACTCCTACATTTCCGTCCATACAACGCCTCATAAGGAGCCATTCCTATGCTCAAGTGATAACTGTTGTTATAAGAGAACTCAATGTACATTAAATGATCATCCCAAGAACCTCCGAAATCCATTATGCATGCTCTCAGCATATCCTCCAATGTCTGAATTGTCCTCTCTGTTTGACCATCTGTTGCTGGGTGAAAGGCTATACTGAATTTCAACAGTGTACCCACGGCTGTCTGAAGTTGTTTCTAGAACTTAGATTAGAATCTCGAGTCCTTATTTGGAACGATTTCCTTTGGAACACCATGTAGCCTAACCACTTCATTAAAGTAAGAATAAGCCAATTGTTTCAGCCACCATGCATCCTTCATTGCCACGAATCTTGTCGTCTTAGTCAAACGGTCCACTATTACCCATATTGCATTCTTTCCGGATCTTGTATTCGGTAATCCCATGATGAAATCCATAGAGATAGATTCCCATTTCCATCCCGGTACTTCTAATGGTTGCAATTTTCCTCCAAGCTTCATATGCTGTATTTTCACCTTCTAGCATGTTAACGCTACAAAGTCTTCTACTTCTTACTTCTTCCTGGGCCACAAAAAATGATTTTTCAAATCCTTATAATGTTGATCTCCTCCTGGGTGTATGGAATATGGCGAGTTATGAGCCTCCTTTAGAATCCTTGTCTTGAGTTCTTCGTCCTGTGGCACACACAATCTCCTTTTAAACCTTGCTACGCCATTGTCATCGATCTCGAATTCCGGTGCTTGACCACTTTCCTTCATCTCCCTCAACTTGCTTAACCACTTATCTGCAGCTTGTTTGATCCAAATCTCCTCAAATTTATCTGGTCTGACAGTAAGGGCATTTAACTGAGCTTGTACATAGCCAGGCTCAACTACTTCCAAACTCAATCTCTTGATCTCCTCACACAGTTCATCGGCTAGGATTAACATATTCAGTGAATGAGCACTCTTTCTGCTCAAGGCATCTGCTACCTTATTCGCTTTTCCTTCTTGATACACTATTTTCAAGTCGTAATCATTTCTGAGCTCAAGCCAACGTCTCTGTCTCATATTTAACTCCTTTTGCGTATACAGATACTTCAAACTCTTGCGATCTGTATAGACCTTACATTGCACTCCATACAAATAATGTCTTCAGATCTTGAGAGCAAACAGGATTGCTTCTAACTCCAAGTCATGAGTATGGTGATTTTGCTTATGTGGTTTGAGTTTGCTCGACGCATAGGCCACTACTTTACCATGTTGCATCAAGACACACACAAAACCTTTCTTTGAGGCATCATTGTAAACTTCGAATCCTTCTACTCCAGTGGACAATGTCAATACTGGGGCCGTTTTAAGTCTTGTATTCAGCTCTTGAAATGCTTCCTCACACTTATCATCCCAATGAAACTTTGTTGTTTTCTTCATCAGGTTTGTAAGAGGTTGGGCCGTTCTCGAAAAATCTTTCACAAATCTCTTGTAACACCCAGCTAAACCCAAGAAACTCCTTACTTCCGTGACGTTCTTAGGTTGAGGCCACTCAATCACTGCTTGAATCTTCGATGGATCTACAGAAACACTTTCTTTAGATATCACATGACCCAAGAATGAGACTTTTTCCAACCAAAATTCACACTTCGAGAATTCGCATACATTTGCTTTTCTCGAAGAATCTCCAAAACTTTACTCAACTGATCCTCATGCTCTTCTCAATCCTTCGAGAACACCAATATATTGTCGATGAACACTATCACGAACTTGTCCAGGTACGGCTGTAAAGTCCTGTGTCATGAGGTCCATGAAAGCTGTTGGCACATTAGTGAGTCCAAAAGGCATAACTGTGAACTCATAATGGCCATATCTCGTACGAAAGGCTGTCTTAAGGATATCTTCTTCAGCGATTCGTAGTTGGTGATAACCTAATCGTAAATCGATCATGGAAAACATTGTTGCACCCTGAAGCTGATCGAACAAATCCTCATTCCTCGGGAGCGGATACTTATTCTTCACTGTGGCATTATTCAACTCCCTGTAATCTATACACAACCTCAAAGATCTATCTTTCTTCCTGACAAACAACACCGGGGCTCCTCAAGGTGAGACATTAGGTCGAATGTACCCTTTATCCAACAACTCTTCTATTTGCACCTTCAACTATTGCATTTCAGCAGGCGCCATTCGATACGAAGCCATAGCGATAGGTATGGTTCCAGGGACTAAATCGATCTTAAAGCTCACTTCTCTCTCTGGTGGCATTCCGGGAAGCTCTTCGGGAAATACATCTGGAAACTCCTTTATAACGGGAATTTGAGTCAACTCTTCGTTCTCCATACTTACGTCCCTTACATGGCACAAGTAGACTGGGTAGCCTTTTCTAAGATAGGTTTGAAGGTTCAGGGCTGAGATTATCTTGACATCGGGTTTATAAATTATACCCTTATAGGAAATCTTATTCCCTTTCCATCCTCTAAGAGATATTTTATGGTTAAGACACTCGATTTTAGCTTTGTAATTAGCTAACCAATCCATTCCTAAGATAACGTTAAAGTCTTTCAGGTCAAAAAGGATAAGGTCGGCTGGTAATTCAGTATCAGTTATGCGCACGCCAACATCCTGGAAAAGAGTTCAACAAAATATGATTTCTCCAGTAGGTAAGGTTATATTGATTTGGCAAGATTTGGTAGATTTTAGGGGATTCTTATTAACAAAAGTGCTAGAAATAAAAGAATGGGAGGCTCCAGAATTAAAGAGTACATAAGTAGGGTTTGAGTTTACGAGAAAAGTACCCATCACAACGTTGGCGTCTGTTTCGGCTTCAGTTCGGCTCATGATATTGATCCTTCCATGGTTGGAGTAGCTTCCATTTCTGTTCTTGCCATGATTTCCATTACCACCACCATAAGAGTGGTTGTTGTTCTGGTTTCCATTTGGTGTAGCATTTCCTCCTTGATTGTAACTTCCTTGAGCATTGAGGCGGTTGTTGTTGAAGTTTTAAATTTGCCTTCCACCTCCGTTGTTGCCATTATTCCCATTTGATCTGTTTTGAGCTTGCTTCTTGGGGCAGTTGTATGATTTATGACCTACTTCGCCGCACTCAAAACATTTGATTCTTTCACCCTGACAAGTGAATCCTGGATGACTCTTGGCACATCTCTTGCAGACATAGTTCCTTTGATTCCTATCTCCTTGCTGGGTCTGTTGTCCAGAACTCTGATTGTTGCGGTTGTTGTAGCGTCCTCCATTGTTGTTGTTCCCACCATTTTTATTGTTGGGCCTTTTGTCGTACCCTTGACTGTTGTTGTTGCCAGTAGGTTCCTTCCTTTTATGTCGGCTAGCAACTCTCTCTTACACTGTAATATTCTCTCTAGGTATGAGGCTTTAGCATATGCTTCCGCGAAAGTAGTAGAGGTGCTACCTCCCAATCGAGTCTGAAGATCAAACTTAAGTCCGTCTTCAAACTTCTGGGCCTTCGTTCCTCTTGCACACTCATGTTATAGCTCTGATAAACCTACTAAACTCATTGTACTTTTTTCTACGGATGTGCTCGGGAAAGAATCGAGCCTTAATTCCTACCTTATACGCTTCCTAGTTAAAGTTCTCTGGAGCTTTAGCAGTAGGTCATACACTTTCCCACCAAGTATCAGCATCTTCATGTAGATAAAAGGTTGCTTGGTCCACTTTCTAAGCCTCAGGCGTACCCGTGGTCGTGAAAATGTTTTCGAAATCTCTTATCTAGTTCTCAAGAAGTAATGGGTCTTCTCTCCCAACAAAGGTTCGTGGTTTCAAAGTGGAAATCTTTTTCGCCATTGCAGCTTGCGGATCGTCTCCATGGTGGTGGTTGTTGATCTAGTTTTGAAGGACTAAGCCAAAGCTTTGAGCTAGTTGCTCGAGAGTCCTAAGTTGTGCTGCAACTTGTTCAGGACTTTCGACCATTTGGTTTTCTTGTCGCCTTGCTCTAGATCGCGAATAAACGTATTGCATAAGCTACTTGCGTTATTCACATTGGTGTTTCCACCATTCACATTGATTCTTATATAAAGGCTAATTCACATAATCATGGCTCATACCATTCATTCATTTAATTTCATACTCAATTTACATATCAAAAGTTCATCATTCATTACTCCAAAAGTGCCATAACAATTCGTTCCTAGTAGCATAAGAGTTTTCAAATAGTCAAATAAGTATTAGTCGCACCATCCTTAACTAAGTTAACAAATTAATTGGTCCTTTACGACCTTAATTATAAATCTAAGGGTCAGGGCTAGAGATTTGGGTTTCTAGTCAGCGTACTCGGACGGGTCCTCGTTTTCACCTTCATCTCCGTCTCCATCTCCATTGAGATTTACAACGGGTGAGACAGGGTTACTTCGTACTTCTTCATCGCCACTATCGTGGGGTTCCTCGTCATCAGTGGGTAAGTAGTCATTAAGCCACTTGGCCCTGGCATCAAGCATTCTTTTCTCTAGGTAATTCAACGTGAGATACCACTTCCCTTTCAATGTGTATCGTTAATAGTTTGGCCTTCCATTTTTCAGAACATCAGAGTATTCGTTCTTGATTCCGGCATAAGGGCCATCGTTGGGAAGAGTGTGAATCAAAACATCGGCCTGTTTAGGTGGTGTGAGGTAATCTGAATGCCCATGGCCTTCATTGAGGTGGTAACACTTCATTGTTAATTGTAACCTGTAGATGTCTATAGACTCTCCTACCCTCATCCTTAGAAGGTAAGGTCCTTGACGAGGGGTCCTGGTGCATTTCCTGGCGGTCAAACGTGTCTTGGCCATCTAATATCATAAACAATTAATAAGTACCTTTAACGAGTACTTTCATACATCTACACACAACCCATTCGTACCCATACTAAACCCTTAATCCACATTTGAATCCTAATTCATTTTACCTAAATATTTTTATTATTTTTACTTCCTAAACCAATTTTAAGTTTAACCCTATTTGATTCATTTTCCTTAATTGATAATTTTAATCTTTCCCTAGTAATTCTAAACTCCGCTCTGATGCCACTTTGTAATACCCCCGCCAACCCGAACCCTTTTTCATTTAATAAAGCTCGAGATGGGGGAAAATCCACGAGGGTTCGACTTAACGGGCGTGCTACCACCGCACTTATCTCCTTGGAAATAAATGCAAGCCTAGATTAAAGCATACTAAATTCAAATTCATAAATCCTTACAGCCAAGTAAATTGTTCATTAAATATTACTAATTACTAAAGTGTTTTAAAGTTCAAGCGGAAGCTAAATCATAAGCTAAGTGGATGACAACTCTAAATTATCTCCCTTTGTTCTCCCGTCGATCACCCACCTACACAAATACATTGATAGAAACAAGAGAGACAAGCTCCCAAAAATCAGAAAAACTGAGTAATTCCAACTCTATCCCGTAAAATACTTAAGTTGAAAATACTTTGTAAATAGTAGGTTAATAGGGTTGAAAAGCATAGCACACACACACACACACACACACACATATATATATATATATATATATATATATATATATATATATATAATGAATAATCATATAAGTTCAATTAATCCAATTATTTAAGGAGAGGAAAGAGAACGCCTGTAAACCATGGTCAATCCCCATTAACTACTTACTTTAACAATTTAGGTCGGGGTCAATCCCAAGTAACTACCTACGAATATCATAATGGCCATAAACAGAGTCACTAGCGTGCACACCCCTTCTACTTGGATCACATCAAGATAGAAGGAAGGCAAGTAACAGACAATTAGCATAGTACCCAGAGAACCTGTAGGTGGCCGCTGAACCTCCCATACAGGGCAATCTGTTCATCATGTCCCTCCGATATTTCACTTTAAGTGATTACTAGTTTTTAATTCATGTCATCACATATCACATGTGCACATATGTGTCAATTCATTTAATCAAGAGTGAATACACTTATTCCAAATTCAGAATTCAATTCATACATAGCTTAATCCGAGAGCCCATTCGTATTCATTATCATAACCGTCACTTGGTTACATTGATTAACTCATAATCATCCAATTATCACATGTTCTTGATAATTTCCAACTTTCACTCATAACTTCAATATTAATAATAACGATAACAAAAATCATAGTAATAGTAATAATATAAATGGTAAGAATAAACGATAATAATAACGATAATAATAATAATAATAATAATAATAATAATAATAATAATAATAATAATAATAATAATAATAATAATAATAATAATAATAATAATAATAATAATAATAATAATAATAATAATAATAATAATAATAATAATAATAATAATAATAATAATAATAATAATAATAATAATAATAATAATAATAATAATAATAATAATAATAATAATAATAATAATAATAATAATAATAATAATAATTGTTGTAGTCTAACATCTACGGTTCTCTTGAAGACACTTGGGCTCATCAGAGTCGTACACGTGTCACCCTAGTTAAAAAGGAGAAAAGCCTTGAATCTCTGGGCTACACTCAGCTGAGTTAAAAGGTTAAAGTTCTGCCCCAACAGTCAGAGCCCAACAGTGCAAGATGGCTGAAGGAGAGTGGTTAATAGACATCCACCAGTCCTGGTCTGCCACGTGTCATGATCTGATTCCTCAACCAATCAGAGGCCACTATTGTAGGTCAGTTTTTAAGGTTAGCTGTCAACTTGCTATCACTATAAATACTCTAGAAATCAGGAGAAAAGGCATTCAATGCAAACAGTGCAAAGTTACTCTGATAAAATACTCTCTCACTTTCTCTCTCTATCTCTACTTTCTCTCACTACTCTTGATATCTGACTTAAGCATCGGAGGGGGAACCACCACCCAAACCTCCAGGGTGGGTCCCTTTTTGCAGGTTCGGGAGCTGAGCCCAGACCAAGGACTAAGCGGATTCAGACATCGTTGCACAAGTCTCCAGCTGAAGAACACTTAAGATACTAATTTACTTGCTCGACAAGGAAGCTAAGCCTACAGCTTACTTGTTGGACAAGTAGACGAAACATTTGGCGCCGTCTGTGGGGAGACGCAACGATGACTGATTGTCAATCGTCCAACATTGCCAGGAATCGAAGCCTTCAAGTTAATGTCGAAGATACGGTGGAGCATGAAAGACCACCTAGAGGAAGAGATAGACCCCCGTCCATTGTCAATGTTCCTGGACCAAGCCAGCAACCGGTCATCCAAGTTAATCTGGATCGTCCAGTGACTGCCGCCCACCTGGAGAATTTGCTGAATGACTTTCAGACTAAGATGGCGGCGGTCGTCCAGAAGCAGAATAAAAGCAATATGCTATTTTTTCATCACAACCCGGAGCCAGCTGCTAACAATCCACCTCGTCCTAGAGGACGTTCTCAAGTAGATCGTCTAGGTCCTAGTCGACATGTTCGTCAAGAGCCCTCTAGGAGGACGGCAAGAGGAAAGCAGCCAGAGGATAATGATCAACAAAGAAAGATGGACTGGAACCTGGTGGTGAGGACTCAGGACCATGTTCGTCCAAGCGGGCACCGCATGGAAACAGATGCGAGAGAGTATCTAGAAGCAAAGAAAGCTGCTGCATTACAGCGATCAGCGACAGGATCTACACCATATTTGAGAGACCCTCCTTTGAGGTTGTCGTCCAGAGGGGAGGGACGAAGTTTAAGTCACTCTCTTGTTTATCCGCGACAGGAGAAGACAGTGGCTCAGCCCATGGTCTATAGGCGTTCAGTGCCTGCAAACACTTCATCCAATCCTGTAATGAAAGAATATCGTAAGGAGTTCATACCCATTGAGGGACAGCTGGGAGCCCTCCGGATCAACTGGCCTACCCCATTCTCGGCCAGGATCATGGAGGCGCCCCCCTTCCCAAAAGTAAAACTCCCAACCATTGAGCCTTTTGATGGAACAACAGACCCTGATGATCACCTGTCTGCTTACAAACATCAGATGTATGTCCAAGGAGTGGACGATGCTACTTGGTGTAAGAATTTCCCAGCTACCTTGAAGGGAGTAGCTCAGAAGTGGTTCAATAATCTTCCCCCCAATTCAGTCAACAATTTTACTGAACTCAGTTTCTTATTCACTAGTCACTTTGTTGCCAACAAGCAAGAGCAAAAGACAAGCATCCACCTAGGCAAGGTCGTCCAGGGACCTAAGGAGGCTCTTAGAAGTTTCGTTAAGAGATTCAACCTAGAAGCACTTCAGATCCAAGATCTTAATGCTGGAGTAGCCTTTGACGCCTTCATCAGGGGTCTAAGGCCAGGAAGTTTCAAGTTTGATCTTGTTAAGAAGAAAATCTCCACTCTTGCTGAGGCTTTAAGAGAAGCGGAAGCGTTTATCCACGCTACTGAAGTATGTGCTGAAGCAAAACTTCCCGAGTCTAAGAAGCCTGAAGAGGTTGCTCAGCCAAAGAAGAGTAACCCCAAAAAGGCCGAGAGCTGGGCTATAGCCGCTACCACCACTTCGTCCAGAAGGAGCAAGAGGAAAGAGGCCGAGCCATCCTCATCCAATCCTATTGAGTTCAACAATGACCAATACTCCATTCTCATGGAGATTAAGGATCAATATGAGTTGAAGGCTCCAGCAGAGATGAAAACACCTTATAGAAATAGGGATAAGAGCAAGTATTGTCACTTCCACAAGGATTGTGGTCATGAGACTAATGAATGTAAGCACCTCAAGAGAGCTTTGGAGGAACTAGCTCGAAAGGGAAAGATGAACTCCTATATGCCACAAGGGGGAAGGAAGTTTCCAAGGAAAGATGATTGGCATAGCAAGAAGAAGGAGAGTGCAAGCACCGACGAAGATGTTGTTCTCGTAATCTTCGGTGGGTTTGCTGCTGGGGGACCAACCAATAAAGGGCACAAAAACTACCTTAGGGAGCTCGACCAAGTTTTGTTAGCAGATCAGACAAAGGCTAAGCCCTTCCCAAGGGTGGTAGTTAGTGAGCAAGATCGGGGCAGGTTGAGGACTCCCCATGATGATCCCTTGGTTGTAGAAATGAAAATAGCAAACTTGAGAGTAAGAAGGATCCTGATCGACACCGAAAGCTCGACGGACATCATTAGTGCTGATTGCTTGTCCAGACTAAAGTTTGAGGAGAAGAACTTAGTTCCCGTTCACCATCCCATCATAGGGTCTGGGGGAGGAGTCATCCATCCAATGGGAACTGTTACTTTGCCCGTTCGAATGGGAGAAAAGGATGCAGCTAGAACCTTGTTTATCAAGTTCTTGGTGGTCCGAGACGTGACAGCCTACAATGTCATTCTTGGACAACCAACTCTGAATCATGTCAAAGCAGTCATAGTAACTCACCTGATGATGATGAAGTATGAGTGTGATGATGGCCAGATGGCTCTTTATATGGAGACCAGCAGGTGGCTAGGGAGTGTTATTTGACTACCCTCAAGCCGTCATCATGGAAAATAGGCAGCAAAGATCAGACGAAGGTGGCTGGCGAAAGGAAAACGTCTGAAATAGAGAAAGATCAGATGAAGGTTGCTAGCGAAAGGAGAACGTCTGGAATGGAGAAAGATCAGACGAAGATGGCTAGCGAGAGGAAAACGTCTGGATTTGTCAAAGACCAAGTCGCCTCGTTAAAGCTGACCATTGAGAGCCCTCAGACGCCTCTTGCTCCCTCAAGAGAGGCGTCTGAACATCTCCCCAACAAGAAGAGAAAATATGAAATCATCAAGGAAGAACCCTCCTCGTCTGAAGAGGTCATGCCCATCATGGGACTAGCAGTAGAATGTCCAGAGCCAGTGGAAGCCCCTGAAGAGGTACGTTTGGATGAAGCTCGTACAGAGAGGAATCTCAAAATTGGATCTTCGCTCAGCCCTGATCTGAAGGGTCATCTTGTCAACTTGCTGAAAGAGTTTCAAGATGTGTTTGCCTATTGCGTTGAAGAGATGCCCGGAATTGATCCGGAAGTAGCCGTCCATCGGCTGAATGTTGATCCAAATTTGAAACCTATTCGTCAGAAGAAGAGGCATTTGGGACCGGCTAGAAACCAGGCGGTCGACCAAGAAGTTCAGAAGTTGTTGGAATCCAAGTTCATCAAAGAAACCTATTATCCAGACTGGATAACAAATGTGGTTATGGTGCCAAAGCCCAATGGCACCTGGAGAATGTGTGTGGACTACACTGACCTCAATAAGGCTTGTCCTAAGGACAGTTTCCCTTTGCCTAAGTTGGATCGTCTGGTAGACTCCACAGCTGGCCATGCTTTGCTGAGCTTCATGGACGCTTATTCAGGTTTTCATCAAATCCCAATGTGGCCAGAGGATCAGGACAAAACGTCCTTCATTACTGAAAAAGGACTGTATGGCTGGGTGAGGATGCCATTCGGCCTGCGCAATGCCCCGGCCACTTTTCAAAGATTGATCAATAATGTTTTTCAGCCGCAGTTGGGACGAAACATGGAGGCAAATATTGACGATATGATAGTCAAGAGCCATCAAGAAGAAAGCCATGTTGGTGATTTGAGAGAAACTTTTGAAACTCTCAGGAAATACAAGTTAAAGCTGAACCCCAGCAAATGTGTCTTTGGGGTCTTGTCAGGGAAATTTTTAGGTTTCTTGGTGGACCAGAGGGGCATAGAGGCTAATCCCGAAAAGATTCAAGCTATTCTAGATATGAAGTCTCCTTCAAAGACAAAGGAAGTGCAGAGACTGACGGGTTGCTTGGCTGCCCTTGGACGTTTCTTGTCTAAGTCAGGTGACAAGTGTCATCCCTTCTTTGCCACGATCAAGAAAAAGGCCAAGTTTGAATGGACAGCAGAGGCAGAGCAAGCCCTTCAGCGCGTCAAAGATCACCTTCGGCAGCTTCCTAGGTTGGTTAGTCCAGCTGAAGGGGAAAAACTGTTTGTATACTTGGCAGTGTCCACTCAAGCTGTGAGTGCCGTTCTTCTGGCTGAAAGAGAGACCGTCCAAGTTCCCATATACTTTGTGAGTCAGGTGCTCAAAGATGCGGAAAATAGGTATACTCCAGTCGAGAAGTTTGGATTGGCCCTAGTCATGGCCAGCAGAAAGTTGAGGCCTTATTTCTTGGCACACAGTATAATCGTCTACACGATCGAGCTTTGAAGCAAGTTCTACGTAAGATGGAAGCCGGGCGCGGATGCTAAAATGGGCGGTTGAGCTTAACATGTTTGATATATCATTTGAACCAAGGAAAGCCATTAAGGGGCAAGCCTTGACAGATTTTATAGTTGAGCTTACTCGGCCAACCATAGAGCCAATATCTGATCCAGCTAGAGGAAGGAAGCATTGGACGCTTATGGTTGATGGATCGTCCACAGTTAATGGATGTGGAGCAGGATTCATTTGTCAATCTCCCGAAGGGGACAAGTTTGAATACGCATTAAGATTCCAGTTCAGAGCGTCCAATAACGAAGCTGAATATGAGGCACTCTTAGCTGGAATCAAAATGTGCAAGGCGGCTGGAGCTGTTGAGATCGAGGCCAAATCGGACTCCCTCTTAGTCGTCAGCCAGGTTAATGGAGATTTTGAATGCAAAGAAGCATCAATGAGCAAATACATGCGACTGATCAAAGATGAGATAGAGCCACTAAAACGATTTGTCCTCGACTAAGTACCAAGGTCAGAAAATCATCAAACAGATGCTCTCTCGAAATTGGCCAGCTCGGCTGAAGGTGATATGCCAAGGACAGTTTTTTGGGAAGTCAAACCCAAAAAGAGCATCGACCAAGAGCAGATTATGTTTCTCAGCCGAGGGACTGTCTGGATGGAGCCAATCATAGAATACAAGAAGACGGGACGATTGCCTTCAGATCCTGTAGAGGCTAAGTATGTGAAGGCTAGAGACAAGTGGTTTGAGCTATGGGACGAGACACTTTACAAGAAGTCATTCAACCGGCCTCTGCTCAAGTGCGTCACCAGAGAAGATGGTCTGGAGGTTCTGAAAGAACTCCATGAAGGAGCATGTGCTTCTCACATTGGGGAAGAGCTTTAGCGGAGAAGGCTTTAAGGACGGGGTACTACTGGCCTACCTTAAAGGAGGATGCTTTAGTCTATGCAAAGAAGTGTGACAGTTGTCAGAAGCATGGAAATGTGCATCAGAAGCCGTCCAACTACTTAACCCCCATCTTATTCCCTCTGCCTTTTGCCAAATAAGGCATGGATATCCTAGGACCTTTCCCTGTGGCCACTGGGTAAAAGAAGTTTGTGATAGTGGCAGTTGATTACTTCACTAAATGGATAGAGGCAGAGGCCATGCGAGGAATAACAACAAACGACGTCAAGGGCTTCATCTGGAAAAGCATTATAACCCGTTTTGGCATGCCACAGTCCATCGTCTTTGATAATGGCCCACAATTTAAAACGCCTAAACTGAAGGAGTGGTTGGCGGAAAGAGAAACAAAAGCACACTTCGCTGTCGTTGCCCACCCACAAGCCAATGGGCAAGTAGAGTCCTTCAACAAGATTCTATCAAATGGAATCAAAAGGAAGCTAGAGAACGCCAAGGGACAATGGGTTGAAGAGCTGCAGTTGGTGTTATGGTCCATCAGAACAACAGCCAAGAACTCTACAGGGGAGACGCCCTTCATGTTAGTCTATGGCACAGAAGTCGTATTGCCCATTGAGATTGAGGAACCCACCCTGCGAGTCATGTTGTACACAGAAGATGCCAACTGTGCTGCATTACGCACGGTTTTGGACCAAGTGCCAGAAGTCAGGGGCAATGCCTTGCTAAGAATGCAATTGTACAAACTGCGTATGGCTCGGGAGTTTAACAAAAGAGTTGTTAGACGACCACTCAAAGTGGGGGATCTTGTTCTTAGAAAGATGGAAGCGGTTGGACGAGCTAAAGAGTTAGGGAAGCTAACACCAAATTGGGAAGGACCCTATCTGATTGTCCAAGAGTTACGCAGTGGGACTTTTCGTCTACAAGATCTAGATGGACGACCTATTCAGCGTACTTGGAATTCAGACAACTTAAAGAAGTACCACGTCTAACTCAGATACCTGTAGGGTAATTTGTAGTTACTCCAAAGTGCCACGGCACATGTTAGTAAGAAAAGAATTGTATACATGCATCTTGGCATTCAGCCAAGCAAAATCCATATAATACAATTCCTACTTTCTTACCTCTTTGTTTATTTTCACCAAGTTACTTCACTTTGGGGCATTAAATCAGTTACTCGTCTAAAATTGACAATAACTTGGACAAAAATACATACAATAGCAGAACGTCAAAATTGCTCACTTTTATGCCGATCATCACTCCCTCAAAGAGACCGGCTAAAAATATAATGCATATATGGCCGTCAAATTGATAAAACCTCTAGTAAGAGTAACGTCAAAGTCTATGAGAGAAAGTTGGCCTGAAATAAGGCCTTAGTAAAGGATACTTACTTTCAAAAGCACGGACAGCTAAGTAGTTCAGACCCTAGTTAGGGATCGCTACTTAATGACGAGTGTTGCTCCCTCAAGGAAGCCGGCTAAAACATGCTATTGAACATGTATCTCAAGCTCGTCCATCAACTTCAGCAGGCTCAGCCAAGGATGGCCGCTCCCCTTCTTCGACTTTGGCTCTCCCCCCATATACAGTTGAGCTAAGCCCAAGAAGGGGGGGATGATAGAAGCCTATAGGACGAGCTAAAGAGAACAGGTCGTCCAAAAACCAGGACCTAGCCAATAGATGCATCTGTGATGGTTTGATAGTGCAGGACAAATGTTGGTAGCTCGAGCAAAACGGCTTGAGAGTGGTTCGTCCACAACTCAAACGTGCATTGGCCGTCTTCCCTCTTTGGGCAAGACTCGTCTAATCAAGTAGATCGTCCAAAAATCAAGGACGATTATCAACAAATACTTGAATATTTCATAAAATAACAGGTAATCGTCCAAGGGCAAGGAGGACAATCTTCTCGTATGAGCATTTTGCAAACCGTCTCAGGCGAGTCCCTTCTGGTACTCGGAGACAAGTTTTTAAAGATTAAAAATCTGAGCAGGATGTTCAACGATCATGACGAAGTTAAAGTTATACTTAGTCAAATTGCAATTGTTAAAAAAAAAAGAAGACCGGCAATTGGCAAAAAGTTGTTCATATACATATCAATAAGCAAGGATTTACAATTTAAGACTACTGAAGGGCTAAGAATATAATGGCAGACAAGCCAAGAAACTGGGAAAAATAAACCTAAAACTAGGCTTCATCTCCAGCGCGAGTTTCTTGGTCGTCCTCAGGCTTCCCATCCTCGGCTTCGTCTTCAGGGTTCCCATCCGCAGCTGCAGCCTCGTCGTCGGAATCAAGAAATTCCGGAGGTTCCTCGGCGCACACCATAGCCCGATGGACACTCTGCTGATATTCCAGACGACGTACAAAGCTCGGGACCTCCTCAGCTTCGGCCAGCATCTCGAAGGCCTTGACGGCCCAGTCCTTAGAGGTTTCGACGACGTGAGCCAACCCCTCCTTGGCATCATCGAAGGCCTTGGCCGCCGACCTTTCTAGACGGGCATTCTTCACCCTTTGGAGAATGTTCTCCTTTCTCAGCTCAGCGGCAGCAATAAGAGCCACATCCCTCTCACCCTTTAGATCAGTAGAGAGAGTATCTATGATCATCTTCAGACGGTCCCGCTCCTTGATTTGATCGTTGATGGTAACAAGATATTTCTTGTTCTTGGATTCCAGGTCTGCGGATCTCTTCTCCAAGGCGTCCAGTGACTGACGATGGAGGGTATTAGCCATCTCAATGTCATGGATGGCCTTGTCGCCTTCCGTTGTAGCAAGATGGACGAGGTGCTTATTCTCTTTTCTCAGCTCCCTCGCCCATTCTTCAGTTAGCATGCTGCGAGCCAAAAGCTGGAACAATTAAAACAAACCAAGTTATTAGACGAGTTAAAGAGTCAAAATTTGTACAAGTATAAAACAAAGCAGGCATTAAACAATACCTCGGCAGCAAGCTGAGACATGTAACCCACATGCCCGACAGATGCTTCCCTTAATCCTTTAATGTAGGATTCAGGGTAACACTTGAAGAGCTCCTGCTTAAGCCGCTCTTTCTCCAGCCTTGACATTTTGGCGAAAGCAGGAGAAGACTCCTCGTTCGAATCAGCGAGGGGAGGAGTTGGGGGAATAGCAGGGCCTTTGCCCTTATCTGAAAGAGGGGGAGAGTCAGTTATCTTGATAGGAAAGACGATGGCTTGTCTATTGGACGGACTCATGGACCGTCCACCGACCCGCATCGTCCTAACTATGTTGGGGTAATACGACTCACCAGACGATAGTGATGCCGTCTTAACAGCTAGAGGCATCTGTGGCACCAGCTTAGCCACCGAGCCACTGAACCCTAGATAGTTCTCGGCAGCAGTTCCAGATTCCGGTGCAACCAAAGCGAAGGCGGACTCTGGGTTGACCTCAATAGAGTCGGCCGGCAAAACGCTGAGTGGAACAGCTACATGTGCACCCTTTCCCTCCTCGGCCGGGCCAACAGTCGAAGGCTCCCATTTAAGAACCTTGGCTTGTGGGGGTGGCATGCTTCTCTCCCCACCCTCGCCAGCAGGAGCCGTCTTATCGGCCTTCTTCCTTGTAAAGCCCTTAGGCTTCTTTGCTAAAGGCTGGTCAGCTGCGGTAGTTGGCCTCTTTTTGGACGAGGACGACTTCCTAGGTGGAAGTTTGTTTGTAGGAGCATTTTTCTGCAAAAAGTGAAGACATCAGATCAATCGTCCAAGGAACAAAAATAACTACTATTACAAGACTTCGGACGATGGCCCGAAGAAGGTAGCCGTCCAAACATGGACGTTTTCCTACTTCATGCAATCTTCGTCGAAAAAAGAAAAGAAAGATGATTTACAAACATCCAGACGAGTATGGCCCCAAGAAGGTGACCGTCCACGTCTGGACGTTCTCCTTCTTTGGGTGACCCTCGTCCAAAAATTGGATGCCAATTCCAGACGAGTATGGCCCCAAGAAGGTGATCGTCCATGTCTGGACGTTCTACTTCTTTGGGTGACCCTCGTCCAAAAATTGGATGCCAATTCCAGACGAGTATGGCCCCAAGAAGGTGACCGTCCATGTCTGGACGTTCTCCTTCTTTGGGTGACCCTCGTCCAAAAATTGGATGCCAATTCCAAACGAGTATGGCCCCAAGAAGGTGACCGTCCATGTCTGGACGTTCTCCTTCTTTGGGTGACCCTCGTCCAAAAATTGGATGCCAATTCCAGACGTGGCCCCAAGAAGGTGACCGTCCATGTCTGGACGTTCTCCTTCTTTGTGTGACCCTCGTCCAAAGATTGGATGCCAATTCAAGACGAGCTGAAATGATACTCGGCAAAAAAAAAAAAAAAAAAAAAAAAAAAAAAACCAAAAATTTATTTTAGTACCAATGTTTCGGCCCTCTTCTCGGCACTACTCTTTGCATACTGCTTCCACAGGTTGTCTGTAAATTTTGACATGCTGATTTCCCCCGTCCAAGATGCTTTGAGGCGTTGTCTGGCCGAGTCTGCAAAGAATAAAAACGTGTTCGTCAAATGAATTATAGACGAAGAGTTTTACTTGGATGATTTCAAATATATACCTTTATCATCGGCCAACCGCAAGCCGGCAGCAACCAATAAGTCGTCTTGGTAAAACATTTCCTTAAAGGGTATCCAGTTGGATGGCCCTTTAAAAGATCGTTGGCCGGGCCTGGAGTACTCTTTTGTTCTGAAGTACTCCACAACTTCTTCATCGAAATTTTCCTCCAGGTCCATCCAGGACTGCTTCCGTCCCGTATTTGTGACGGACCGATTATAGAATCTATAGCTCTCAGTAGCCTAATCATTGGCCGCCTTCAAAAATATGAAATCGGCTTTCCCTTCATGCATCTTCTAAGGGTTCCCCCAAGCCGTCAAGAAGCCATGGCGGTTGCAGATGCTGAGCCATGCCCCGTCCACGGCCCCAGGTACCTTGGCCGCAATAAACGTCAGGACGTTGTGCCAAGCGTTGGGAGCCAACTGATTATGGCCGATATGGTAGTGTTGCAGCACTTGTTCTATGAAGTCATGGAGGGGAAACCTCAATCCCGCATCTAAGGCCAGTTTATAGACGGCGAAATGCTTCCTGGGAGTGCTCAGGATCGTCGCGTCTTTATTAGGAATGACAAAGGAAAATCCCAGCATGGGCATGAAAGACGATAAGTAATTAGGGTCTGGTCCTAGTTTCTCTAACCACTTACGGTTGACCAAAATGAAGCCAGGATCAGAAAGGGGACCTAAACGTCTTCTAATCTCTGACGAGGTAGTAGAGGCCTCGTCTGATTCTTCAGAATCGCTACCATTATTATCTTCGCCGATCTCCGCCATATCGGTGTCCCTGCCAGAAGTACTAGTCTCAGGTTTTATTTCAGAATCTTCTGCATCATTGTCAAAACGAGGCCTGTCCAAAGGCTGAGCACTTTGGACCTCTCTTGCCTCATCTGGCACCCATCCAGTGGATTCCTCCATATCCGAGCTATTTGATGGGATTATTGCTTTTCGTCTTAGACAGGCAGTTTGCTTGACGCGCGCCAGATTACCCTACACAGGTAAAGACTGGGTCGTCTGACTTTCTCGGCCAAAACTATGAAAATATATGTACTCGGCCAGAAGAGGCCCAACTCTAGAATGTGCCGAAGAAGAAGTATCGGTTCTAGGGTCAAGACAAGCTCTTGGTCGGGCTAGGATTATTTGACGAAGATGATTCCATTTTATTGATTTTCTAAGAAAAAAAATAAAGAATAAAGAAGAATGAAAAGATCAAGGAAACGATACCTGCTAAGAACGTCTGGGCGATTCGGTGAAGAATGCTGAAGCTGGACGATCACTCTCTCTCTCTCTCTAGGAAATTCGCAGAGCTTCTCTCTCTAGAAAAATTCGTTCGAAGTGTTAAATGATTAAATGTCTTCACACCAAGCTTATTTGTAGAGGAAAAAGAAACCAGCGGAGCCGGTCAAGAATGACCGAAAAGAGAATACAACGTTCGAATATGACCAGTAGAACCCAGAAGAAGGCGCGTCACTTCATTTCAAATTGAACTACCTTGAGGGTAAAAGGGCCTTAACCGTCAGATGGGCCGACAGTAAAAGCCCTTTTAGGGGCAAATGTTGTAGTCTAACATCTACGGTTCTCTTAAAGACACTTGGGCTCATCAGAGCCGTACACGTGTCACCCTAGGTAAAAAGGAGAAAAGCCTTGAATCTCTGGGCTACACTCAGCTGAGTTAAAAGGTTTAAGTTCTGGCCCAACAGTCAGAGCCCAGCAGTGTAAGATGGCTGAAGGAGAGTGGTTAATAGACATCCACCAGTCCTGGTCTGCCACGTGTCATGATCTGATTCCTCAACCAATCAAAGGCCACTATTGTAGGTCAGTTTTTAAGGTTAGCTGTCAACTTGCTATCAATATAAATACTCCAGAAATCAGGAGAAAAGGCATTCAATGCAAACAGTGCAAAGTTACCCTGATAAAATACTCTCTCACTTTCTCTCTCTATCTCTACTTTCTCTCACTACTCCTGATGTCTAACTTAAGCATCGGAGGGGGAACCACCACCCAAACCTCCAGGGTGGGTCCTTTTTTGCAGGTTCGGGAGCTGATCCCAGACCAAGGACTAAGCGGATTCAGACATCGTTGCACAAGTCTCCAGCTGAAGAACACTCAAGATACTAATTTACTTGCTCAACAAGGAAGCTAATAATAATAATAATAATAATAATAATAATAATAATAATAATAATAATAATAATAATAATAATAATAATAATAATAATAATAATAATAATAATAATAATAATATTAATAATAATAATAATAATAACATTACTAAATGACATTAATTGATGTTGACGCGTTAATAATGTTATAATAATAATCATCATTGTCATATCACATCGTCCATAGTCCATCTTCTAAAGTCATGATTCATAATCGTAATCGATAGTCGTTATCTAGTTTATTCTTCGTATTCATAATCCGCATTAAGCTAATAGATGGACATTGGAGATTACCTCGTGACGCGTGCCCAAAAGTTAAGTTCATGAACAGTTTAACACTCTTTATATTCCTCGTCTACGAAATCGAAGTCTACAATAGACATTAACGAGGTCTAAGTGAGTTTATAAATCAAAGTTAATGGTTTTCAAATTATTTATGGAATCATTTTAAGTAATCAAAGATTTCTTCAACTTAATTTTCATTAACTTAAACAATTATTTTAAATATAGAAAACTAACTTTATTATACTTCTTACTTTGTTTTAGAAATTGAAGAAATACCTTCAAGTTATAAGAGACTAAGTTCATTAATCCAAAATATACCAAATTAACAAAGTAAGTTAATTTAGGAAAGTCATTTATGTTGTTAAAAAAAATAAACTAATAAAACTAATAAAAGGGGAAAGGAAAGGTTTTACTGATTCAAATAAACCAGGTTCACCAAAACTATAAAAACAAACGAAGAAGGGAGGAAGAACAAGGGAGGGACGAATCAGGGGGAGAAGAGGAAGGTGGCGCAGGTGGTTTGGGCGGTGTACGACGAAGAATCAGGTGGAGTCGGTGGTTTTAGGTGGTGCCTGGGTGCGGGTTGCCGACCGGGCGGCAGCAGAGGCGCTGCGAAGCAGGGAGGCAGCAAAGGCGCTGCGAAAGGGAGGGTGTTTGGCTGCGCAGGAGAGGGTGATGGCTGGCGGTTTTTTGGTTGCGATGCCGCTGTGGTTTATGGGTGGTCGTGGTGGTTTCCTGCGATTTAGAGAAATAGAGGAAGTGTTTAATGGGTTTCAATTTTATTTTCGATTTCCAAAACAAAAATCAGAAATTAAGAGAGAAAAGAGGAAGATTGAAGCAAACCTTTGAAGTTTGTTTGCTTGAGCAATTTGGGTGAATGTAGTTTAGCATTTATAGAGAGTTTGGTCAGAATTTTGAGCTTTTGGGGGTTGAGCTCCATTAATGGTGAGGTATGGTGTTTGAGATTCACTTTTGACTAATTTTACTCCGAAAATCCGGGATTTATGGATTGAGTTTTAAAACTCTACTGACAAGAGTTGCTGATTTTGTTGAAAAATCTGTCCTTTGGCTCTGTTCATCTCTTACGTGAGGAGGGTCGGGAAGATGAAGATCATGTTTTTCCCTTTTTTTTTGGCTTTTCCTTTTTCTTTTTGGCTAACAAAAATGCCACATGGGCTATGGACTTGACATTGGGCTTTATATGGGTTTGCTAATGTGGATAGACAATGGAATAACTAGAATATCTAGAAATAATGAAAATGGATAATTAGTTTATTTAAATAAAATACGTTTCAATTAAATTATTTAAATAAACTCGTTAAATAATTCTTAATTATCAAATAAAATTGAATTATTAGAAAAAATAAATTTAAGTGGAAATAATATTAAACCTAAATAAATAATAAAATAAGCTCTGAAAATTCGGGGTATTACATTCCCCTTGCTATATTTATTTGTCACATTGAGGACAATGTGTTATTTAGCTTGGGGGAGGATTTACTTATTGGGTCATCACTTTACACATATTTTTGTTTGGGTTCATCATATACTTTATTTCTTTTGCATATTTGCATATTTTGGCTTTGTGGGTATGCCTTCTGAAAACCTTCACGAGACCTTACTCGCCCACTAGGGCAGCCTAGGGGTTTAAAGAAATTTTTGCACATGCTAAGTGCAATCGTGATTCCTACAAAAGTGAGTTAGAATTTATTGCTTTCTTTGTATTAAAAGCATATTAGTTTAGTTTTTGCATATTATTGCATTCATACAAGAAATATATGTTTTAATTCATGACATTGATAATTCATGAGATTTTGGCATATTTTGGATATTGTAATTAAATTTCAAAAGACTGGATTTTACTCGGTAAGCACAAGCCTAGTGAGGATTTTACAAGCCTTGTAAACTGACACATCTACACCAGTCTTCTATTTTTTGTTGTGTGATAGTTCCTCATGAAGTGTGATTCTTGAACTTGACTTGGCACTCTTTGAGACTTATGTGGCATATACATGTGTTGATATGATTAAGGCGTTATTTTTTCATTGTTTTGAGCCTTAAGACATTTTTCTTTTCATATATATTATTCCCTTTAATTAACCCATTTTGAGCTTTTGATATCCCATTCTCTTGATCAACCTACATTACAAGCCTCTAGCGTGTTATGATTTCTCTACCAAAGCCTTGCTAAGTGGAGTAGCATTGAAGTTCATGTTTTGAGCTTGTGTTTGTAGTTTTTCGGTAATTATTGAAAGAAAATATGTTGAAAGAAAAAAATGCATAAAATTATAGTGTGAAAGTGAAAAATGAAAAGAATGAGAAAGAAATTGTGAAGAATAATTCTGAAAAATTTTTAAAAAAATAAGTTAAAAAAAATTGAATGAAATTTGTTGGAGTTGATAAGGATGGGTATTATCTTGATTTATTGGCAATGTGCTGTTGAACTTCTAGTAGGAGTTTTTGTGGCGTTTGCATCTAATGGCCATAGATGTTAAAGTGTTATTTCCTCCACTAGTTGGCTTTTAGCACCACATTCCCAAATATTATTCCTACCCTTACCTTAGCCACACTACAATCCTTTGTAAGTCCTCATGATCTATATGCATGTTTTCGCCAGTTTTAAGTGGAGAATGAGACGATAGTCAAGTTTAAAGAAAAATATTTCATTCAAGTTGACTTGGCATATCTTTGAGTGGAAATTTCATAACCTATAAACACATGAGAGAAAGTGTGCTCGACTAAAGTGAGGTTTATCGAGTTTAATTAAGTCTAGCTTGGGGGAAGGTTTGTGGTTTGCCATAGTGAGTCAAGTTGCGATTATATGAATTTATATGAGGTTTGATTTATGGTCTATCTTAGTCTAATCTTATAATTGTAATATCTTTCATATGCCCGAATTTCATGTCTTGGAGATTGAATGGTTGAACTTATATTAAGTCTTGTTTAGAAGTTCATCTTACTCTTACCTTGTGAATTAGTTTGGTTTGCTTGAGGACAAGCAAATGTTTAGCTTGGGGGAGTTTGATAAGGGCATATTCTAACATCATTTAGTTGCATATTAAGGTGCACTTTCATGTAGTATTAGAGCATTTACATTGCATTTTTGCATATTTAGGTCTCTTTTTATAAGCTACGGTGCTTTCATGGGTTGTTTGGTCTTTTGATGTAATCTCAGGTACTTTGGACTCCTTTTTAAGGACATGATTATTAAAGCACTTGTATGACCTTCAAAACGATATATCGTGTGCCCAAAACGGATTGGAATTGAAGAAGATAGAAAGGACTTTGTGTACTTGTGCGAAATATGACACCTCTGCACCATTTTACTCATAACTTTTGACACCAAAATGATAATCTGGTGATTCTAACCGGGTCATAAATTAGACTTGAAGAGTTTTCCAATAATATATTATATGCACCAAACAAAGCACTGGATCAAAAGTTATAGTTGTTCAAAGTTGAGCTGTAGAATTTGACGATTACAACACGTCCGAGTCACTTATGACACGTCCGTGTCACTCTGATTTATTCGAGGCAACAACTTCTCTGTCGTAGAGTATTTATGTAGTAGCAGGTCAACACGTCCGTGTCATTATTGACAAGTCCGTGTTGGTCTGCTCCGTAGTGCGTTCTATTTTGTCGGTTTTGTTATTTTAGGATTTTATAAATACCTTTTATTCACTTAATGAAGGGAGAGGAGATAGATTATTATATACACTTTTTAGGGTTTCCATAGAGAAGTTAGAGAGAGAAACTTGTAGATCTTCATTATTTTTCAAGACTCTACATTTCTTCCATCAATTCAATTATTTATTGTCTCCTTCTTTTCCCTTTGTTTTCTATTATGAATTTTAATTATTCTTCTGTAACTTATTTATTTATTTCAATTATGGTTGAGTAGTTCTTTTATCTATTGCTAAGTTGAACCCTAGTATGAATTAATTCCTGATTATTTCTTTAAATTCTCAAATTAATTGTTTAATTGTTATTGATTAATTAATTGTGCATATTCCAATAATAGATTAGGGATAACTAGTATTGTTATTATTCCATTGTCTTGATCACAACAGAAGTTGGGTTTTGACAGAAATTGGGTATTTCAATTAAGGGCATAAAATTCTCCACGGGAGTAGGTCGAATGGACTATTAGGAAGTTAGAGTGCCGCGTTTAATGTCTTTAATTTGCATGATTCACGGGAGTAGGCTCGAGAGCATATTAGAGAAGCCATACATACTCGGGAGAGGTTTATGGTATTTTATAGGGTGTACTTTTCCTTGTGAACATTTAATTGACTAGTTTGGGGTAGGAATTATTATTGTACTAATTCATGCTAGTGGAGATACTTAACTATAGAGTCTTTTATTTATAGATTGATTAGTATAGTTGATTCGACCATCTTCGATATTGACCTCCTTTAGTCTTGCCATTATTTAAGGGCTAATCATAGAACAACTTTCTCTCTATGGGATCGACTCTTACTTACCCTACTACATAGTTAGGAGGATTAGTTAGGTAATTTATTTTTGTTAGGTGTGCGACATGTCTATCACATAGCAAGGAATTGAAGATTGTTTAGCATGTTTGGATCAAAAGGAGTATTTGGATTTGGTTGGTAATTTGGATTTTGTTGGTGACATTTGGTTGGTAATTTGAATTTTGTCGGGAATTTGGATTTTGTTGGTAATTTGAATTTTGTTGGCAATTTGGGTTTCTTTGATATTTATTTCCATAATTAGGATGATTGGGATCCATAATTATCAAATAAGATTTATGAAATACTCAATGAGAAATTATGGATTTTTTGACGTATTAAAAACATATCAAGTTTGGTCTCTATTTATAGAGGGCAAAAAACTATGGCCATTGGTATTTTTTTTAACGGGCGTGCACACCCCCTGCCCAGCCTCCCAAGCCCTTGCCATCCCTCCCCCCCACCTGCTGCCCCCCTACCGCACATCATCCCCTGCACTCCCCCTGTTGTCGTCCCCCCTGTTGCCTTCCCCCCCCGCACTCCCCCTACTGCTCCTCGCCGCACTTCCCCCTCTTCGCCTCCCCCCGCTGCCCCCGCCCAGCCTCCCTGTTGCACTCCCCTACACTCCACCCCCCTTCCCACCCCCCATCATTATATTTAAAAAGTTATTTAATTTTTTGTAAACGGTAATATTATCGTTGTAAAAGCTACAGTAATAACACATAGCGTGACACGAATCATTGGGCCTCTAGTGCGTGCAGCTTGTACACTTGGCTAGTTGTGATCGCGCGATTCCCTTTTTCTAAAAAAAATTCTAGATGCTACACCAAAAGTTTGTTTCAGGCAGGATTTTTATCCCTCTTCCCTTTCCACGTGGTGCGTCGCGATTTGTCATCAATATCGAAAGGTTCCCCAATTAATGGTGTTCCACTATTTTTGGGAACCAACCAACATCAATGTCAAGTCCTCTATTTGCGTTTTTGTGCTTTGGGGAACCTATTATCCCACTGATGTGGCTGCTCTTACCAACGATGAAACGAACATTATAAATGTACAAACCAATTTCTATATTCTGTAGATATTATTTGTGCACTGTTCTAATTCTTTTGATTTGACCAGGTATGCAGTATACCGCCTATTCAGAACCTAACTCAATCAAGTATTCGATTTTAACATATATATTTTCTTACTATTTTCAAATTCTCAGGATTATTTTGCAACACTTGGATTTTACTATGAGCCGTAAGGTAAGGGTTAAAAAGTTGAACACTTTTACACATTTATTTGTAGCAATATTATTAGCTTTTTAAGGATAATTTGGTAATGAGTAAAACAACAATTAGGGTATAAGCCTTGACTTCTCATTATGCCCTCACAAGTATATATATAGTGCAATATTTAAGGAATTTAATACAAGGAAAGGAATCCTAACTCAATAACAGTTCCTAATTGGAAAATATATTTCGAGCACCTGACAGGCTAAAGTCGTATCACCTAATAAAAAATAACCTAAGGTCCACTAACTAGTAGTCAGGGAAGTTAGGATCGAATCCACAGGGAGATAAATATACTATAATGTATGAACTCTTATATTATACTAACTAAATCAGATGAAAAGGGTTGGTTTACCAAACTAAGCAAATAATCAAATCACAAATATCAATTAAGGGAAAGACTAGGGACTCGGTTCACAATGCATGCAATTCAGGAAATCAAGAATGACTAAAGAAGCTCCATAAATCAATCTAACTAGGGCATATATAATTTCTCGCGAACATTACCTCCCGCGAAGCTCACTAAGCCGCTCTCGCATGGTCATAGATCGCGAAGCTGGCCTACTATTCAGAGCCTATACAAAATCCTACGTCTCGATCTATAACTTTGTATTGCAATAATATCAACACGGTTAGCCAAACTTGTAGATTAACATAAATAACTCAATAGGAAGAATCAAACAATTCAACGAATTAAATAATCATTCAATCAAGCCCTCATATGCATACATAGATCCCCAAATCCCTATAAAGTAAATTACTCACACATAATTGGGGAAAATATAATCATAATTAAATAAGCAACCAACATGATGGAATAACAAGGAAGAAGTAAAAAGGGAATAATAAGGGATGAGAGACATACCAATTGAGACTTAATATTAAAAGCGATTACTCTATTAAATCTGAATGTGCTTGCAAAGTAGAATCAATTAGGGTTCTTAAGAGAATAAGAGAGCTTAGAAAACTAATAAACTGAATAATAATAGGAAAACATGGTTTTTCTTAGAAGCAAAAAGTAAGATATATTACAGCAAGACAAGCCATTATAGAACTCAAGCACGCTAAGACAGAACCTTAGCTGTAAACCAACAGAGGCTAAGCCTCAAAAAAAGCTATTTACAACTTATCAAACCATCTATGTTCTCTAGGAGCCATTTTCCTATGCACTTGTATAATTCTATTTTTTACATTATACTGAATTTACAATAGTGTTGATAGAAGGAACCTTGTCATTCCATAAGGCATCATTCCTAGCCCTCCACACCTGATATACAAGAGTAGCAATGGCAGGCAAGAACACCTTCTTCTTGAATCCTCCAGCTGTGCAACTTCTTAGCACCCAAGTCATCAACTGATAAAGATTGTTATCACTTCTTCTGATGCCTAGCCAGTGTTGAATCTGATCAGAGCATCTCATGCTAAAAGAACACTCAAAAAACAAGTGTGAGTGAGTTTCCGCAGCAGCACCACAAATACAACAGTCTGTGCATGCAGTTACACCCATAAGAGCCAATCTCTCCCAGGTTAACAACCTTTGCTTTATGGATAGCCATGGAATATATCTATGTTTAGGAACAGAAAGCCTATTCGAAATACCTTTACTATATCTCCATGGTTGCTTAGCGGGTAAAAGAGTTTTACTCCCTCCGTCTTTTTTTATTTGCTACATTTTGCCATTTAGGTGTGTCTCTTATTATTTGCTACATTTGCCAACATTACTACAAATGATAATAAAACAAACATCCAAAAGTTCAGCCCAAAAAATTAGCCCACTTAATCAAATTCCCTAAACCTACCCAACCCACCTAACTCTATTTATTATCCCACTCCCTCCATTTAACCCTACCCCAACCCCCCTATAACTACTCCCTCCAAAACCCTAATCTCATTTTCTTCCGTCATTTTCTTCTCTCCTTCTCGACTCTCTCTCTCCTTCTGACTGTCACTTTCCTCTCTCTTCTTCTTCTTCAAACCCTCAGATCTAGGGTTTTTTACTCCAAAATTGTTGAAAAAAAGAGTAGATTAATTATCTACTCTTTTCTGCGATCATTATAAACCTAGATTTTGTCATTTTGGAGTGATTTCAGAAACGAGTCCCCTGTTTCTTGGGTATTTTGAGTGATTTTGGGTATTTCATGGATGAGTTAACTCCGAAATCAAAGAAACGGCTCTTTGATTTGATGGACGAGTTAGATGCGGAGGCTAAAAATTCTAGGGTTGCAAAAAAATCCTTGGATTTTGGTTCGTTTTGTTGGTCTTGTGGCGCGCCTTCAAGAAAACCACCAGATCTTCAATTTGGTGGTGTATTTGAGGGCAAAAAACCTGAAAACTTGGAAGATCCACCTCCGGAAGGCTTTAAATCATGGCGAGCTTACCTCTCTTGGTATAAAAACCATCTCGAAATGGTTTCGGAGAGTCCCCTTTCAAATTTTGACTCAGATCGGTCCACTCCTTAACTTAAATCTTTGTTTTTAAAATTTTAGGAAGTTTTTTTAACATGCTTTGCCTGTGGGGTTGCGTTTGATTAGATTGCATGTTTAGGTTTTTGTGTTTTTTTCATGTTTTAGCCTCGATTTGTTTATACGCATGTTGTTTATGCCTCGATCTGTTTAAAAACTTGTTTATTTTGCCTTGATTTGTTTAATTTCTGTTTATTTTGCCTTGATTTGTTTAATTTCTGTTTATTTTGCCTTGAGTTGTTCTGTTTATACGATTTTTTCACTTGATCTGTTAAAACATGTTCATTTTAGCCTTCATTAGTTCTGTTTATATGATATTATGCCTCGATCTGTTTAAAAACTTGTTTATTTTGCCTTGATTTGTTTAATTTCTGTTTATTTTGCCTTGATTTGTTTAATTTCTGTTTATTTTGCCTTGAGTTGTTCTCGTTTATACAATTTTTTCACTTGATCTGTTAAAACATGTTCATTTTAGCCTTCATTAGTTCTGTTTATATGATATTATGCCTCGATCTGTTTAAAAAACTTGTTTATTTTGCCTTGATTTGTTTAATTTCTGTTTATTTTGCCTTGATTTGTTTAATTTCTGTTTATTTTGCCTTGAGTTGTTATGTTTATACGATTTTTTTCACTTGATCTGTTAAAACATGTTCATTTTAGCCTTCATTAGTTCTGTTTATATGATATTATGCCTCGATCTGTTTAAAAACTTGTTTATTTTGCCTTGATTTGTTTAATTTCTGTTTATTTTGCCTTGATTTGTTTAATTTCTGTTTATTTTGCCTTGAGTTGTTCTGTTTATACGATTTTTTCACTTGATCTGTTAAAACATGTTCATTTTAGCCTTCATTAGTTCTGTTTATATGATATTATGCCTCGATCTGTTTAAAAACTTGTTTATTTTGCCTTGATTTGTTTAATTTCTGTTTATTTTGCCTTGATTTGTTTAATTTCTGTTTATTTTGCCTTGAGTTGTTCTGTTTATACGATTTTTTCACTTGATCTGTTAAAACATGTTCATTTTAGCCTTCATTAGTTCTGTTTATATGATATTTTGCCTTGATCTGTATATATATGTTCATTTTAGCCTTCATTAGTTCTGTTTATATGATATTTTGCCTTGATTTGTTAAAACTTGTTCATTTTAGCTTTCTGTTTATATGATATTTTGCCTTGATCTGTATATATATGTTGATTTTAGCCTTCATTAGGTCTGTTTATATGATATTTTGCCTTGATTTGTTAAAACATGTTCATTTAAGCCTTGAGTTGTTCTGTTTATATGATATTTTGCCTTGATCTGTTAAAACATGTTCATTTTAGCCTTCATTAGTTCTGTTTATATGATATTTTGCCTTGATCTGTATATATATGTTGATTTTAGCCTTCATTAGGTCTGTTTATATGATATTTTGCCTTGATTTGTTAAAACATGTTCATTTAAGCCTTGAGTTGTTCTGTTTATATGATATTTTGCCTTGATTTGTTAAAACTTGTTCATTTTAGCCTTGAGTTGTTCTGTTTATATGATATTTTCACTTGATCTGTTAAAACATGTACATCTAAGCCTTGAGTTGTTCTGCTTATATGATATTTTGCCTTGATTTGTTAAAACTTGTGCATTTTACCGTTGATTAGTTCTGTTTATATGATATTTTGTTATATATATGTTCATTTTCCTTTATTTGTGTGTGTGTTGGTGTGATCCTCTATGATGAAATAGGATGTTACATCCAAATTGTTACTCCATTTTGCATTTAATCAGTGGTAAAATGAATAGAATTGTAGTATAAAGAATTGATGAGGCATTTGTGTTATATTTTGGTTTTTGTTTGGCTGTCCAATTTAGTTTTAATGACATATAGAAAGTTTACATGAGAGGTGCACTATGTTCCTCAATGATGAATGAGGTCAGATGATTTATACTAAGGACATTATGCCTTTTAAGACCAAGTATACTCATGTTGCCACCAATTTTTTGTGCTCTTCTTTTCAACTTTTCCTCTGTTTTAATAGCATGTGTTGAGTAATATGGATGAGTGGGGACTCCCGAGAGAGGAACTTAAATCATGCCTTGATCTGTGTTTTTTTAAATTGGCCTTCATTATCATTTTGTCTTAAATATGAGTGAGAAAAAATGAAATCTAATTGAATTTTTTGTCAAACAATGTTCAATTTGATTTTCTTTTTTTTTCACTCATTTGTTTGATACAATGATACCCTGTTTTTTGTTCTTAACCTCACATGATCTGTGTTTTTTTATTTACTAACTGTTTTTTTTATGGATGTATATCAAGTGTTTTCTTTTTTTTAACTTAACATAACCCAACATGTTTACATATTATAAATGTAAGGTTTAGTACAAAATGTTTTTAACTACATATACAAAATGTTTAACAACCTATATATGTTGTATTTTACTTACAAAATGTTCTTGCACTCTAATGCCCAAAAAATTGGCCTTCAAATGCCCATTGCTTGCTGTTTTTGCTTTATATTATCCCAATACCATCATCTGAATCTTCATCCCCATAGTTTGCTTCTTCTTGATCATCTTCAAGATGACCTTCTTCTCGCCCATTTTCTCGCTCTCTCTTCTACTAATTGTGGGCTAATGACAATACTTGTTGGTAACTCACCCCTCCTCTCAAGTGATTTCTTCCCCATATGTGGTATGTGGTAATTGTTATTACCCTTATTCATTAGAGTCTCCTTCATCACTTGTTGTAGAGTTAACCAAATATGATTGCATAGCTTAGGATCATAGTTGTCAAATGCCTTGTTCACTGCCTTCACCAACTGTTTCACACTTTTAGGTGCTATTTGATCTTTTAAGGTTTGAATTGCATTAAAAAAACCAAGATCTAACACATTCATATCTCGGTGACTGTCTTTGGTCGATTGATTAATCTGATATCAAAACCATCTTTTTGTGCTTCCAACATGAACTGCTCATCAGTACTTGCTATGTGTGGCCTTGCATTGTCTTGGACAATCCATATTTGCTTGCATCCATTATCTGGCCACTTGTTTCTTATAGATGGCAGTATGTGCTTTATGAGTTTCTCCCTTATGACATCTTTTGTGATGCTTAATTGAGCTTTGGTTTCAATCACCCCAAAGATCTCTGTTACAACTTGACCTCTTTGTTGCCACCTCTTCTATGAATGGGAAGATTCCTATCTTCCCATCAAAACCGACCTCTCCACTTGGTGCTATGTGTGGCCTTGCTAGTGCAGCTATGAACATCACTTTGACAATGAACCTCTTGCTTTTGCATCTTCTATATGGCTCTGCTTCACCAGGAGCTAGGTAGTACCTTTGAGAAATTTTGCTCATGCAAAACCATTTCTCATCCACATGCACCAAATTATACATGTTGCTGAATTTTGGTATTGTTTGGATAGTGTTTGGTATGATAGAACCCAAACACCACAACACCCTTGCAATTTTATGTGCTTTGGAGTCGGGTGTGGTTTTATGGCATTAGTGTGTTTTTTGATTGCCCCCCCTTTTCACCAATCTGTGCAATGTAGACCCGTGTATGCCTAGGGATGCTGCTTGTTGCTCTTATAGTAGTCCTCTTTCTTAGAGGAATTGCCATTAACCTTTGAGGATCCAATTGAATTCGTTTTCTTCCTACCCTCCCTGTTTTTTCCGTGATTCACATATATTCTTGCATCTTCTTGAAGTTGTTGTCTTAAATTCTTCCATATTCTTCCAATTGTCCACCTTGAAGTATTCAATTCAATGGCAATTTTTTTGATAGCCCCTTGAGGTATAGTGAATCTGCCATTAAATTTTGTGTAAGCTACTTGTTGTAGCCTGTTTGCAACATGACATCTTGAGTTGTTGTGCAAAAAATGTGTGTTGTTGACCACTATTTCTTTCGTCTTTGTTCTTGATGTTCTTCATGTTCTTCATGTTCTTCCTCCGATTCACTATCTCGTCCAATTATATTCTCGAGACGTGTACATCCGAATCATCATCTAACCATTCAGCCACAAACTCTTCTTCATCATTCCCATGTTCCATTCTTTGAGAAGTTATTTTCTTCTTCTTCACTTGATGATGCTTGGTGCTCTGTTAAGATCAAAGGCCTCTTGTTGTGGTTGAACTTGTAAGTCCGGTAATGGTTGTGGTACTGGTTCTGGTTCTGGTTCTGGCAGTGGGTCATTCAGATCAAAACTTGGGTAAGTTGGTGGTGAATTAAGAGCTGATGGGGATGGTGTTGAAGTGTTATCAGTAGAACTGTCTAGGGGGGCCATAGCTAAGCTATGGATGCCAGACATGTTCAAGCTGAGAAAGCTTCCACACTTTCCTCAAGTGAAGCTATGAAATCAGAAATGGCTTGTATAAAACTCTATGATGATTTTGCTCTGAGAGTTAATCTACCCAAACCCCCCCCCAAGGAAATGGCTACTTGGTGGGTGCTTTTTATGGTGGTTTAAGCCGCTGGTTGGTGTCTTTGATGGTGGTGGTGGCCGTAGCTCTGGTTGGTCTCTTTGGTTATGTTGATGGAAGTGGTGAAAATAATAAATGCAAGTGTAAAAGTGGTTGTGTATATATAGTCCACAATTTCTTAGGATTTTTTTCATGTTTTTTGGGGGAAAATTCAATTCCCCCTTAAGTTCGAATTTTTGGGTAAAATTTCAATACCTGTTATGTAATCTACCTTTAAAATTTTGGAGGGAAAATTTTAGTTCCCTTTGGTTGTATAATTGTAACAGAATATTTTAGTTGTTTTGCTTGTATAAAAATTTTGGAGGGAAATGAAATCCCTCTTTCTATAAAAGTGGCGCCAACTATTTTTTTTGCTTTCTAATCTGCTTTTTCACAACTTAATTAACCACAATTACTTTTCTTCAAAACACCCACTGCACACCCACTGTACAGTGGTCCCCACCCTTTTCCTTGGTCTTTGTGAAAAAGTGCTTGTAGCAAATAAAAAAAGACAGAGGGAGTATAAAGTTTAGCAATGCTAAACTGATGAGGGTAAGTTTGTGAAATTTGAGGCTAGAGCTGATCTTTCACACTATAAATACATTTCCACACCAACTAGCACTACTAGGAGGCTTATATCCCTCCCAAACTGCATCTTTAATATACACTGAGTGAACCCACTTCACCCAAAGATTATCTTTCTTATGAGAAATAGCCTAAACATGCTTATCCACAACAGCTTGATCCCACAAGACAATATTCCTGATACCAATCCCTCCATTGGTTTTAGATTTGCAAACAGAATCCCAAGCAATGTGTCCAGTGCTGTTGCTATCATAGGAACCATGCCAGAGGTAATTCCTACAAATAGCATTAATCTTGTGCATCACAGACTTAAGTAAGATGAAGATCTGTGTCCAATTCAAATAGATGGACATGAGAACTGAGTTAAAAAGGTGAAGCCTTCCACTGTAAGATAAATTCCTACTGCCCCAACTCTTCACTCTCATATACATTATGTCAATAAGTGCATCACAAATAAGGTATCTGAATGGAAGAGTACCAATCCTAAAGTCTGTAACTTGCTAAATTCTATTGATTTCATCACCTGCCAGACCAGTAAGGAATATTTCGGACTTCTCAGGGCTCATATGCAGACCAGTTGTTTCAGAGAAGAGCTTAAGAGCACTTATGAGCATACAAACAGAATTGTAATCTCCTTTAGAGAAGAGGAGTAGATCATCTGCAAATACCAGATGATTAAGCTTAAGGTTTTTGCTTCTGGAATGAAATTTAAAGCTAGGGTTATTGCTGACTTTTGAGAAAATTCTAGACCTATACTCCATACAAAGAGTGAAGAACAAAGGGGAAAGTGGATCCCTAGCCTCAAACCTCTATGTGGATTAATGATATCACTAGGGCTTCCATTAATCATCAGAGCATAAGAAGGGGTGGTCACACAATTCATAACTAATGTCACAAAAGAAGTAGGGAATTACAATGCCACTAGAATCTCTTCAACAAAAGTCAATTCAACAGTATCATAGGCCGCCTTCTTGATATCAAGCTTCATGAGATAGCAGGCTTGCTTTTGAGCTGGTCTATACATCTGGACCAGGTCCTGATAAAGTAGGACATTATGCATGATGTTCCTCCTAGTAAAAAAAGCTCCTTGAGTGGGACTAATCACTTCAGGCATGACAACATTAAGCTTTGCACAGATGAGCTTTGTCAAATATTTATAAATTGTGGAACAACAGGCAATGGCCTGAATTCACTTACTGTATTTGGAATTTTCACCTTGCGAACCAAGGTGATAATAGTGATGTTCAGTTCTCTAACCATAAGACCAGTCCTCAGCTCGTCCAATATGGCCTGAGCAGCATCAATTCCAACAATATCCCAAGTAGCCTTAAAAAAGGCACTGCAGTAACCATCAAGGCCAAGGGCCTTTTTATTTGGGATAGAGAACCTCACTTTTTTGACATCATCAATAGTGAAATTGAAGGATAGAACACCACAGTGAGCAGCAGTTAAAGTAGGGCCAAGCTGAATAATGTCAGGTAGAATAGAGGCGCTATCAGGCATACATTCACCAAGCAGCTTCTTATAAAAGTTCATAAAAGCAAGCACAATATCATCAGGATTATCCACCCATTGACCATTCAGATTCTGAACAGCTTTAATAGTGTTGTTCTTTTGTTTAGCTTTGATACTATTAAAGAAGATTTGAGAGTTTTCATCACCTTCCTTAAGCCAATGCAATTTTGCTTTTTTCCTGCAAGGCAACGTGATAATCTCTCTGGGCAACCTTGTAAGCTTCTTGGGCATCCTTCTCTAGTCGAGAAATGCAATAATCATCAGGATTAGAGTGCGTATCCTATTGAATAGCAAGTAATCTGAATTTTGCTTCTTGTTCAGCCTTCTGTAAAGTATCTTGCCCTCTTCAATCAAGTGTTTTCAAATATGTTTTAAGAAACTTCAGCTTTCTTAAAACCTAGAATGTAGGAACACCATAAACTGGTCTCCCCGATCCTTCTCTCACTACTTCTGTAACACCCCGACCCATAAGGAGTCGAGTATATTGTCACAAATGCGCATCTAGGGCCAACAACTATCCTTAATAACCAACACAAGTTCTTCCGGCACATTTTGTCCTCACTCATGTGTACCCTGAGAAACTTCCCAGGAGGTCACCCATCTCTGGACTACTCCTAGCCAAGCACGCTTAACTGTGGAGTAACTAAGGAAATAAGCTCCCAAAAAGAAAGATGCATCTTGTTGGAATGAGTAGCCTGCTAAATCCCTTTAAAGCAATCATAAGGGGTATTACATTCACCCCCACTTGAGAGCAGCAACGCCCTCGTTGCGCCTGAGGACTCCACATATTTGGCATACGGCCTGTGGGTCGCCCCAGCCTGAAGACTGATTGCCGGAGACTCCAGATATTCGGTCTGACGACCTTTGGGTCGCTCCTTATGACAATGCAGCCCCAGAATCCTCCCCCACTAGGCGTCTGAGGACTCCTAATATTCGGCCTGACGGCCTTAGGGTCGCCCCAACACGCGGTCGTAGGGTTGCTCTAATACCATTTATAACACCCCGACCCATACGGAGTTGACTATATTGTCACCAATGCACATCCAGGGCCAACAACTGTCCTCAATAACCAACACAAGTTTTTCTGGCACATTTTGTCCTCACTCATGCGCACCCTGAGAAACTTCCCAGGAGGTCACCCATCCCTGGACTACTCCCAGCCAAGCACGCTTAACTGTGGAGTAACTAAGGAAATAAACTCCCTAAAAGAAAGATGCATCTTGTTGGAATGAGTAGCCTGCTAAATCCCTTTAAAGTAATCATAAGGGGTATTACAACTTCTATAAACTTCTCATTGAAACACCAATGGTTAAAAAATCTAAAAGGCTTCCTCCCATGATCAATAAAACAAGGTTTAATGAGCATAGGGCTGTGATCAAACTCCCTTTCTAGCATAAAGAAAGCCTCATCATCAGGAAACTCAGCATTCCATTCAGAGTTGGCCATGAATCTATTAATTTTAAACAGGACTCTCTAATCTCCAACTTGTTTATTAGTCCAAGTACAGAATTTGCCTATAGCTTTGAAATTTTCTAATTGACAATGAGAGACACATCTCCTCATAGGAGCTATTTTGGATTCCCTAATAATAGAGCCAACTCTTTCATCTGTGTTAAGTACAGAGTTAAAATCCCCACCAATACACCAAGGCTCAGTAGCTTGAGTAGCAATAGAGGTCTGATCATGCCATAATTTCTCCCTTCCATTTATGTCATTGAAACCATAAATGAATGAACATAAGAAATTGTTTTAATATTGCAAGTAGTAATTCTACAGTGGATCATTTGAGCAGAAGTAAACCTAATGTCAACAGTGAAAGACCCACGTTGCCAGGCCAGAACAATTCTTCCACTATTATTGCAGTGGTGATTAGTGAAAAAACACCAATTAGGACCCATACTAAGATAAAATCTACCTAAGTTAGCATATTTTACCTTAGTCTCTAAGAGGCTAAATAGCTGAATGTTATGAAGACTAAGAAGCTGTCTTACTTTAACTTGTTTTGCAGGGCTATTTAGACCTCATACATTCCATATAAGAATGTTATCCGTTGCTAGCAGGGGACTCCCTCCCCTCACTAGCATCACCATTTCCAGTGTCAACTTGAGCACTCTCAACCACTTCTCCCAGGACATTGCCATTTTCCTCATTTTGTAACTGAGCAAAAGAGTTGCCAGTGTTCACATGATGAACAACATCTTACCCTTTAGTAGGACTAGCTTTCTTCTTTTTGACAATCTGAAACCCATCAGCATCAATGTAGGTAGTAAGTTTCCCAGCATTATTCTGGATAATACTATCCACATGCTACTTTTGAGGTTTAGGAACCTACTTCTTATTTTGTGCTGTTTTACAGTGGTCTACTATATGCCCATAATTCTTACATTTGGTGCACAACAATGACCTCCATTCATACTCTACCCTTTACTCCAATATTATCCCTCTTTCATTCTCAAAAAAATATAGCCTCAGGTAGCACTTGATCAATTTTAACTTCCACAAGAACTCTTCCAAATATCAATTTCTCCCTATGTTTAGTTGCATGATCCACCTTGATCATTGACCCCATCAAACTAGCAATCTTCACCAAACTTCTCTCACCCCAATACTTAAGATCTTATTGTTGCAATTTGATCCATATTGGAACAGTTTTCAAAATATCTTTAGTAACATCAATATTAGCAGTCCACATTTTCGTAATTAATGGTTTACCATCAAAGAATTGAGGTTCACATTCAATTGCAATCTTCATATTTTCAAGACAATTAAAGCGTATAATGACCTTGCCAACTACCGTAATTTTAGCTATCCCTTTGTAATTCCATATTCTTTTAAGATACCCCTCCATGACTTTCAATGGTGGATTAGCCCCCAAAACGTAACATACAATAGCAGAACTCCAATAAATCCTCAATATCATCTAATTCAATCTTAATATGAGATCGAACATTACCTCCATTAGATGATTCAGGATCACCAGCAGCAACTCTATGTTTTCCCGCATCAATCACCTTCCTTGAATCACCATTCTTCAACAAGTTCAGCCACATATTGATTGGATTATGGTTCTCACAAGTCTTCTCAGTATTGCTAGTATCTTCATGAACATAATTGTCATCAATGGCAGCTTCGTCATCTTCCTTTGAATCCGCAGAAAAATAGGTCTCCTCATGCTGTGTTTTTTGTTCATTAATGGAATTGATTATCTCTTTTCTCTTAGCTTGAATGTGAGATGTCGATTGATGGCGCGTTCGAGCCATAGCTCAGGTGCAAGCACCACGAATGGCCAACAATGGCAGAAAAATGGGTCTTCTAGTGAGCGTTTCTAAAGAGAGATAGAAAAGATAATCTTGACCTCATACGAAAAAACATGGTTTTTCTCCTCTTAAAGGATAAGTATTTAAATTAAAGTCATAAACTGCGCAACACGCGCTTCACAACCGCAGAACTGCGACCCTCCAGGGCTGCCGGGGCGGATTTCGCCCACTCGGACAATTGTCATGTCATTTTCCGTGAAATAAGTGAAGCAGCGACCCGCCCGGCAGGGCGCGATCCCGAACGGTCGGGCCCGCAACAAACATCAAAACTGGACATTTTCAAAACATCATAACTTTCTCGTCTCTCATCACAATTTAGCGTGTGACCAGTCGTTGGAAAGCTCTTTAAGTATACTTTTGCATCCAATTGGAATCACTCAATTATAATTTTTACATCAAAAGTTATGAGTAAAAGAGTGGATAAGAGTCCGTTTTGGCACTTCTTTCAGTAATATTTTGCTTCATTCTAGCCTAAAATCATCTCAGAGAGATGCTTTGTGATCCTCATGCAAGATAGCTTCTTTATTCATGTTTGTTTAACTCAAGCTTAACCAACCATAGTTTATTTGCATTAAAATCACCTGAAATTCATCAAAACAAGCAAACGGAGAGCAGTAGAGCAAAACTTAAGTAAATCATGCAAAGATGAACCTAAATGCTCTAATATGAACTAGAAATGCAACCTAAATGCACCTAAAATCTATGTATAAATATGACACGTTAAACTCCCTAAAGCTAAATCATTGCTTGTCCTCAAGCAATAACATATAGACATTGGAGAAGAAGACACCTACAATATGAGACTACAATAAGGCCAAACACTCAGCTGAAACCACGAGAGATATAACCACTACATAAAACAAGCATCGAAACAATCTCGAACAAAACCGCATAGCATATCATGTATCGCAATCGACTCTCAATCCTACCATAAACCATCTTCCCAGCTGTATTTAACCAAACCTGACATACCTCACTATGGTCATGTGCACTCAAATCTCTCATGTGTTTAAGGGATAATAAATGACACTCAACCTAAATCAAGTCGATTCAGATGAAGTATATACTCTTTAACATTGACCCTTTGACTCATTTTTTACTCACTAATACAACACATAATGATCAAGAGGACTTTAAAGGGTTGTAATATGGCTAAGGTTAAGGGTATGAAAAATAATTTGGGAACTGTGGTAGATAAACCAAGAAGGGAGAGCATCATATTACTGAAAATATGACCAAGAAAGGTCACAACAATTCCATACAACAACCAACAGTCTCCAAATATATAACCAGCAACACTTTTGCTCTATCAATTTAAAAGAAACCATTTTTTCACTTCATTGATACTCCCTCTGTCCCATAATACTCTTGACACTTATCAATGCACGTAGTTTTAGATGATAAGTTGTTGTTTGGTTATCAATTGTATTTTTTTAAAAAGTAGATGTGATAGGAGTTAGTAGTTAGTAAAAGTAGTATTATTTTATTTTAAGGAGAGAAAGTGTGGGTCATGGTTAGAGTTGGTGGGTGGTAGGAATGGCATTATTTTATTTGGAGGAGAGAGAGTGTGGGCCAACTTAAAAGGTAGAAGAATTAAAATAATAGTGGGTCATATCCAAAAATAGAAGTGTAAAGAGTATTCTGGGACAGATGAAAAAGGAAAGTGTAAAGAGTATTCTGGGACGGAGGGAATAACTCTTTTTCACTTTTTTTAATTTTTTTTTTTTTTTTTTCCGTCAAGTTTTCTTTTTCTTTTTTTTCTGAACTTTCAATTCAATTTTCAAGCTCACTAAATGTACTTTTCCATCCATCTAAACAACAAATAGAGCACTTCAATTCAATACAAACCGAACCGAAAACTAATACTCGCTCCCCCAAGCTAGGCTTGGGACAAGAATCAAATGAGGCCAAGGACTTGTAATGTAGGTATCAATCAAACCTAGTCATAAAAGGCTCAGCGGGGCTATAGGAAGGATAATATGAAAACAAGAATAACTCTGAAGCTAAGATTGTGAAATAAAACACCTCAATCATATGAAAATGTATGCACTATCAAATATCATAGAGTACCAAGTTAAAATCAAGATCAATACGACAACAAGGAACTAATCACACATGAAAGAATAAAACTGGCACAGATAAGTCAGTTTATAGGCACATAAGCTCACTTAGGTTAAGGTGTCTGCATAGTAAAGTTAAATCGAGCCAGAGATAGATCAAACAATCTTAGCACAAACAATCAATTGCAAAACAATCATGTTATGAAGGATCATGAAGAAGATGAATGACGCTTAGGAAGTATAGTGAAATATCAACAAGGTTCTCAAAAAGTGCTAGCAATAGTAACAAAGATGCAAACTAACATGATATGAAATCTAATATGAAAGTAAATTCTAATGCAACTAAGAAAGCAGTACATTTTTTTCTGTTACATGTAAACTCCCACCCCAAATGAGTGGTACAAGCCATGTAACAATCCTACTAAAGCAATAAACCTAAACTAGTATGCAAATAACATGCACGAAGTGACAACCTTCCCTAAGCCGAACTTCACATTGTCCTCAATGTGAACACTGAGAAGAACAACGAATCAAAAGAATAGGGAAGGGTACAACTCACAGAAAAGGTGGGTATTGAACATAGAGTGTGCCAAACACTTTTGACACTTCCACCACAACCAAGAGCATGTCACTCAAACACATTAGCTAAGTTAGTCATAAAGTAGAAATAAAGATAACAAGTAAAGGTTAGAAAGTCGGGTTGCCTCCCGCTAAGCACTGGTTTTTTGGTTCCCGCACGACCGGAATACTTTTTACATTATGAAGAATCCAATGCCTTCAGTAACTTATCAAATTCCCTTGCAAACATGTTACTCAACACTCGATATGGCTTGATAGCAAGCATATTTATGTTCACTAATAAGGGGTTAGAAGTACCAAAAGAAAAAGAACCATAAGAAAAAGAAAAAGGAAAAAACAAATGTACAACTTTCTTGCAATCCTCATGTCTCATAGGATGAACATGAATATTTACTTGATCAAAATTATCATGCAACAATAGCTCTATAAGAAAATAAGCCAGATATAACACAGGGGATGAAGGTACAAGATCAAGCTTCTGTGAAAATGGGATATGATGGTTATACATGTTAGGCTCAACATCAAATTTTTGTATGCTTTCAGCATAGTCAAACTCCTTACCTAAAACTTCACTCTCATCAATAAGCTTGTCGACAAAGGAATTTTTTATTCAAAAGTTCAATAACCAATGGTTTTTCAATCACTAATTCTACAACTAATGATTATTCCTCCTCAAATACATAAATTATATCCATCTTTTCCTTATCTGAACTACATCAAGAGTCGAATGATAACCTTCCTGTAATGAACTAGAATTATCAACAAACACATTGTCATAATACAAATGTTGTTCAATAGATTAGCTAATAGAAGTTAATCGAGATGCTATTGATCTTTGCCTTTCTGCAACTTTTGCTATTTGCAACATGTAATCCTCCTAAACCAACTTATAATCCTCCCTGAATCTTATTTGATTCATTCATGAAATCATAAAGAAAATCTTTGATATTATCAAGTTTAGATAGAGCATTAGACAAATTAAACTCAGGGATAGGGTTATTGACATGCATATATGACTCATTATATGGACAAAGAGAATTATCATTATCAAAAGACTGACAACAAGAATAATAATCAGATGGAGAGGTATGAGTTTCAGAATCATAGATAGATGAATTTTCTAGAGTTGGAGTTGCATACCTTGTCATTTCCCACTCAAAGGTTTCCCTAGCTATTTGTTCAAATTACAACCCTATTCAGGTGTCATATCCATAAATTTACCATCACTCATGGAATCTACAACCACCCTCATTTCATCATTCAAACCCTCATAGTTCACTAAACCAAATTCCCATTATTCAAATAAATGCTCGGGACTAAGAAAGTTTTCAAATCTAAGCTTATATCTCCAAAACACTTCATGCTCAAATTGGGGAAAAGAGATAGACGTCATTCAAAAAAAAAAAAAAAAAAACAAATATATATATATATATATATATATATATATATATATATATATATATATATATATAGTTAGTCTAATATTAATAGTTCACATGTAATAGTAAAAAAAGTCTCCCCGGCAACAGCGCCAAAATTTGACAGGCTAAAGTCGTATCACCTAATAAAATATAACCTAAGGTCCACTAACTAGTAGTCAGGGAAGTCAGGATCGAATCCACAAGGAGATAACTATATTGTAATGTCTTAACTCTAATATTATACTAACTAAATCAGATGAAAAGGATTAGTTTACTGAACTAAGCAAATAATCAAATCACAAATATCAATTAAGGGAAAGACTAGGGAATTGGTTCAATATGCATGCAATTCAATAAATCAAGAATGACTAAAGAAACTCAAGAAATCAATCTAACTAGGGCACATGTAATTTCTCTCGAACATTACCTCCCGCGAAGCTCACTAAGTCCCTCTCGCATGGTCATAGATCGCTAAGCCTACTATTTAGAGCCTATACAAAATCCTACCTTTCGGTCTATAACTTTGTATTGCAATAATAATCAACACATTTGGCCAAACTGTAATCCCCCATAATTTTATGAATTTTATAAAAATAATTTAAAGTATATTTATATATATTTTAGTATTTAAATAATTTATTTCTTTGAATGTTGACTATTTGAAAGTCAAAACGATTATTTAATGATTTCAAGTAATCAAATATTTTATTTAGTCATACTTTGAAAATTATTTAATAGTTTAAACATCTTTAAATTGAAGTGTAAAGGATTTTAAAATGGGTTAGAGGAATCCAACTCAACTCAAGTACCCAATCATTAAATGATTATTAAAAGCCCAAACACATTTCCCTAAGCCCACAAGGGTTTACCTATATAAACCCAACAAAACCCAAAATTCCCACACATTAAACACTCACGCTATATTTCTCTCCTCTCTTTTTTTTTTCTCACTCCTCCCCCACGGTTCTCTATCTCTCTCTCTCTCTTTCTCTCTTTTTCTTCTCTTCTCTCGGCTAGCCACGACGACTGCTACCACCGCGGGACTGCCGACCAGCAGTAGCAGCGCGCCACCTGCCGACAGCCCAGCCGCCTCTCTCTCTCTCTCTCTCTCTCTGCTGTGCTTCCCCTCCTTCCTCTCTTTGGTTTATTTCTCTTCCTCCTCTATTTTATTTAAGGTTAAGGATTTCATGATTAAAGTTCATAGTTTGATGATTTAAATATAAATTTTAGATTATGTAGTTTGTATAATAAAGTAATTAAATTTTTAGATTTATTAATTATGTTTAAACTAGGGTTTTAAGTATCAAAGCATGGATTTTTAGGGTTTTATGAGTTAGAAATTGTAGTACTATATTATAGTTTATGAAAATTGAACACTCTTATGTTTATGATTATGTTTAAGCATGTTTTAAAGGGTTTTAAACACATTATAAGTTGGTGAAATTTTTATTAGTATGCTTATGATGGAGTTTTAATTGTCAAAGTATGGGTTTTTGAGAGTTTTAAATGACTAGTATGGCAGTACTATACTTGGAGACATCAATAGTTGGAGTTTTAATGATTAAAAAGGATTTTAAACACTTTTAAAGAGGGTTTAAAATATTTTAAGTTGCTGGAATTTTATTTGAGTATTGATTAGTGGTTGTATTTATATTTGGTAGGCGGATAATTCTCTTTAGGTGACTTTTATATAAGGTTGTTAAGGTGGCCTCGCATATTGTCTACACAAGGTACGCACATACCTATGTGTTAGTAGACTAGTATCATGTCCTAATATTGGAATTGATGTCATATCATGTATAGGGAACTATTTATGGTTCATATGTGATTTATATTCAAGTGGAATTGCATGTTATATGCCGTTGTGTGAAGCAAGTTGCTTATGTTGGTTATACTATGTTTGTATGGATGATTGATGCAAGCATATGGGATTGGGAACTTTATTTTATTAATTCACATGAGGGATTAATAATTCTGTTGTTATTGAATCATGAATCGGATCATGTTGTACCCTTTAGATTATTTTATTTACTTTATGAAAATTGAGGACCTTGTTTGGTAAGTTGGTTATTCACCTATGAAAAATTGGTTGATGGTTGACTTAGATCAACAAATAAATAATGGTTATGGATATAATAATGGATTTATTCTTGGATTGTTAAGTTGTTGAACACCTTACCTAATCTTAAGATAAAAATGGAAGTGTCATTTATCCTTGATGATTATATTGTTTGTCTTACTTTATGAGTCATAACAAGTAAATAATTTAATAATTACTTAAAGTGGAAAGTGAATAGCAATAAGCTTTAGACTTGTGCACGTCTGAAATGCTGGACTAGTATGAGTTGGAGTACATGGTGGCAGCCCATGGCTTTTCTTGGGACCGGATTGATCACTATGTCCTATTTTATTTAATTAGTACATCGATATCGTTGGTCATGGGAGTACGGAGTCGCGCCCATACTTTGTCTTCTAAATTGAAGACTAGTTTGGTTTGGACAACTCTTTCCATTACCTATGCAATCTAAATTTAATTAACTTGTTGATTGTTGAGTTCAGTTCAGTAAAGTTAGTCTGTCATGTTATTATAATATTATTCATCTTTGCTTTAATGTTTATCAGTATCATGTTAGGATTTATTTATTATTATGTAGTACTCAGCTTTGCTGATTACGTGCTTTTGTTTGTATGTCGATCATGGATGTGCCTTATTGATCCTGCGATGACCCATTTGATGAGCAGTCTCTAGGGATCAATAGTGCATCGTCCATTTCAGGTTTGAAGATGATGCATCATGAATTTGGGATTCGTGGAGAGCTTGTGTTAGCTTAATACTTTAGTTTACTTCTAATTATGGTTTGAGTTTGACTTTATGTTGGTTTAACTTTAGTATGGTTTTGGTGTTGACTTATGGTTGACTAAGTTATTGTTTTCAAAGTTATTTATTGTTTTCCGCTGTAAAATTTTGAATAAGCCGATACGTTATCACACGGGCGATAATACTTTGATAATTCTCTATTTATATTAAAAAAGGTATTTTGGAAAATAGAGGATTATCGGGGTGTTATAAAGTGGTATCTTAGAGCTTAGGTTTTTATTGGCCTTTCGTGCCAACCTTAAATTTTAGATGCCTAGTTACTTAAAATGAATTTCATAGAAAACGAGCTCCTACTTATTCGTTGTGCTTAAATCATATTTTCGAAACATGTTTCAATTTCAAAAAGGATTCGAAAATGTTTTTTTTAGGTTCGAAATTTTTATTTGGTTGGAATTTTTTTTTTAGGTCCGAAATTTTTTATTATTAGTATTCTCTTCGGTTCTTTTCATATTTTGAAAATTATATACTATTTATTATTTGTTTATTTTTGTACTCTTAGATTATATTTTACTTTACTTTATTAATTTTTGTGAGAGATAGGCAGTATAGGAAGGGCATATAGGAGAGAAATAATATATGTCTGCATTTAAATATTAAGTTCAGCATGTTTATGTTTTTTTTTTCCCTACGTAACTGTTAAATGTTATTCCTAGCTTTAAATTATTAGTTATTCTTGCTTATTGTTTATTGTTGGGAATATACACTAAGTGAGGGTATGATTTATTTCTAGATGTCGTATTCATCAGTTAATGGACCCCTAGATATGACTGATAGAGAAGCTACTCGAATAGGAAGCTACTCCAACCCGATTGTATTGACTGATTATGAGAATGATGGAGGGTCTGATAGCGAGAGTTACACTAGCCTAGAAGTCATCATGCGCCATGTGTTAAAAGTAGGCATCCCTGATAGTGATGATGAGGTCATTCAGGAGTTTGATCATGCTAGAGGGCAGACCAGAATGGACATCAACCATGCTGTTTTGAGGGTTGAGAGTGATTCTGAGTCATAAGAGGATGAGCCTCAACCTAAGAAGATTTGAAGATCTACTAGAGCTAGAAATTCAGTTTGCTTCTACTATGACAATAAGGACAATGAAGAATTTGAAGATGAGATGTTCACTCCAGAGAAGTACATGGAAACTAAGGATAAGACTGATAATGTAACTCTATAGACTATTTATGTATGTTTTAAGATTAGTTGTTGGATAAGTAGCCAAGTTAAAATGGTTTAAATTCCTTTCTTTAGTATCATTACCTTTGTTAAGGAAGAACTTAGTTATTATGGATTGAAAAAATATTATCATCATCATTTTGAGGAATAAAAGTGATTATTTAGCTATTCAAGTTAAGTGAAAAATTATTTTAGTACGCGAACAAGGAAAATTTTATTCTATTTCTGTGATTAAATTTTTATTTAGTCCTTATATATAGAGTTTTTTGCGGGGATATACCGGGGTAATAGGGCATTTTATGGGGATATACATACCTCACTAATTTTTTTTTGTGGGGATATACCAACCTAAGTTTAAGTTTTGTTAAAAGGTACCAAAAATAGTTTTTCCGACGATAAAGTGAAATTTCCAGCATTTGCATTTGGTAGGAACTCGCGAGTGAGCTAGAAAGTGACAGTAAGGAAGTTGGAGGAAAATGAATGTAATAGAAGCAATTGAATATCACGCACTATACAAAGAGTAATTAAGCAAGTCAAATTTGACTTTCTCACCAGAAATAGTGTTTTTGGTACCTTTTAACAAAACTTAAATTTAGGATGGTATATCCCGGCCCCACAAAAAATTTTAGTGAGGTATATCCTCACAAAATGCTCTATTACCCTGGTATATCCCCGCAAAAAACTCTTATATATATTATTGATGTGAATGCTATTCATGAATGAGTATATGACTAATGATGGTTTATAGTGATTGAATTTGGCACTATTATAATTCCATAGAATGTTATTATGATGTGATCTTGTATGATCAAGTCGAATTGATGCCTTTATAGTAAATGGCAAGTAGTTGTGAGTCGAAACCTAAAGTAGAGTTACGTTAAATTTCAGGTCGCCCAGTAGAATGGCCAACAACGATAACGCCTTAACTTCTGCAATTCGCCTATTGGCAAAGAAATTGACTCAAGAAAGAGTTGAGCGTCCCGATCCTGCAGGTGACATGTTTGAAAGTAGGTCAAGCTGTGTTGTATCTAAAAGATGAGGCTGACTTATAGTGGAAGTAAAATGGAGTTACACTTAGTGTTGTGGAAGGATTTAATTAGGATTCCTTTATTGCTGCTTTAAGAGGAAATTTTACGCTTCTTTTATGAGAAAACAAAAGGCTTAGGAGTTCATAAACCTTAGGATGGGGAGTATGACTGTCTTTGAGCATTATAGCAAGTTCATATCATTGTCTAGGTTTGCACCTGAGGTAGTAGCTACTGAAGAGCTAAAGGCTCAAAGATTTGAGCAAGGTTTGACTGAGGAAATCCAATTGGGGTTAAGTGGTGAGACTTTTGCATCCCTAGACGTTTATGGAAAAGCCGCCCATATTTATGGTCTTCAGTCGAGGTGTGACAAGAAGAATGTTGTAGTGGGTGAGAAAAGAAAGTATTTCACTGCTGGAGGAAATCAGGGGAACTTTAAGAAGAATAGAAGTGGGAATCGGAATTTCCAAGGAAGGAATAGGCAAGGCTTTAATAATAAGGGCTAGTCGGAGAGGAGTTACAACTATAAGAAGTGTAACAAGAGCCACCATGGTAGAGACTGTAAAGGAGATCTAGTAACCTGTCATTACTGCCAAAAGAAGGGGCATAGAGAATTTGAGTGCTTCACCAAGCAAAAGAAAGAGCAAAGTGGTAATGGGAGTGGTAACCAGGGAAGGTATGGGTTCAACCAATCAGGCAACCAAGGGTCGAAGCCTATAGGGTCGTAGAACAACCAAGGAAGCTACAGTAAGCCTGCTAGTGAAAGCAACAACAACAACAAGAGTAAAGCTCCGGGTAAGTTGTTCATGATGAGTCGTAATGAAGCTGAGAGATCTGCCGACGTAGGTTCTATAACTTTTTCTATTGACTCTGTTCTCGTTAAAGCATTATTTGATTCTGGGGCGACCTATTCGTTTATTTGGTCGTTTGTTATTAAAAGTTTGAGGTTGGTAGAGTTTGAAGTAATTGACCTGTCTATTAGTATACCTACTGGAGAAGTCATAAGGTGTACCAAGTTGTTTCGAGACTTGCCTATGAAGATAGGAGACTGAGTTTTTCCTTCTAATCTGGGAGACCTAGACGTTATTTTTGGGATCAATTGGTTAGGTTTTTATAAGGCCAAAATAGACTGTGAAGCTCAGAAAGTAGTGTTGGGAAGCCCTTTGGGGAAGTTGACTTCTTATCGACGTTTTGGGAAGCCTAAGTACTTCGGGGTCATTTTTTGCAATGCAAGTGAAGAAGTTGATGAAGAAGGGATGTGAGTTGTTTTTCTGTAGTGTTCAAGATGTAAGTAAAGAGGTTGAATTGAAGATTGAGGACGTACCAATTGTGAATGAGTTTATGGACTTGTTTCCAAGTGTGATTTCTGGTATGCCACCTAAAATAACCGTTGAGTTCACCATAGACTTAGTTCCTGGTACTGCACCAATTTATAAGACACCATATAGAATGGCACCTCCTGAGATGAGCGAATTAAAGACGCAGTTGCAAGAACTGATGTATAAGGGCTATATTAGGCCTAGTGCATCGCCTTGGGGAGCTCTTGTGTTGTTTGTGAAGAAGAAATATGGAAGTATGAGGTTGTGCATTGACTATATGGAGTTAAACAATGTGACCATTAAGAACAAGCATCCTTTGCCTAGGATAGACGATGTGTTCGACCAGTTGAATGGAGCGAGTATGTTTTCGAAGATTGATTTGCGTTCGGGGTATCACCAGTTGAAGGTAGCTGATAAGGATATACCTAAGACTGCGTTTAGGACGCATTATGGTCATTATGAGTTAACTGTGATGCCGTTTGGATTGACCAATGCTCCGGCTATATTTATAGATTTGATGAATAAGAATTCCATGAGTTCTTAGATAAGTTCGTGGTGGTGTTCATTGATGATATTTTGATCTATTCAAAGAGTGAAGAAGAGCATAATGAGCATTTGATTGGGCTTTAAAATAAGACTTTAACACTTTTCGAAAATGGTTTTGAATAGCTTTTCAGACTACTCTGCCCTTGGATCGGACCAATTAAGACCACGTTATGTTTCATCATCGGATCCTTCAATGGGGAGACAAGATTATGTGTCTACAGAAGCCCCCACTTTGACTGAGGTTCAGGAAACCGATAGTCAAAGTATACGGTGTCGGGACGAAGAACGATTTTAAATACTCTGCATTTTAGAACTAATCTATATACGTCGGTCTCTATAAAACAAAGTTAGTATGCAGGATAATAACTGCAAGTAATATGATTACATGCAGAAGAAGATGTCAGCAGACAGGTGCAAACAACTCAGATAAAGCACATAGTGATGGAATAATGCAAACTTAGACTCTCTAAGGATGCATGAGACCCTATGCAAGGATTAAGGTTATGCAGAGCTAAGGGATGACATGTCATGCAAGGTCAGGGTTATGCAAGACTAGAATGTATGAAATGCAATGCAAGGTCAGGGTTTTGCAAAGCTAGAATGTATGAAATGCAATGCAAGGTCAGGGTTTTGCAAGGCTAGAAGATCTAGATATGATAGAATGACAGGCTGATTGGAAATGCATAGAATGATTTTCGAAAATCATTTTTAGTAAATAATCGGGGTTCGTAAACGAGGTCCGCAGAATACAACTTTTCAGGAGTTTGATTTGAATCGGAGGGACCACCACACCTAGGAAACCCCCACTTTGGGTGAGCCTGCCTTGAATTAGGCTTGTACTTGATATGTTACTGAAATGTAGTTGATCTGTCTTGAACTTTGAAAGTTGTCACCGGGGATTCTTCTTTGGGAAGTTGATACAGGCAAAGTCAAATATCACCAGAGACCATGGAATTGTCGGAGAGTCCGTCAGGAAAAGAAGAGTTTGGATTGAAAATAAAAAGTTTGAATTTGTGACTCAAATGAATGTAGGTGGGAAAAGGCTAGGTTTAGACTCGAGTCTATGTCGGGATCTAGAAAGAGTATGCTCCCGAACTTTAGACCAAGGAAAATTTATTTTATTGAAGCGGTCGGACCTCGAGATGAGGAAACATACGTATCCTTGCGGAATCAGACCATTCATAGTTCCGGATCTGATTTTTTTCTTTTTTAGTATTTTTTTGGTGCCTTAACTTTTGCCTAGGTCGTCCTTTGGGTTTTCAACCTAGCAGGTTTGGACAAACCTTGAAAAAGGAGTTAAGGTTGATGAATGGTTGAAAGGTTTAAGGCTTGAAGCTTTGATGAAAGTTTAATTGGTTATAATAAAGTAAGGATTGTGGATTAGAATTATAGGGATTAAGGTTTTGATGGATTGAAAGATTTAAATGAGGGGTAAAACTTGTGTGCAAGCCCCCTAGCTTGATTTTTTATTTCTTTGCCTTTGGCTTGTTTTTGTTTTTGCCCTGTGCGTTTTCTTTTGCTTTTGCTTTTTTTTAGGCACTTTGATTTTCTTTCACTTTTTTTTAATTTTGCCTGGCATTGATCTTTTTTTTTTTGTGTAGTAAGGCTTGCACACAAGTTTGGTTGAGGGTATTGGAAGGCTTGAAGGTTATTTGTGGAGCTTTAAGTAATGGATGGATTATTTGGTTAAGTATCATGGAGGATGATGGTTTAAGGGATTTTTTATTTTGGATTGCATGGATGGCTTATGGATGATGGTTTTATGGAAGGAAGAGGGGAATAAATCCTAATCCAAAGTATGTCCTTTTTCATTTTTCCTTTCATTTTTTTTTCAGTTTTTTTTTTATTAGTCAAGATCATTAGGTGATTTAAGTTTCATCATCGAACTCGAAGCATAAATGATGGAGAAAGGCCAATGAAAAATAAAAATAAAAAATAAAAATGAAATGAAAATGGAAATGGAAAGGCTATAATAGATGAAGTCCTAAAGTGATATAGACTCGATGGGAAAGGACATAAATGGCTCAGGGTAAAGACTCTCTGACTCATCCTTGGAAACCAGAAACAACAGACTAAGCCTGTTGAATTGTTGATGCACTGCACAAAAGGGTTGCTGGTGACGCTGATTCTCGTTTTAGCAAGTATTATAAGTCTATTGTCATCGACCATGTTTCGCAGCGCAATGATGGTGTTTGACACTAGATGTCATATGTTTATTTTTCTATTGGAATTCGCATTAGAAATATAGGTTGCACCTTTTGAATTTTCTTTTAAGTGCAGGGTTCAGAGTAGACATTATGGAAATGATTGCGCCTCTAATGTGAAGGCAGTAGACCCTACGGAAGTGATCGCGCCTCTATATATTGTGAAGGCGGTCAAAAGTAATCTTCATGACTCTAAATGAAGTCGGGGTGGTGATAGTGCGATTGATGAGCTTTAGAGTAGGCTCAATTGTTTGTTTCTCCATTAGGCGCTCCTAAGTTGTAATCTCTCGACCGGTCATGAACAGAATCGAGTGGACCACGCTTTTAAGATTTTAGAAACGTATTTTGAAATGAGAAATGGAAATGAGGGATGGAGAAATGGAGATCAGAAATGAAGATGAAAGTGGAAAAGGGGATGAAAAATGATAAGTGAAATGGAAACGGGAAATGATTAGAGATAAGTATGATTATGGTTATGATGGTGATATGGGCCTAACTATATGCAGATGCAACTAACTGGACTGGGCTGAACTGGACTGGACTAGACTTTGCAAATAGACTAGACTCAAAAGGATATTCTACGCTAGCTTCGCTACGCTTCGGAAGGAATTGGCTTTGCCAGACTTAACGATTTTGGATTGCTATAGATGTAAGATAGTAGTAGCTTCGCTAAACTTGGAGGGTGCCTTTGAGGTCTTAGGGGTGACTAGCTTCATTAAATCAATGGGTGCCGTTATGGTCTTACGGGTGACTAGCTTAGCTAACTCAAAGGGGTGTCGTTATGGTCTCACATGGATGACTAGCTTAGCTAGGTCAAAGGGGTGTTGTTATGGTCTTACAGGGATGACTAACTTAGCTAGGTCAAAGGGGTGTCATTATGGTCTTATAGGCATGACTAGCTTAGCTAGGTCAAAGGGGTGTCGTTATGGTCTTACAGGGATGACTAGCTTAGCAAGGTGAAAGGGGTGTCGTTATGGTCTTAGAGGGATGACTACCTTAGCTAAGTCAAATGGGTGCCGTTATGGTCTTACAGGGATGCTAGCTTCGCTAGACTTAATGGTTTGGACTTCGTCCTATATGGGTTTGGAATTGGACTGGATTGACTTTGGAAATGAGTTGGGCCTTATGTGGACCTAATTCTAGAATTAGTCCTATATTGGTTTGAAGTTAGACTTGAAAATGCATATGGGCTTGACATTGGATTGGAGCAGAGTTGGATTAGACTTGGACTTTGATTGACATAGACTAGGGTTCACATAAAGATGCAAATGGGTCTATGTTTTGACAGGAGCTAGACTTATATGGGCCTAAGATGGACTCTAATGCTAGCAGGCCTAATATGCATGCATGGACTCGAATTAGATGCACCCTATATAGATGCAAAATAGACTCTAATGCATATGGGCCTAGAATGAAGGCAAGTGAATTGGGTCGATTGGATTGAATTGGATTGAAGGTGTTTGGAATGGGCTTAGAATTTTTGAAATTCATTTTTGAAAGGAACCCCTTGTTTTATCTTTTGTTAGGAAAAGATGATGAATTTTTTTGAATTTTTTTTTGAAATGTCGTGGTATGATGATGATTAGTAAATGTTTTCGAAAAAGGAAAATAGAATATGGTGTAGGACTTATTTTGAAAAATGTAAGTTTCTGAAATTGAGTGAATATGGTAAGGTAGATTGATAGGAAAGATTAGTTGAACAGTAGGGAGAAAGTGGGAAGAGGTAGACATGCATGACAACTCTAACTCTACAATGACCTTTTTTCTAGATGCATTTTTTTTTAGGACAAACTTGACCTTGCATGAAAAGACTGGCCCTTTTTTTGAATATGATACTGATGCAAATTTGTTATCTTATGCTCGAACAAAGATCAAAAGACCAAAAAGCATGGGACGAATAGACTGCATGCCACGCAACTGGTGCGCGCGGCGCAGTCTATGCATCTTGCGCAAGAGCGTTGCGCCAGGCGCAATGCTATGCGGCACGCGTATTGATTAATTGACGAAGGTTCGGGCGAAAACGACGATTTGTTTTAGACACGATTTGCAATATTTTCGGGCGCAAAGCATATTAGTAGGCAAAAATTGCAATCACACATCAATGTCAGGTAACATGGATGCAAAAGTTCTCAGCATAAACTCCAGTTCTACATTCCACTATTGGTCAGGTTTAGGTTAAGGCTACAAGGGTCCATGACTAAGAGATTGATCCCACACTTCGTACCCCTGCTTAAAGAGGTGGCCACGTGCAAGACGCACTCCAGTTCTCAAGTCAGGAACAAGAGAACAATGCCACAGTTGGGTAGGTTTGCTTATGACTACGATCCAACACTATCGCTCAGGAAGCATTTTGGAAGGACAAAGCGCAAACCCCCCGGGGGTGACCTCACACATAGAACATGTGCTAATGAGGCAAGGTAAATTATGCTTATGGTGGCTGAACAGTAGCCATGCATATGCAAAACTGTATAATATTAGAACAGTTCTCTTAGGTATTTGATTAGCAAAAATAACATGTGAGTAATAAAAACAATAATGTAGGACAATCACATAATATGCATAGAACAATCAAGCAAGCATATAATATACAAAGGCAAGAATAATATGAACATAAAATAAAGTATATAAAAGAGGTTAGAATATACAGTATAGCGATTTTACATTAAAGATCAACATCAGGAAAGAAAACTGTTAGTAACTTCAATATAAAAATAGTTTATTTAAGGACCCTCAAGATTATACCATGGCTTGGGTCTGCGAGATTGACAACCGTCGGGACGAGCAATCGTGAAGGCTGAAAATCTGAATGTAAGAAAGTATGTAGATTGAATGTATTTGTGTTTTAAAGGTGTGAATTTTGTGGAGAGATTTAATAACTCATAGAGAGTTTCGTAAGATATTCGTCGAGTTCGAAGAGTGTTAATGTGAAAAATCCGTCCTGAAATCTGTTCGGAAATCAGGCCTATTTATAGGGAACACGGCATTGCGCCTCACGCGCTGGTTGCGCCAGGCGCAGCAGCCAGCACAGCTGACGTGGCAAGCGCATGACGCGACATGACCAGTAAAAAGCGTACACGTGGTACGCGCTTTTGAAAACGATGAGAAAGAAATTACGCGTCTCAAGCAGAGAATTGTGCTTGACGCAAGACTCTACATGAAACAGAAGTCTACGTGGTAGTTATGGTGCACTTAGCACAGTCTGTGCGCTAGGCGTAGCTTACGTGGAAGTCCACGTGGCAGGACACTGCGCTCAACACAGTCAGCTGCGGTCAATACGGTCAGCTGCCCTCATCACAGTCAATTGTGCTCAGCGCACCGCCTTGTTTTTGACACGTTTTGATAGTTTTTTTTATATAAACGCGTCTTAAAGATTTTCTTTTATCTTTTAACTCCGAAAATCTGATTTTGAGGGATAAAATCCGATTATTAAAATATAAAAAATATCTTTTGAAAATATTTATTTATTAAAATATATCAATTAATTGGGCTTTTCAAAGAATTGGGCTCAAAATACAATTAACTATCATGAATAATTAATTGGGGTTTAATATAGGACTTTAACACTTTTCGAAATGGTTTTGAATAGCTTTTATGACTGCTCTGCCCTTAGATCGGACCAATTTAGACCACGGTATGTTTCATCATCGGATCCTTAAATGGGGAGACACGATTATGTGTCTACACTTACGAATTAAATTACGAACACTCAAATATAAATACTTCAATTACTTTTCCAATTTCTGGTCATACTACGTTCTTAGTTCCACGATTGCTCCGCCTTAAGATCGTTGCGTTCTTCAGCCTAGGCCGCATATGTATAATTACTGAGTATCCTTGAATAATTCAATTATATTTATTGTTTATAAGTTACTAACAATTTATTCCTGATGTAGATCTTTAATTAATAATCGTTCTACTGTATATTCTAATCCCTTTTCTATACTTTATTTTATTATTCATATTATTATTATTATTCATATTTATATAGTATTATATGCTTGCTTGATTATTCTATTCATATTATATGATTGTCCGGCTTTATTGCTTTTATTACCCACATGTTATTTTCCTAAACAAAACCTAAAGAATTGTTCTAATATTAATCAGATTAATTTGGACAACCTTCTAGGTTCCCTGTAAATTGATTGCATAATAACATATCACTAAAAAAAATAGTCTTTTGATGTGTTTCCTGAACCAACCGAGACTAATTATTTTTAGGGTGCTTAAAACATTATTTGGTTATCCTTTTGCATAAACATTGATATGAATCGATATTTAGCAGAGGCCAGCAATGGGCGAATATGGTTCATTATGACCGTGTTCTTACCCTCACCCCTGAACTCATTCTTTGGTTCATCTTGACTATCTATGGAGTCAGGACGGAGAAATCTACATTGGATAAGTCCCTAAGATGTCCCTACAGTTTTCAATATCGAATTAGGTTTATGATTCTTCCTTTAAAGAATTGTTGGAGACTTCAAAACAATTTTCAATAAAACCTTAACAATGGGGTAGTCAAATCAAATACGCGCTCACACCACGTAGGCGAATAAAAACACGCCTACAAATACCCAATCATTAAATGATTATTAAAAGCCCAAATACATTTCCCTAAACCCATAAGGGGTTACCTATATAAACCCAACAAAACCCAAAATTCCCACATATTAAACACTCACCCTAAATTTTCTCTACTCTCTTTCTTTTCTCTCTCCTCACCCACGGTTCTCTCTCTCTCTTTTTCTTCTCTTCTCTCGGCCAGCCACTCTGGCTGCCACCACTGCCGGATCGCCGGCCAGGAGCAGCAGCGCGCTACTGCCGGCAGCCCAGCTGCCTCTCTCTCTCTCTCTCGGTCGTGCTTCCCCTCCTTCCTCTCTTTGGTTTATTTCTCTTACTCTTCTATTTTATTTAATGCTAAGTTTATGTTTTTTAAGGATTGATTTAATGATTTCATGATTAAAGTTTATAGTTTGATGATTTAAATATGAATTTCAGAATATGTAATTTGTATAATAAAGTAATTAAATTTTGAGATTTGTTAATTATGTTTAAACTAGGGTTTTAAGCATTAAAGCATGGATTTTTAGGGTTTTATGAGTTAGAAATTGTAGTACTATATTATAGTTTATGAATATTAAACACTTTTATGTTTATGATTATATTTAAGCATGTTTTAAGGGTTTTAAACACATTATAAGTTGCTGGAATTTTTATTAGTATGATTATGATGGAGTTTTAATTGTCAAAGTATGGGTTTTTGAGAGTTTTAAATGACTATAGTATGGTAGCACTATACTAGGAGACAATAATAGTTGGAGTTTTAATGATTAAAAAGGATTTCAAACACTTTTAAAGAGTGCTTAAAATATTTTAAAGTTGCTGGAATTTTATTTAAGTATTGATAAGTGGTTGTATTGATATTTGGTAGGCAAAGAATTCTCTTTAGGCGACTTCTAAGGTTGTTAAAGTGGCATCGCATATTGTCTACACAAGGTACGTACATACCTATGTGTTAGTAGACTAGTATCATGTCCTAAGATTAGGATTGATGTCATATCATGTATCACTAGTGGAAAAAAACGGAAGGGTTGCGGTCAAAACAGCCCTTAGGACTGCGTTTTTGGCTAGCAGCCCTCTATGTAGCAGCCCTTCACGCAGCCCTTCGTATAACCGCAGCCCATCGTATTCGGAATTTTTTATAAAAAAAAAATTCAGCAACCCCACCCCAGCCCAGCCCCTGCCAGTCCTCCCCACACCCTGCCCAGCCCCGTCCCCTCCCCCACTTGCCGCCCCTAACCACACCTTGCCCAGCCCTCCCCCCCACCTGCCGCCGACCATCCCCACACCCCGCACACACGACCCCCTCCCCTCCCCGCCCGGACCCCTCCCCGCCCACATACCCCCCTCCCCACACCCCGCCCCCCAGCCCGGCCCCCCACGCCCACCCCCGTACTCCCCCACCACCCCACCCCCGCCCACCTCCTGCCCCGCCCCCAGCCCCATCCTTGCACTCCCTTCCACTCCCCCCCACCCCACCCCCTACCCCTAGCCCACCCCCACCGCCCCCTCACCCCACCCCACCCCCCTGCTCACCCCCGCACTCCCCCCCCACCCCACCCACCCCCTAGCCCGGCCCAACAGCCCACCATGGCAGCACCCCACCCCACCCCGCACCCAACACCTCCCTTCGACACAAAAAAAAAAAACGATCAAATTGCAATAATATATGACAAGTTTTTGAACGTAATAATTAATACTTCCTCCGTTCTAAAATAAGTGAAACACTTGTCTCAAAAAGCTCTCACATAAATGAGAGAAGTGTTTCACTTATTTTGGAACGGAGGAAGTATATATATATTAAATAATGTAAAAAGTGTACATAGAATTGATAACTAGTAGATCTAGCTAATTATATCACGAATTCCACCAAAAAGTATCATATGCAATCATCACAAATGTGGGACGGCAACTTATCCCGAACTTCATGTAAATCGTCTATGGTGAAGGCCCTCAAACTTGGTGTGTTATTCATATAAACCTTGCAAAAAAACCAAGGAATAAACACATTATATAAGAATTCAATCATTTACCGTAGTTAGTAGTTCTAAAAATGACATATACGTTCCCGAAATTCAATCAAAAACAAATGCAAGCCTAAAACTCTACACACTAGTTATATTATACCTCATATTATCACGTTCAAAATGAATTTGGGGTTAAATGACTCGATAAGTACGATTTGGAAGCGAAAAGCCAAAAATAGGCCTAAAATGACATTTTCGTTCCCGAAATGCAACCAACAATAAATGCAAGCCTAAAACTCTACACAATAGTTACATTATAACTCATATAATCATGTTCAAAAAGAATTTGGGGTTAAATGACTCAATAAGTACGATTTGGAAGCGAAAAGGCAAAAATATTCCTAAAATGACATTTGCGTTCCCGAAATGCAACCAACATAAATGCAAGCCTAAAACCACTTGACTGTTTCAGGAACACTTTCATCCAAATATCATAACCCTCATAAGAGCGTACAGCTTCACGAGGACCAAATGCTAACCACTTGACTGTTTCAGGAACACTTTCATCCAAATCATTCACTACTCGTTTATGAAACCAATCAATGAAAGTCTTGTTATGCATTTGCGTCAATGCCCTAACTCCTTTTCCAGGATTGCTAACACGTAATTCCTCCATATGTTCATTCAAATAAGGATGGACAGCTGCTACGTGATGCAATACAAATAAGTGAGCTTGTTTACGCTTTTCTACGGAAGGTGTGATCAATTTTGAACCAATTGTACCCTTGCCCTCAAGTCTGCCCTCGTGTCGGGATGTCGGAAGTCCAACAGGATCAACACTAGCAAAATACTCAGCCACAAAATTACTGATCTCTTCACCCACAATCCCTTGAATTATACTACCTTCTAGTTGTACAGGTATCCGAACTTTATCCTTGAAAGTGCCCATATATCTCTCAAAAGGATAGCGCCACCTCAAAAACATTGGACCACACAGCTTAATTTCTCGAACTAGATGGACAATGAGATGGACCATAATGTCAAAGAATGCGGGGGAAAAACATCTCAAATTTGCATAGAGTTTTAACAACTCTAGCCTGCAAGGAATCGAGGGTCGACGGTTCTAGGACTTTGCTGCATATTGTATGGAAAAATGAACAAAGTTCTGTAATGGTGTGCCTCACATGCTTTGGAAGTATCCCACGAATTGCAATAGGTAAGAATACTTGCATCATGACATGACAATCGTGAGATTTCATACTCGATAAGTTCAACTCACCATTTAAGGTAACAAATCGCTTCATATTCGATGAGTAGCCAGTTGGGACCTTAATGCCATACAATGACTCGCAAAAAATCCATTTCTCTGCACTCGACATAGTGTAGCAAGCTGGTGGCAAATAATTCTTATCCGAATCCTCCACCTTCTTTTAACTTTTATGAGTTTCATCATCAACCCTTTCCTCCACTACTTTCTTCTTCCTTCCGTCCCTTTTCTGAGCCCACAACTCTGGTTGAAGGCCCTATTTTTCCAAGTAAAGTCGTGACGCCTTAACATCTTTTGTCTTGCCAGGAATATTCATAAGTGTCGCAAGAATAGCTTCACAAACATTCTTCTCTATGTGCATGACATCCAAACAATGTCTGACCTTTAGATCTTTCCAATATGGGAGTTTCCAAAAAATGGACTCCTTTTTCCATAATCCTGTAGGTCAATCAACCTCACTAGCAGGTTTACCAAAGATTGTTTCAATGCCCTTCACCTGATTATAAACTTCAGTACCAGTTAATGGTCTATGAGCAACTTCTTCTTCAACCGTCCCATCGAATGCCTTCTTCTTAAACCGATAGGGATGGTCGCATCTGAGGAGCCTTCGTGTGCGCATATACACATGTTTGCAGCCGTTAAGGTGTGTAGACTTCATGTCATCTACACAAATCGAGCAGGGTTGTTTTCCTCTAGTCTTATACCCAGATAAGTTCCCAAAAGCTGGATAATCGTTCATAGTACAAAAAAGCATGGCACGCAGAGTGAACATCTCATTAGCATACGCATCAAATACTAACACTCCTTCGTTCCACATCTTCTGTAAATCTTCAACAAGCGGCTGGAGGTATACATCTATGTCATTTCCAGGTTGTTTGGGCCCCGGTATAAGAAGCGACAGCATCATGTACTTGCGTTTCATGCACAACCAAGGAGGCAAGTTATAAACCACTAAAACTACTGGCCATGTACTATGCTGCGAACTGAGATTGCCAAAAGGGTTCATGCCATCCGTACATAATCCAAGCCTCAGATTCCTATCCTCATTACCAAATGCCTTATGCACCCTGTTGATACTTTTCCACTCAGGCGAATCAGCCGGATGCTTAAGCAGAACGTCTTTCGTCCTACGATCTGCATGCCACCTCAAATTCTTCGCATCTCCTTTAATTGAGAACATGCGCTTAAATCTAGGTATTATGGGTAGATACCACAACACCTTAGCTGGTGGTCCTTCACTACCTCCAGCTCCTTCACGCTTGTACCTCGACAATCCACAACGTGGACACTCGTGTAAATGCTCATACTCATTACGATAAAGCACACAATCGTTAGGACAAACATGTATCCGCTCGTACTCTAAATCGAAAGGACACATCAGTTTCTTCGCATAATAGTACGACTTTGGCAGTTCATTTCCATCAAGGAGCATATCAGCTAAAACTTCCAACAACGATGTGAAACTAGAGTCCGTCCAACAACGACTTAATGTTGAACAGTGTTATCACGATAGAAAGTTTGGTGTACTTTGTACCACCTGGATACAACGGCTTTTTAAGCAGCCTCAGACATAGACTCAAAAATACGAGGTCGTTTACACGACTGATCTTCAACCTCGTGTATCATCTCGTCTACCCGATCCCTATCATCATCTGCAAACTCATCATCCCAATTCTCATCCCCGAACTCATCATCCTTCTTTTCTTCACATACATCGTTCATTACTCTAGAGCTTCCTATATACTTCCCCTGCTCACCATGCCAAACCCATACGTGGTATTGAGGCCTAAACCCACGGCGAAAGACATGCTCCCTAACCAAATGTATACTACTAACCTTGCTCACATTTCTACAATCGACACAAGGACAATAAAAGTCGACTGCTCCAGAGGATGCTTGATATTGTAATGCAGATGTACAGAATTCCGAGACCCCTTTCACAAACTCAATCGATTCACGACTACCATACATCCAAGTACGATCCATCTCATTCAAGAAGACCTCTAATAATTAAGCACAACCATTCATTATAATGCATCAATTATTATTTAAGTACATACACTCACATATTCAAATCACACACGTATAGAGCAATCTAAGATAGTGACATGTTCAGATGTATGCATGCAGCCGAAGGTCCTTATCACTCCAACCTAACCCATCCTTGGACGTCTAATCTCACTAGTGAATATATGCCAACTTTTCAATTCTAAGGAAAATCTAGCAGCATTTCCCTACAGTTCTCCAAGTACACAATGTAGATAATTGATTATCTACATATGTACCCAGAGAACAATGTAGAGAAACGATAAGCCAAGAATTTCCTCAGAATTGAAAAAAAGACACACATTCACCACCTAAGTGAGATCAAACGTACAAGAATAGTCCCAAACCAGGGACTATTCAAGACTTACTCCTAATGAGTAAGTCTTGAATGGGTATCTAGGCATATGATGATGATTCAAACAACTTGTAGATTTCATAGCTAAATTACATTGCGTTTTCATACAATCTCATATCAAGAAATATACATGTATACATTATAAGAAATACATATATATATATATATATATATCAATAAATTATCACAACTTTGTCGCATCAACAAATTAAATCAGACAACGAAATTAAACTAGTTACCTCTTAACACCAATGATAAGCAATGAAGAGAGAAGAGATAGTTGGAACTTTATTTGCCTTCCTAAGCCTCTTCTTCCTACAATTAACAAAACCCACATTGCACATTAATCATTTAATTCAATTAAGAAAAACAAAACTAACATAAAAATAAGATTAATTCATTCTTAACTAAGCAAAAAATTGGCTAAACCCAAGAGCAATGAAGAAAGAGTAGGGTAGTGGTGGTGGTAGTCGTTGCTGCTGCTTGTGGGCGGTGGCGCTGCGTAGTGGTGGAGGAGCTCCACACCCTAAACCCACTCAAATGGTGGAGAAGAGAAGAGAAGAGAAGAGAAGTGAAGAGAAGAAAGAGAAGGGTTGTGGTGGTGGTGAAGGTCGCTGCTGCTCGTGGTGGGTGGTACGCAAGGTGGTGCAGCTGCGTGGTGATGGGGCGTTAGGGTTAATGTGCGAGTGAGTGAGAGGGAGGGAGGGGTTTTTCGCTCGTCAAATGCGTCTAAGGGAGGGAAATTTGGAAAAGATGTCTAGCTACTGTGTGTATGTGCGCGCAAAACGTGAAATGATATGGGATGTGAAGGGCTGCGGTTAGTCCAGAATACGCAGCCCTTCATACAGTACGAAGGGCTGCGTTTTCTGGTTAACCGCATCCCTTCACTGAAAGGGTTGCGGTTTCCTTGAAAACCGCAGCCCTTCATACTCGAAGGGCTGCGTTTTCCAAAAAACGCAGCCCATCCAGCGCAGCCCTTCCTTTTTTTTTCCCCTAGTGTATAGGGAACTATTTATGGTTCATATGTGATTTACATTCAAGTGGAATTGCATATTTTATGTCGTTGTGTGAAACATGTTGCTTATGTTGGTTATACAATGTTTGTATGAATGATTGATGCAAGCATATGGGATTGGGAACTTTATTTTATTAATTCATATGAGGTATGTTGTTATTGGATCATGAATTGGATCATGTTGTCCCCTTTGGATTATTTTATTTACTTTATGAGGACTGAGGGCCTTATTTGGTAAGTTTGTTATTCACCTACGAAAGGTTGGTTGATTGTTGACTTAGATCAACCTATAAATAATGGTTATGAATCTAATAATAGATTTATTCTTGGATTGTTAAGCTGTTGATCACCTTACCTAATCTTAAGATAAAAATGGAAGTATCATGTATCCTTGATGATTATATTGTTTGTCTTACTTTGTGAGTCATAACAAGTAAATAATTTAATAATCACTTAAAGTGGAAAGTGAATAGCAATAAGCTTTAGACTTGTGCACGTCTGAAGTGTTGGACTATTATGAGTTGGAGTACATGGTGGTAGCCCATGGCTTTTCTTAGGACCGGATTGATCACCGTGTCCTATTTTATTTGATTAGTTCCTCGATATCGTTGGTCATGGGAGTACGGAGTCGTACCCGTACTTCGTCTTCTAAATTGAAGACTGGTTTGGATTGAACAACTCTTTCCATTGCCTATTCAATCTAAATTTAATTAACATGTTGATTGTTGAATTAAGTTCAGTAAAGTTAGTCTGTCATGTTATAATAATATTATTTATCTTTGCTTAGCTTTAATGTTTATCAGGATCATGTTAGGATTTATTTATTATTATGTAGTACTCAGCTCTGCTGATTACGTGCTTTTGTGTGTATGTCGATCATGGATGTGCCTTATTGATCCTGTGATGACCCATTTGGTGAGCAGTCTCTCGGGATCAATAGTGCATCGTCCATTTCAGGTTTGAAAATGATGCATCATGGGTTTGGGATTCGTGGAGAGCTTGTGTTACCTTAATAATTTAGTTTACTTTTAATTATGGTTTGAGTTTGACTATATGTTGGTTTGACTTTAGTTTGGTTTTGGAGTTGACTTATGGTTGACTAAGTTATTGTTTTCAAAGTTGTTTATTATTTTCCGCTGCAAAATTCTGAATAAGCCGATACGCTATCACACAGGCGATAATACTTTGATAATTCTCTAAATTTTATATTAAAAAGGTCTTCTAGAAAATAGAGGATTGTCAGGGTGTTACATAAACTTGTAGATTAACATAAATGACTCAATAGCAAGAATCAAACAATTCAACAAATTAAATAATCATTCAATCAATCCCTCTTATGCATATATAGATCCCCAAATCCCTAAAAAGTATATTACTCACACATAAATTGGGAATGCATAATCATAATTAAATAACCAAGCAGCATGATGGAATAACAAGGAAGAAGTAAAAAGGGAATAATAAGGGATGAGAGACAATATCAATTGAAGAACGAATATTGAAAAGGACTACTCTATTAAATCTTGAATGTGCTTGCAAAGTAGAATCAACTATGGTTCTTGAGAGAATAAGAGGGCTTAGAAAACTAATAAATTGAATAATAATACGAAAACATGGTTTTTCTCCTCTAAAAGGATAAGTATATATATTAAAGTCATAAATTGCGCAACACTACGACCCTCCCGGGCTGTCGGGGGGATTCCACCCGGTCGGGTAGTTGTCAGCTCATTTTCCGTGGAAATAAGTGAAACAACGACCTGATCGGCCAGCAACAAACTTCAAAACTGCTCATTTTCAAAACATTATAACTTTCTCGTCTCTCATCAAAATTTAGTGTGTGACCAGTCGTTGGAAATCTCTTCAAGTCTACTTTACAAGCCAATTGAAATCACTCAATTATCATTTGCAAATAAAAAGTTATGAGTAAAAGAGTGGATAAGATTCCGTTTTGGCACTTCTTTGAGTAATGTTTTCCTTCATTCTAGCCCAAATTCGTCTCAGAGAGATGCTTTGTGATCCTCATGCAATCTAACTTATGTATTCATGTTTTTTTTTTACTCAAGCTTATCCAACCATGGTCTATTTGCATTAAAATCACCTGAAATTCATCAAAACAAGCAAACGGAAAGCAGTAGAGTAAAACTTGAGTAAATCATGCAAATATGCACCTAAATGCTCTAATATGAATTAGAAATGCAACCTAATGCACCTAAAATATATATATAAATATGACACATCAACACCCTCCCTCAAGTTGGAGCATGTGAAGGTTCCACAATGCCCAACTTGGGCAAAAGAAGCTCAAAACGGAGCTTGCCTTGAGCCTTAGCGATAATATCAGTGACTGTGCTTTAGTAGAAATATAAGATGGAGATATAAGACCTTCAATGAAGGCATCTCGCACAAAATGACAATCAACTTCAATATGTTTTGTGTGTTCATGAAATACAGAAGTTTGAGCTATGTGAAGAGCAGAGTGGTTGTCACATAATAAGGCGATAAACTTGGGATGATTAATACCCAAACTCAAGAGAAGACCCTTGCTTTAACCACTTCAACTCACATGTAATAGCAGCCATGGAGCGATGTTCTGCCTCTACAGAGGAACGTTAAACAGTATGTTGTTTCTTGGTATTCCAGGAAATAGGAGAATTACCAAGAAAATAGTCCAAACTGTGAGAGAACGATGAGTGAGGGGACAAGCAGCCCAATTAGAATCACACCACCCCTGCAGTGATAACTCACTATTTGAACGAAGTAAAATACCCTAAGCCGGGATACTTTCTAGATATCGAACCACACGAATCGCAACATCCCGATGTTCCTTACGTGGTGCCTGCATAAATTGAGATAATATATATTTGAGCAGAGTGGCTGTACAACAAGAAAAAGGAGTTTTGGCAACGAAAATAATTGTTGCCCAAGAAAGCAATATCGTTGCACAAACACAAGTGCGACGAATAACATGTCGTCATGAGGTCAAATAACATGTCGTCATGAGGTCGTCTCACAAAGCCCGTCGCCCAAACGGTTTTGTACGACGAATCACATTTTTGTCGCCCAAAACCTTTTGGACTTCCAATTCTTGGGCCTTTATAACAACGAGAATTTTGTTGCCCATACATTGTTTTAGGCGACGAGTTGGACCTTCGTTGCTCTAATATCTCTAGGGCCACCATTTAGTTTTGTTGCACTTTTGGGCGACGAATGTTCATTTTTTTCGTTCACACTCTTGTCTTTCATCCATGGTTACAGACTTACAACGACAATAATTTAAGGCGACGAGATTTTCGTTGTTGAACTGAGCTTATAAATTCCTTTCCATTGCACGAAACATTGTTCGACGTCATACAAAATTACGGAGTATGATAATATAATAGCTAAATAGAGAAACTTTATTAAAATATACTTGATAATCTATGATTTACACGAAAATGGGTACAGAGTACCAAAAAGAATCCATAAGCTAGTAAGTGATAAGAAATACTCTACAAAGTTCTATTAGTTTGTTTCTTGTAACATTGTTCTAATATGCCAATAGAACAATAAAAACACAACACAGAAAAAAAATCTTTAATCAGAACCATCCTAAGACCTTCATCATATCCATCAACCCAACCTCCACCATTAGCCTTTTTTCCTGTTTGTGTTAAGAAAAAAAGAGAGTATAGGTTAAAAATGAATCTAAAAATAATGATATGAAATTGCTAATTAAAGTGTGCTTTGAATAAACATCATATATAGTATGTAAACTATGACAAATAAAATAGTGTAACATTGTGATTATATGTTCTTAATTTGTAAAATATAAGCTCTTTGAAGGTTATACCTCAGAGATTTCCACACCATATGTCCATAGTTCATTTTTAGCCTCCTCTCCAGGCAGCTATCATCCCACTTCCCCACTCAATAAGCTAGGAGAGAGTGAAAATAAAATTATGGAGTATTTGTTTTTTTTTTTTTAACACAATGAGAATATATAACATTAATTACTTAGCAGAGCTAAGTCAAATTTACAAACTAAACTAAGAGACATAGTCTTAAACGAAGTGTTACAATTATTTTTAATTCTATAAACATAATGCAGCTATTTTTCCTTCTCCATAGTGGTTTTCCTCTTTTTTTGTTATTTCACTAGGTTTGTAAGACATTAATGTCTACTCTTCCTCTCTATATTTTTTTTACTTGTAGACAATCCATTTTTAGTAAAAAGCTAAAAAATGGCAGCACAATCTCAATAAATTATAGTGAGCTACTCCATATATGTAACAAGACCTCATACTAAGCCAAAAAAAAACTAAATCTGACTAGTAGCATATATAGTATAATGCAGTTTATCGTGTATGCACAGCGAGTAACCTACTGTGCCAGAACACATCTCAGATTGGCAATGCCTGGTATGGGGTGGGGGGAAGCATTCAACAAAATATTAGAACAAAATAATAAAAAAGAAACAAAAAGAAGCAAGTATTTACCTCATCTCCTCAAACATCTTCATCATATCTTCCCTAAGCTTCTTTTCACGTTTAATAGCATCTACATTCATTTTAGAAACAGACACTCTTAGCTCATCATTTGAAGCTCTAAGCTCCTCATTTGATGTCTTAAGCTCATCTTTAGAAGCCTTAAGTGTGTCAATTTCACTAACAAGTGCAACCTCTCGCTGGGCTGCAACATCCTTTAATTGTTGAATTTCTTTAGAGAGTTGCACTCTTGCTTCATTGTTGTCTCCTTCACTTCTGTTTTTCTTGGGTGGTCGTGCTCCGTGACCAAGTCCTCTCACATAACCAGACTTGTGTTTTATAACCTCCATGTATGCGTCTTTTAGAGTTAGTGTATCCTCGCCATGCTTCTCTATCTCACTCTGATGGAGCTTCTTTAATTCTTCATAGTTCTTTTCAGCTTCAGGTTCCCAACCTATTTTTTATGCCTATTATATAAATCAAACCCAACATTAGTGCACCCTGTTATGACAGATGCAATTAACAATAGCAAAGATAATGAACAATCAATACAAGAATTAATGTGGTTCACTAACAAAGTGTTAGTTACGTCCACATGCAGAAGAGAAACAGTTTTATTAGGTTTAGGAAAGAGTACAGATTACAGAATGATCATGCAGAGGTTAAATAATAGGGTTTGTATAATAACCTACTAATTAACCTAAACAGATGGGCCTAAACCCAAAATTAAAACAGACCCAATATGTTAATTAACATATATCGAAAAGGTCGGGGGCGTTGCCCCCCAACCCCCTCCAAGGCGTTTCACCCCTGGACCCGACTCGCTTACCGGGCAATGAGACCCCCTTGCTAGGTTAATCCTAGCGCCAGACATCCTAGCGCTAGATAAAACATTCAAGGCATAGTTCATCAAATCTCCACCTTGACTTGAATTCTCTCCCACATAATAGATATAGATGGTACTAGATGCCACAAAAAATAGCCATATGTACCCAAACTCTCCCTGTCTTAGAGTGCCCCAAAAGGCCCAGATTAACAGCTTAGAACATTTAGCAAGTCCAAGCAATGTTGGAACTTGCCATGAGGAACCGGCTTGGTGAACATGTCAGTAGGATTATCAGCAGTACCTACTTTCATCACCTTAATCCTCTTTTCACTTCTCAGAAAATGATATCTAACATCAATGTGCTTAGTCCTCTCATGATAGACTTGATCCTTGGCTAGGCATATTGCACTCAAACTGTCACAATACACAATAGCCTAATTGTGATGTAGACTAAGATCACTAACTAGCCCTTTTAACCATATTCCCTCTTTAGCAGCTTCTGTCAATGTCATATACTCTGCTTCAATAGTAGACAGCTTCTGTCAATGTCATATACTCTGCTTCAGTAGTAGACAAAGTAATTGTAGCCTGCAAAGTTGCCTTCCAACTAACAACAGAACACCAAGAGTAAATACATAACCAGTCATAGGCCTCACACTGTAAACATCTCTAGCATAATCAAAATCAGAATAACCAGTAACTAAACACTGAGTATCATTCCCATAAATGAGACCAATATCAGACGTACCTCTAAGGTAACGAAAAATCCTCTCCACAGCTTGTCAGTGCTCCTTCCCAAGTTGCCCCATGAACCTACTAACAACACTTACAGCATGTGCAAGATCCGGTCTAGTGCAGACCATAGCATACATTAAACTTCCAACTGCACTAGCATATGGGACTCGAAACATAAAATCCTTCTCAGCATCAGACTGGGGTGCCAAAACAGAAGATAGATGTATATTTGCAGCACTAGGAGTATCTATAGGTTTAGCTGACGACATGCCAAACCTTGACAATATCTTCTGAATGTAACCTTTTTGTGACAAGAAAAGCTTCCTCTGATCTCTTTCTCTATAGATCTCCATCCCCAAAATCATTTGCGCAGCACCCAAATCCTTCATCTCAAACTCAGTACTGAGAAGACCCTTCAACTTCTTTATATCAGACTTGGACTTTGCAGCTATGAGCATATCATCTACATACAGGACCAAATAAATCATCGATCCATCATCCAACTTGTTGTGATATACACCACAATCATACTTACTCCTGTTGTAGCCCAAATCAATCATATAGCTATCAAACCTTTTGTACCACTGCCTAGGAGACTGCTTTAACCCATACAAGGACTTCTCCAATCTACAAACACAATCTTCTTTTCTAGAAACTTGGAACCCATCTGGTTGAGTCATATAAATCTCCTTTTCTAACTCCCCGTGTAGGAAAGCAGTTTTCGCATCTAGTTGCTTAAGTTCAAGATGCTGATGTGCAACTATCGCTAGTAACACCCTGATGGAAGTGTGTCTGACCACTGGTGAGAAAATCTCATTATAATCAACCCCTTCCCTTTGTGTGAACCCTCTTGCAACAACCCGAGCTTTATACTTGACCCCCTCAGCAAATGACATTCCTTCCTTCTTCTTGAAAACCCATTTGCAAGTGACAATCTTTCTCTCCTTAGGACGTTTGACTAGCTCCTAAGTCTGATTTCTTTCCAGAGACTCCATCTCATCTCCCATTGCAGCGAGCCATTGAGCAGACTCACTACCTGAAACAGCTTCTTTATAAGTGGATGGCTCGTAAGTATCCACCTTTTCCGCAACATGCAGTGCATAAGCAACCATATCCTCAATACCATACCTCCTTGGAGGTCCCACACCAACTCTTCTACCTCTATGAAGTGCTACGCTAGGTCGATGTACTTCATGACGAGGTTGATTGATGACTAGACGATTCAGTAGCACCATGTTGATCTTCTCCACCTTGGTGCTGTGATTCACTCTCATCATGAGTGACTTGCAGCTCCACCTGTTTATCAACATCACTACTAACTGGCACCACAATGGACTTCACAGTGGGGTTAAGTATAAAATTTTCATCGAATATTACACTTCTACTAAGTATAACTCGACTCTCAGAAGGTGACCAGATTCTATAGTCTTTAACTCCACTCCCAAAACCCACAAATACACCCTTCTTAGCTCTAAGTTCTAATTTACCCTCACTTACATGATAATAAATAGTAGAACCAAAAACTCTCAACAAAGATTAATCTGCAAGCATAAGGTGTTTTACAATTAATGCCTGTGTGAGAAACATGGTTGATCAGATAGCAAGCTGTACTTACAGCTTCAGCCCAAATTCTTCTAGCTAACCTAGCATCAGAGAGCATGCATCTCGCTCTCTCCAGCAATGTCTGATTCCTGCGTTCTGCTACCCCATTCTAAATCCCTGACAGTATGATGGCGAGAAATTCCTTCAATTTTGCCGAACTCATTAAACTCAGACCAACAAAACTACAGACCATTATCAGTTCGCAACCTTTTGATCTTCTTTCCAGCTTGATTTTCCACCAAAGCCTTCCATTGCTTGAAATTAATAAAAGCCTCACTTTTATGCTTCATCATAATTACCCAAGTCATTCTTGAATAATCATTGATCATCGACACAAAATACCTGTGACCTCCAATAGATTCAACTCGGGAAGGTCCCCAACAATCAGAATGGATATAATCAAGTGTGCCTTTTGTCCAATGCACAACCTTTGGAAACTTGATGCGATGAAGTTTCCCAAACACACAATGCTCGTAGAACTCTAGATCCTGCACCTTGTGCCCACACAGAAGATCCTTTTTTGACATAATTTGCATCCCTCTTTCACCCATATGTCCAAGCCTCATATGCCACAGCTTGGTCATATCCTCCTTGTGAATTTCAGATGATGCAACAGCAGGGGAACCTGTCACAGTTGAACCTTGAAGAAGAGACAAGGTACCATTTTTAATACCTTTCAGAACCACCTCCAAACCCTTGCAAACGCTCATAAGTCCACTTTCACCTTGGAAACTGAAACCCTTACTGTCGAGAAGACTCAAAGATATCAGATTCTTTGTAATCAGTGGAACATGTCTAACTTCGTTCAAGGTGCAGAATGTACCATCATGAGTCCTCAACCTGATGGAGCCTATTCCAACAACTTTGCAGGCAGCATTGTTGGCCATAGAAACATTGCCCCCATCTATCTGTTCATAAGTTGAAAACCGTTCCCTGCGTGGACTAATATGATACGACGTCCCATAGTCAAGAACCCATACATCCCTATAATGTGACTGGTTATTCGCAACTAGGGACAGATCTTCTTCAGAGTTACCATCAGTTTCTGCTAAAGCAACGGAACCTTCATTATTTTCCTGTTGCTTCCTTTTCTTAGGACATTCATTTTTTCAATGCCCTTTCTCCTCACAGTAATTACAGACATCATTAGTTTTAGGACCCTTAGAATTCGAATTTTTATAGTTCGATTTCTTTTTACCAGATTTTCCTCGTCCCTCACTCCCAGTAACAACTAATCCCGATGCCTGATTTTCTGTACCAGAATCAGATGCCTTATGACGGACCTATCTAGTATGAAGGGCATATCTTACTTCTTCTAGCGACGGACTATCTTTCCCAATAATAAAATAATCCACAAAATTCTCATACGATAAGGGTAAAGATACTAATAGAATTAAAGCAGCATCCTCATCATCTACTTTAACATCAATATTACGAAGATCTAGTAAGATAGTATTTGATTGCTCTAGATGGTCCCTAAGGGGCGTACCTTCCTGCATACATAGGCTGAACAGACGTTGCTTCAAGAGCAACTTGTTGGTTAGAGATTTCGTCATGTATAGACTCTTTAACTTCAACCACAAACCAGCGGCAGTTTCTTCATCAGCGGCATCAGTGATGATGTCATCAGCCAAACATAGCATGATCGTTGAGTGAGCCTTCTCCTCCAGGCTACTCGACTCTTCATCATCAGCGCCTTCCTTCTTCCCTGTCTTAGAAAGAGGCGCCCACAGCCCCTGTTGTTTCAACAGAGCTCGCATCTTAATCTGCCATAGACCGAAACTATTCCTCCCGGTGAATTTGTCGATCTTTACGTTCAAAGTAGACATCTTTGCAAAACGAAAAATTGCATATTTAGAACTTTACTAGACCCGGCTCTGATACCAGTTTGTTATGACAAATGCAATTAACAATAGCAAAGATAATGAACAATCAACACAAGAATTATTACGTCCACAGGCAGCCGAGAAACAGTTTTATTAGGTTTAGGAGAGAGAGTACAGATTACAAAATGATCATGCAGAGGTTAAATAATAGGGTTTATATAATAACCTACTAATTAACTTAAATAGATGGGCCTAAACCCGAAACTAAAACAGACTCGATATATTAATTAACATATATCGAAAAGGATGGGGGCGTTGCCCCCAACCCCCACCAAGGCGTTTTACCCCTGGACCCGACTCGCTGACCGGGCAGCGAGATCCCCGTGCTAGGTTAATCCTAGTGCCAGACATCCTAGCGCCAGATAAAACATTCAAGGCATAGTTCAACACACCCGACTATGTACGGAAGAAAAAAAAGGTACAAAGTGCTTGAATATCAGCTTGCAATACGCAGGGAATAGTTTCTGGAAGTCATATACATTGGTATGAACAATTACCAGTTTATATTACCATTGTGATACTAATGATCAGCACAAAAACACTTTGTTAGGATGGATATGATGGATGGAACAGTAGGGAAGGAGTAAGTAGGAGGGGGAGGAGCGAACACTAGCTAGAACAGTAGATGAAGGACTTTTAGTCGTATACACTGAAAATAACACTCGAATAGAATATATCACTCTGAGCACAAAACTGTGCTAAAATCCTCACATTTAAGCATTTACGCATAGGAAGAAATAAATTAAAAGATAACAGCAATGTAAGAGAAAACAAAACCAAGATGCAAAAATTATACTAAAAAGTATTAGACCACATCAGGGACACAAGAAATCCAAACAATCGAACACATTCAGGTGCAACTCATAAGGTGAAAAAGTAATTTAGCAAGAAAAATATATCACTCCAAAGATTATCGGAATTCTGTGACTCTATAACACAGTATTGCTATGGTTATGCAATCTTTGCAAACTGTAACTTCCTCTACTCAAGTTCATGAGTCTGCTTGACAAACTTCTAACGGCAGAACTAATCCCTTTGTCTGAACTACAGCCACAAAGAACCTAATAATTTTATCACATAAAGATCCATTTCAAATTTCATGACTTTCAGTTTATGATATGATCAGTGTATATGATTATAAAAAACAGAGAGTAATACCTTTTAGTCTTCTCAAATAATCTAATGTACAAGGGATCTTGTGGTTCTTCAGGAACTTCCGACGATCCTTATTCCTTCAACAACTTGAGTTTGTGGTTCGGTAGGTGGCTCGTTAACCTTGCATGAAACGGAAGGTCATTGCATGTATAAAGGCAAAAGGAGATAAACAAAACAAAATAAAAAATACATTCCAAATTTACGCACCATGTCATCATAAATCCTTGCCGTGGATCTTGAACCATTTGCCGGCGTTTCAGTTTTGGCGAGCTTATTGGCTTTGTTGACTTGACTAATTTACTACAATTAATGGATACAAAGTTTTGCAAGTATTTCTGGTTAATTATCCGACTGATTAATAAGAACACTAAAATAAGCAAAACAATATTACCTTTTGTTTTACACTATTGCAATGGTCACAAACCAGCCAAGTCCATTCAGCTTCATCAATAGTGGTCGGCCTACTCCTTAACGCTTCAGCTACTGATTTACCTCTAAAGTATTGTTCTTTGAGCCTAAATCTCCAATGTTTGTACAAACTAGCACATTGTAGACTCAGTGCTTCAATCACATCACTACCGCCAACCTTCTCAGGTAAATCATATTTAGCCTGCCAAACAAAGTTACATTCATTTAATGTAACTACATGTTAGATAGACATATGACTCTTTATTTTGATTGTCTTAATAACGTGAAACCTTACCCTGATCTTGTTATACAATCTTTGTTGTGAATCTCAATTCATTTGACCCCATTTCCTTTCGTGAATTAACTCAATTCATAAGATTAACAGAATATATAAAAACCAATATGCAGGTAATTCGAGAACAAATAAGTAGATATGAACATACACAACATTTGAGGGGCAAAACTCTTTCACCCAATTGCTGCGATCACTTATGAACTCAGCTGCTTTATCACTAAAAGAATGTTTTCCGTAAGTCCTTCCCATTCCTTTTCCAAAGATAATATACAGCCTAGAGTCCATAGACTAAGCTATAATTAAGGAAATATATTATACATCCAAGATATACAAAGATATTAACAAAACACAGAATATTCACAAGATATTTACATATCTTCTATCACACCCCCTCAGTCAAAGCGGGAGGAGGGCGAACACTGATACTGTCCCGAAAGTCTTCAAATAATATGAGGGGAAGACCCTTAGTAAAAATATTTGCAATCTGATATCGCGATGGGACGTGTAAGACGCGAACCTGACCACGCGCCACCTTTTCACGAACAAAGTGAATATCCATTTCAATGTGTTTGGTGCGCTGGTGCTGAACAGGATTACATGAAAGGTATATAGCACTGATATTGTCACAATAGACCAAAGTAGCCTTAGTAAGGGGACAATGTAGTTCCAGGAGAAGATTTCGAAGCCAGCACGACTCCGAGACAACATTAGCAACACCTCTGTATTCGGCCTCAGCACTAGACCGGGAAAGAGTGGGTTGGCGCTAAGAGGACCAAGATAACAAGTTGTCACCCAAAAAAACACAGTAACCCGAGGTGGATCTCCGGGTATCAGGACACCCTCCCCAATCAGCATCAGTGTAGGAAATAAGAGTGGAGATGGAGGAGGAATATAAGTGCAACCCATGGTCAAGAGTACCTTGAATGTAACGAACAATACGCTTAAGAGCCTGCATGTGGTCTTCGTGTGGGTCATGCATGTGTAGGCAGACTTGTTGGACAACATACGAGATGTCAGGTCTCATGAAAGTGAGGTACTGAAGGGCACCTGCAAGACTCCTATAATGATTCGGATCAGCATAGGGAGCACCAGATGTAGCACTGAGCTTCGGTTTACTGTCAACAGGAGTGAAACTGGGTTTGCAGTTAGTCATGCCTGCACGATCAATAATTTCCTCCGCATATTTCCTCTATGAAAGAAACAGGCCACCCTTATGGCGGGTAACAGCAATACCAAGAAAATAGTGTAAAGGACCCAAGTCCTTCATAGCAAACTCGGAGCTAAGATGAGACATAATGGAGCAGCGGAGAGCATCAGAAGAAGCAGTGAGAATCATTTCATCCACATATAACAAAAGATAAGCCATCTCAAAACCCTTACGATAAATAAACAAAGAATTATCAGAAGTGCTGCGACGGAAACCAATAGTGGAGACAAAATCTGCAAACCTCTTATACCAAGCACGAGGAGCCTGCTTAAGACCATATAATAACTTCTTCAGCAAACAAACATGTTCAGGATAGTTGGGATCACGGAACCCCACGCGCTGATGCATGTACACCGTTTCTTTGAGCTCACCATGAAGAAACGCACTTTTAACATCCAACTGAAGAAGGACCCATTTCTTAGAAAGAGAGAGACTGAGAACAGTGCGAATTGTAGCAGGTTTCACCACTGGGCTAAAAGTATCACCACAATCAACTCCAACCTATTGTGTTTTGCCATCACCTACAAGACGGGCTTTATGCCTCTCAAATTTACCATTAGATTTTTCCTTATGAGCAAAAATCCACATAGAACGAATGACATTCACATCAGATGGACGGGGAAACCAACTCCCACATCTTATTTTAAATAAGAGCATTAAATTCATCAGTCATGGCCATTTTCCAATTCGGGTCACGCAAAGCAGCTAAGGGGGTACGTGGAAGGGGAGATCTCGTGACAGTGGTATTTAAATTGTATTTAGGATTGGGACGAAAAATTCCACGCTGGCTTCGGGTGACCATGGGGGTGGACAGATGTGAAAAGGGTGGACGTGGGCCAAGGGAGGAGTGTGGTGCATTTGGGCCAGGTGGGACAGCATGGTCCAGGTGAAGAGGGGGGCATGCGGGGCTAGAAGCAGGCGAGGGAGCTTGTGGGAGCTGGGTTGTAGGAAATGGGCCAGAAGAGGAGGGGAAGAGCTGGGCCGCGTAAGGCAGATCAGACTGCGGGGGAAGCTGGGCCATGTGAGGTGGGTCAGCAGCTTGCGGATGCTGGTCCACGTGAGGTGGTTCAGCATAATGTTGATGTTGGGCCACGTGAGGTAGGTCAGCAGAGGAAGCCAAAAGAGGCTGGCTCGAAGTCTGCAAATGAGTGATGAGATATGGTGACAAACCATCATCGAAAAAATCATAAGAAGAAGGAGAGGGAGAATGCAGTTTAGCAAAAGGGAAACTAGTCTCATCAAAGACAACATGGCGACAAATAATTATTTTATTTGATGAAAGATCATAACACTTGTAGCCACGGTGGTTAGGTGGGTATCCCAAAAACACACATGGTGTAGAACGTGCTTGCAATTTATTTATGGTGGTGGAGGGATATAGAGGATAACATAAACACCTAAACACACGAAGATGAGAGTAAGAGGGGTCCTTTTGGTAAAGAATTTGCAATGGACATTTATTTGCGAGAAGCTTGCTTGGAAGAATATTATGGAGATATGTAGCCATTTGTAATGCATGGTGCCAAAAGGATGGGGGAGAGAGGCATGAGCAAGAAGAGTGCGAATGATATTATTGATAGATCGGATTTTTCGTTCGGCTTTTCCATTTTGTGAGGAAGTATAAGGACAAGAGAGACGGAAAGACATGTCATTTTTGTCACAAAAAGACCAAAACGAACTATTATCAAACTCCTTTCCATTATCACATTGAACAGTTTTAATGTCACGTTCAAATTGGGTACGAATATGAGTTTTAAAGGTTAGGAAGATGTCAAAAACTTGTGACTTGTTAGCTAATGGAAACGTCCACAAGAATATGGAGAAATCATCCAAAAACAACACATAATAACGATGACCCGAAGAACTGATAATAGGAGAGGTCCACAGATCACTATGAATAATATCAAACGGCATATAAGTAGTAGAAGTAGAAGGCACAAATGGCAGTTTAATATGTTTTCCAAGCACACATGATTGACAAAAAGTAGAGCTACAAGCTCGAGTACAAGCAATGCATTTATTTAGCCTAAGAGTATCTAAAATAGAAATGCCCGGGTGACCCAGCCGAGCATGCCAAAGTGAAGGAGTTAAAGCTGCAAATGCGGATGGTGAAGTGGTAAGACTTGTGGTTGTGGTCGAGAGAGGATAAAGATCACCCTGACTATCACATCTCATTAGAGGCACCCCCGTCCGAAAATCCTTCACAGAAAACCCACATGGATCAAATTCAACAGTCACATAATTATCCGTGGTAAATTTGCGAACTAAGATTAGATTTTTAATGAGTTTAGGAGCATGAAGCACATTGTTTAAAGATAAAGGAGGGTTGGGAGGGGGTAAAGTGGCCTGACCGTAACCACGAATTGGAATAGAATGACCATTACCAACAATTATACCATTTTACTGCTCAAATTAAAATAAGACGAGAGATTACCATTTGCGGAGGTCATGTGAGATGTGGCACCCGTATCCATATACCAAGTCGCATCCGGAGGAGTGAGCGTCATTGTCTGCATGGCCGACTCTATGTCAGTGGGCACAAAAGAAGATGGGGCAGCAGCATTATAAGCATGTTGAGGACGCGGCCCAAGAACTCCAGGTTGAGTAAAAGGGCCTGATGCAGGACGGGCCCAAGGAGAGGTGGGATAAGGACAAGGGGGGAGAGCCCAAGGCCATCCCCATGTACCTGCTGTTGGTTGAAAGGACCTTGGTCCAGGAGACCAATGCTGCTGCGTGGACTTTGGCGACGACTGAGAGCCACCGGCGGACGGTCCACCACCACGGCCACCCTTACCACCAGACCCACTGCGGTGTCCACCGCCCTTCTTACCACCACCAGAATTGCGGTGGTGATGTTTCTTACCACCACCACGAGGCTGCCCAGATTTTTCAGAAAAAGAAGAGGAGTCCTCGGACTCATGGGATGACGCTGCCACCAGGGCTGCGGTGGAGCCCGTTGCAGCCTCCTTGGCTAAGCCCGCTTCCTCCAGTGTCAACATGGAGCGGGCTTGGTAAAATGGAGGGAGTGGGGAGCTTTGACGGATTAACGTCCCCACCCCCTTATATGCCACCGAGAGACCGGAAACGAGTTGTAAAACCAGGCGACTATTACTTACCGGTGCGCCGACATTTTTCAACTGATCAAAGAGACCCTTGAGGCGTTGACAGTAAGCCGACACATTTGGAAAGTCATCCATATGGGTGTTTGAGAATTCCTGCTCTAGGGTGACAGCACGGGAATTCTGATTGTCCAGGAATATGTCACAGAGACGAGCCCAAGCCTCCATTGCAGTCGCATCCGGTTAAAGAATGGTGGTAAGAAGGTCATTAGAGATGGTGGAATAGATCCACTGTAACACCGTGGCATCTAAGGTGGCCCAAAGTTCGTGTTCATCTTCAGTAGAAGGGGCTTTGGGGCCTTTTTCGATTTCGGGTTTGATGATGTGGTGTAGGACCTTGTGAGATCGGGCATGTATTTTGAAGTGTTCCGCCCACGTTCCGTACTAAACGTTCTCCATTTCAAGAACCACCGGAATAAAGTTTTTGATGTTGGAGACGGTGAGAGCCGGATGAAAATATGAAGTATAAGACTCAGGCATGGCGGAACGACAAGACACGAGAAGAAGAGAAAAGAATAGGAAGAAGAAGGTTGAGTTAGGGCGCAGCGGAAGAAGACGACCCTAGACTTGATACCATAAAAGTATGTTTTCCGTAAGTCCTTCCCATTCCTTTTCCAAAAATAATATACAACCTAGAGTCCATAGACTAAGCTATAATTAAGAAAAGATATTATACATCCAAGATATACAAAGATATTAACAAAACACAGAATATTCACAAGATATTTACATATCTTCTATCAATCACCAACCACAAGTCGAAGCTCATCGATGATCTTCTCTTTAGGATTCCTGTTTCTCGAAGCATATTTCAAACCCCTGGTTGGACCACGCCTCTTACGGCCAGGATTTTTGAGTTGAAGCTCAGCTTGATCACGTCTTCGTTTTTCTCTGTAAGTTAACTTAGGATGTATCCCTGTTACATCTATTTGAATGATATTGTAGGAAAAAGTTTTAAGCTAAGTTGTATGCAGCTAGGAGTTTGGTATAATGGTCATCATGGTTACTATTGCTGAATTGTATTGGTTTTAAAGCCCAATCTCAAGAGACTCAAAAGAAATCTATGGTTAATATTGTTTTCTTGTACTTTTGCAGAATTGAATTGTACTGGTCATCATGGTCAAAAGATATTTTTGCATGCAGCGTAATGTTTATGTATACTAAGTTCTACTCTAGATATATTTCTCCTAGTATTCCTAGTATGCCTCTTATTCATATTTAAGTCTTGCAGCTTTCGTTTTCTTTTATCTTTGCATTTTTTCATACTGTTGAAAACTGATCTGCTACCCTTTTTTGTGGCAGACTCACAAGAAAGCTAAGGGTTTATTTGGAGTTTCTTTTGTTCACTATGACACACTTGCTGAAATTTATGCAAAAGACAAAGCTACCGGAAATGTGAGTGAGTCATTCGTTGGTGCTATAGAAGATATGGATCAAGAGATTGCTAACCAACCACTAGACATGGGGAGTGATGAAGAAGATGATGCGAATTCCACCCAATCTGCAACTCATTCTACAACTCAATCTGGAAAATGTCCTATGATGATTCAACTCGTTCCAAAAAGACAAAGGTGAAGGATTCTAAGGTAAAAGGAAAGAATTTGAAGAGCCTAGCTAAGATGGATGATGTTGATGAGTTAGTGGCATCTCTCCATAGTGTTTCAAATAATTTTGGGAAAATATTTGAAAACATTAATGTGAATCTTGGAACTATCGCCAATGCTTGGTCAAAAGCGGAAGGAAGGGAGCAATATATGGATGAAAAAGTGGACAAGGTATTAGATGAGGTGATGAAGTTAGATGGCATATCTCCATCCGAAGCCTTAGAAGCAGCAACGATCCTTATGGTCGAGGATCACAAGCTTCGTATCTTCTATCAAGCACCGCTTCGAAGAAACAATATGTGCTTGATCTACTCAAAAAAGACTCTGTGGTATTGTTTGTAGTAACTTTTGTAGAGTGGGATTATAAATACTTCGTTAAGAATGAATATGAGATGGATCTTTAAAGGAAAAACACATCATTTGCTTAATGTAGTGCTCTGATATTGTCTTTGGTTTGTATGTTGGACATATGATACTTTGCTTTCATTTGGCAGTTTGGCCAAGTGGATTTAACTAATAGTATAATTTCCTATTTTGCTAAAAAAATATGTGCAAAAAGTTTAGATTTTCTTTGTGATAAAATTGCAAAATGATATTCTACAATAATCAATATAACAAGTATTAAATAATCTATTATGTTGAAAGATAAAAAAAAATAAAATAAAAATACAAAAGTGACTCCGTTTCCATTGTTGACTATACCAAACAAGAGAAAAGGGAGTGAGTCATATTCGTTTCCATTCCATTAGGATACCAAACAACTAATAAGGGTAACACTTATTATTACCCTTTCCCCTCCATATCCAAATCCTTTCCATTCCGTTTACGATATTCATACCAAACACCCCCTTAAAGTATTTGACCTCACTACTACATAAATGAGCTATTGCAACACTTAAAAGTCGTTGCAATAGAGCCAAAAACCGTTGCAATAGAGCTATTGCAACGGTCCAACAACCGTTGATGTTGCTGCCGTTGCATTAGACTTAATGTAACAGATGTTAGGCCTATTGCTACGGCTTTGTGGTAGCCGTTGCAATAGGTGTCAATAGTTGTTGCATTAGCTGTGCAACCTATTGCAATGCCTCTATGTCTATTGTAACGCCATCTGATAGCTATTGGAACACCTCTATTACACATATTGTGTCCCATTTTGGCATCTATTGCAACGCCTCCATATATATTGCAACACCTCTATTACTAATGTCATCTTATTTTAGCACCTATTGCAACGCCTTAGACCTCCCTAGCTAATGCAACTCTAATACCATCGTAGTCTAGTAATAGTAGATTAATATATATATAAAACTATATATTCATAATTCTTTTTAAGAATTTTATATCCAAAAGAAAAAAATTATGCATACAATATTCATGCCCATGGGCTAATTTACAATGTACATATTTACAAATCTAATAACTAATATACTAAACAAAATTCGAGGCTTTTCAAGAGAACTTCTACATATATAAAATGCTCCAATAAATCACTCTACATCTAAAGTGCTTCCATGCCTTCCAACGAGCAACTAGTTTATTGAACGTGGAATTTGATTTCTTCATTTATGACCACCTGCAAATTCAAAGATATTTAACCAAATTAGTAAAAAATCAATCATTGTGATACCAATTTAAATGCTTAACACAAAACCAAAACATCTTCTAATTGAGATAAGAATAATCTAAGTTGCACAAAAAAAATCGCTTTTGCCTTAATCCAAAAACCAAAAAGCGTTTAGAATATTTAGACCAACTATTAATGTGGGTACTTCGGTTTCTCGGGTAGGATCCGCGACTCAACGTCTAATTAGATCGAGAAATCATTCAAATTATGAAGAACAAAGTGTATCATGCCTGAATCTAACTGAGGTTCGTGGTGGTGGAGGAAATGGATCGGAAAAAATCCCATCATGGTTTTGGTTTTGTGTATGTCTTGTGTGATAGTGTTATGTTCGACTGTACATGGGTAATATGGTTGTGTTATAATGACCATTTAACTTCTTCTATCTTTATGTACTTAATCTTTTTACTCGGGTGCAAAATTTTATTTTTTCATCTAATTACTACATTTCTCTACTAATTTTACTAAACTATAAACTTCACAAAAATAACTAGCACACCTTTCAACTAAATAAGATTATCACAAAACCAATGTACCTGCAAGTTGGATCATTTGGCAGCCAAGTTGGATAATTTGGCAGCCAAGTCAGAAGTTCAGTTACAGCAGGCGAGATAGATGTTTGCCCTGTCGACTCCGGATTATGAGAACAAAGAGAACCATCAACAGATAAAAAAATGGAAGGTATTAGGCTCTCAAAGCCGTATAGCACTTGCTAGTATAGGACGAGAAAATACTGAAATGGACTTTGCAAACAGAGACAAAGGCGCCGAAGTTGAAGCGAATCGCGAAGCTCTAACACCGCCGCTGCCAGCAACAATGGTGACGAGGTCGAAATTGAAGTGTACGCCATTGTCGAACGAAGAAGAATCAACCTGAGCCGAGAGATCGCATCGTAGAAGAAGATGGCGAGGAGAGAGAAAATGTAGGGTTTTGAAAGAAAGGCGAGAAGATGAGGAGAGAGAGTGGGAGGAATGAGGGAGAAAGCCATTCGCAGGGGAAGGCGGCGGAGGGAGAAGCCTAGGCGGCGATGGAGGGCTCGGTTGGAGGTCTTTTTTATGTGAATAAAGGAGGGTTGGAGACAACATTTAGAGAATATGGATATTTGAGTCATGACTGCTAAATTGGTTGGTGTAATGGTGTTGAAGCGGGTCTTCAAATGCAACGACCTATCCCCTACTGCAACAATCAAATCTAGACTGTTGTAATAGCTAAAATATCCCTCGCATTTGACTACTTAATGCAACAGTTCCCTTTAAACCTTGCAAAAGGCGTTGCATTAGCTTTAGCCGTTGCATTAGAGTGTTACATTAGCCTTAACCGTTGCAATAGAGTGTTGCATTTGATTCAAAATGTAGTAGTGGCCTCCAAAATAACAATGATAATCAAAATTCTCCTTGAAAGAGATATAAATATAATTATAAATATCTATAAAATATATTCAAAAAATTCATAAAATGTGGGGGATTCCACTGCATTATTTCTTACAAAGACTAATCCTCTATAAGATTGCAGAATCAAAAAAACCCTATAAGTTGATCAATTCAATTTCAAAGTACCAATAATCTTCAACATATAATTAATTTTGTGGAAATCCTTAACCAAATTACTTTTCAATAAATGCCCATGATGCAATATAAGACTAATCGTCTAATCTCTGTGAGATTGCATAACAGCAAGTCCTCAACAAGCTGATCAATACAATTTTAATCAAACACTAGTCTACAATATACTACTTCATTTTCTAAATAATAGGTACACTTGCACTTTTCACGTATGCAGATGCAATACTTTGAGCCTTTATCTCTCTAATTTTGTATTTGTAAGAAAATATAAAAAAGTTGATATTCTAAAAGTATATATTGAGACGAATTAAACAAGATCCCACCTGACTATATTTTCTCTTACCCAGAAATCACAAATGATAGTTAAATTGAAATTTGTGAATAGTGTGAAAAGTGAAAATGTAACAATTATTTAAATACAGAGGGAGTATATTTTATGGAAGTTTTCAGCTAAAAATTACATTTTTAACAAAAGCCCATGCATTATTAAATTAAAGTAGTACAAATTTAATAACCATATCCAGTTACGCTTCTCCTTTTTCCGGTTTAGGGGACTAAGAGAGTAGAAGGGTCTTATTGGTGATCCGGAGTGCCAACCTGAACAGGAGACACATGTGGTTCTTCTGGTGGAAATTGTCCTAGACTTCGTTCTAGACGGCCAGACGTGGATTCTGGTTCCTCCAATATCGACGAAACTGCAAAATAAGATATTTGTGTACTCACGTACATTAATAACATCAGATAGACAGATACAATGCGTTTATTGTACACACGAATTTCGTGCTCACATAGATTCACGACTCTAAAGTCTAAATTTAAGGGACACCGAACAGTATAAGTATATCATAGAAATTCCCCAAGTACACAATTTTTGTTTTGTGAGGTAAATACACGATATATTAGTATATGAAATAACCAACCATTTATTTTATTTTTTGGTAAGGCATGGTGTAATCTGGACTCCTTATTAGATCTCCAGTGAATAGCTTCCAAGACTATGTTGAGTTCCTTTGTTTAATTAGAGCTATCTTGTTATCCTTATGTGCTCACTTGAAATCCTCTAAAAATATAGCAAGATAATGACTTTTGATGTATTAGTATGACTTATGAGCACGATATGTCGATATACATGGTTGTACCATGAGCCCTCCATATAAGATATCATATACTTGATCTTCACTTAAATGAAAATTTAGTAAAAGGCAATGAACGAGGCTCAAACAATGAGTCTGAGTTCATTCATCATACATCGGGTGGTGCAAGGTATACCCAAGACTAATTTTTTGCTCATTTACTCATTTAAAACTCTCTTTTTTTAGTATATTTTGCTTATATGGATTATTTTAATTGAGCAATTAATAAAAAAAAATACCCTTGAGTGTACCATATTCACAATACACCCAAGTATATGATAAAATTTGTAGACTTCATAGCTTAAGTTTTAATTGCATAATTGTTTTTCAATTGCTAACGTCATCGAGATGAGCTTTCAATATTAATGGTGTGATATAGAAAATTGGGATCCAATCACGCTTATGCTACTATAGTTTGTAAAGTTCACACTATAACATACAATACTTGCTTCCATGATCCAGGTATTCACGTGTCACATATTTGCTTCTTAACATTTATTCTATTATAGTTATTTTTTCCGGTCATACAGTTGATTATTCTTTAGCTCATCTATATCATATTTGGAAACAAAAGAGACAAATGTGATATACTTCTAATTGTTTTTGCTTTGACTTATTTTTTCAAAGGACGTGTCTCTTTAAAGGATCTATATTCGTTATGTTTAAGGATCTACATACTTTAATAGTTGCCAAGTTGCCAGCGATATAATGAATTAATTTTATTTTCGAAGGATTTGTAGGTGACAATCCATAATATATGCAACTTTTTAAAAAAAAACTACCTAAATTAATTTTCTTTTTAATTAAAACCACTATATGTTGTCAACGTTTTTCCGTCAATGTATCACTTTTTCCAATGTTTTCTCCCATTTTCCCCTTAATTAAAATCCCTAGTACCAAAACTAAAGTCGAAAGTTAGTGAAATAAATTAACCAAGATTAAAAAAAACCATAAATAATCTTAAATTTAGTGATTTACCGCCAAATTCAAACCCTAATAACATATTCAATGGCTATAATCCACTAAGTTTAAGAAAAATACACCAATAATGCAAACCCTAATATAAATTTTGTTATTTATCCCACAATTTAAAACTACTCTAATAACAAAATTGATGAAGCCATCATTATATTTAAACAAAATTGATGTAGATGGAAGGTTTACGAGAGTGATTATATTCAAAGTAATGAGTAGGGAAACGTTGAAATGCAACACATTGACTGGAAAATGAACGCTTTTCGTCATTTGATAGTAGTGGTATCAAAAAAAAGTTGATAATATGGAGTCGTTTCTTTTTTCAAAAACAAAAATTCATTGGATAATTTCTGTAAAATATTTCCTATAATAGGTAGTTCTCCACAAATTTCCCTTTTCTTTGATGCTAATGTAAAAATACTACTCCCTCCGTCCCATTAGTGTTCACTTCTCATTTTTCACGGTAATTAAGGAAAATGGAATGAGTATTAGGATTTCCAAAAAAAATGTATTTAATGAAGTGCTTTTTTGATACTTTTGTATTGAAATTAGTTCTTTATTTTCTTTTTCCTTTAAACAAAATCAAAAAACAATAAATGTACCTTGGAAGGGTGTAAAGCAATAAAGGGTTTTGCTATTCGACGCCCTAGATTTTCTTACTAACGCCCTAGATACATAGTATTTTTATACTGTATTTTGTACTTTACCTTTTCTTTTCATTACATCTTTGTTTTATCATCTTTCTGATTTCTCTTCATTCTGAAAATCACTGTTCATCTTCCTCTTCTGAAATCACTGTTCAAACATCTCCTTCAAATTCTCTAACTTAGGTAAAAACCCATCAACGTGAAAAAAAAACCCCCAAGAAGTGCATTATAGTGAAATCCCTACAAGTTCATGGAGTGGATGAGTTTCTCTCTCCTCTTCCTCTTCCTACAATTGAACCAGAAACTGTAGAAACTGAGGAAGACCCAGTTCTTCAAAACCCATTTCATTAATGAATTTTTTTTCTCCCTACAATTGAACCAGCAACTGTAGAAATTGGGGAGGAAGACCAGTTTCATTTTCTTCAAAACCCATTTCATTAGTAAGATACAAAATTGAACTTTTTTTTTTAAAAAATGGTGAGGCGTCTAATATAGACGCCCCACCACCGGTGCAGGCGTCTATGGTAGGCGCTTGCACCGGTGGTGGAGCGCCTATAATAGGCGCCCCCACCACCGGTGCAGGCGCCTACCATAGACGCTCGCACCGGGTGGTGGGGCGTCTATATTAGACGCCTCACCATTTTCTTTTTAAAAGAAAAATCATTTGATGGTGGTGTTGTCGGTCAAGCTGTGGTGGGGAGTCTATGGTCAAGCTCGCCGGAGGAGATGGTGTCGCCGGAAAATTGGTGGTGGTGGTGGCTCCAATGGTGCAATTCACAGTGGTGGTAAAAGGAGGGGAAGGGGAGGTGAGGGAAAGGGTAGAAAGAGGGCATATCAGTATAGTATAAAAATACGTATTTAGGGCGTTAATAAGAAATTTTAGGGCGTAATTTAGCAATCCAGAAAATTTAAACAAAAGGAATGGAAAATGAAATATATTTGTTGAAACCATCCTTTTTTCTTTTTTGCAGTGAATGTTGAGACCATGCATAATTATTTTGGAAAGTGTAAAAAAATTACCCGTGTTGTTAGTTGAGGTAGTTTCAAATTCAACAAGATGTCGAGCTGAGACTTCAAAGGAAATGAGGAGAGTCATTGCAAAAAGTATGCCAAGAACAAAAAGAGCCTTTGAAGATGCCAAAGTCTGGAAGCGTGTTTATGGGTTCGGCGACTATGGCAAATAGCAATAGTAGAATAATACATGTATTTATAGGCAATTGAAGGAGTAGTTGAGACTTGGGAGCCAATTCGAGATGACCGCGGACTGATGAGAATGCTCAAAGTCCATACACATATTTTGGTTGAAATTTTATTTTTCTTTTTCATATTAGAATATCTTAAATATTGATCTTTCATCTTTAAATAGATGCAACAATTTGACTAGTGATGGCCACTGATGCGGGCAGGGTGGGTCGGGCTGCGGGCCGTAGTGGGCTGGACTGAGATTTCACGACCAAGGATCGGACTGTGAAATTCACTCCGCGGGCTAAAAATTATTGGCCCACACCGGTCTGTTACCGGTTTTCACGATTCAGGAAGTGGTTCTGGTGGTTCGTGGGCCTAGTGGGCTGTACCGGGCAGGCGGCCAGCATGAGAATTTTTTTTTTTCAAAATTAATTAATCATTGGAATTATTCATTATTGCTACATAAAACCTTTGTAAGGGATTAAAATATATACAATTATTAATATTAATGAATAATTTCATTATTTTTGAATTTGATTGAATTATAATATATGAAATTTGATTAAAATATACACAAATTGGTTGAATAATTACTTGGGCTGGGCTGGTTCGGTTCGTGGGTCGGGCTGGACCGGTTTCGTGGTCCGGGCTGGGGGTTTTAGTAGCGGATTTTTGTGGACTGGGCTTAAGAAATCAGACCCACGACCCACCCACAAATTTCACGGTTCAATTCGGGCTTGGCATGGCTTTTCCCGGGCTCGGCCCACACGGTCCATGAGGTGGGATGGGCTGGATGGGCTGGATTGACCCGCATTATTGGCCATCTCTAATTTTGAATTTTGCACTATTTATATGCTCAATTTTTTTTTTTTTGGTGAACACAAGTACCTCAGGTCAATTAAACATAGTTACACTCCGCGAGATACAAATCCTTACAATAACTAGGGGGTTCGGGGAGAATCCTTGTTACATTTGCATCATCTACGCTAATACGACAGTTTTTAGCCATGCCATCCGCAATTTTGTTGTGTTGCCTTTTGCAATGCTTAATCCTCACATTCAGGAGATCCCTCCATAATTTTCTGCATTGACCAAGAACACTCACATAGCTGTCAGGAAAACCTTCATTTTCACATAAGAGGTTAATCACTTGGAGACAATCCGAATAAATAATAGCCTTATGGATGTTGTATGTTTTTGCAATTTGTAGACCAAGCTCAATTGCCTTTAATTCAGCCATGAATGAATCCGACACATAAGTCTTTTGGGTGAATCCCATTACCCATTCTCTACCACTGTTTCTAATTACACCCCCCACCCCAATGTTATCCCTGATATGAGTAAAGGAGGCATCAACATGTATATAGAAATCACAAGACTCAGTTAGCGTGGAATTCATCAGGGCTAAAGGATTCGTTACACTAGGGGTTTGGGGGATTCTAGAAGCCTGATCTCGCAAGGCAACCAAGGCAATGGCTCGAGAAAGCACTACATTGGGCTGGGCAAGAGCTTTGTCGCGCAAGCAACAATCTATTTTATCTTTCCAAATTTCATGACAAACATAAGGGAATAAGTCCATCCACCCCATCCCTCTGAACACCCTATCACTATTTAGGTTTTCTTTCAGCCAATCAATGAAAGTAGTCGTTAGACACGATGAATGGGCACATAGGTCCCAAACCGCCATTGAAAAGGGGCAGTTCCTAACAATATGGGCTGAATCTTCCTCTTGTGTCATACAACGAGGGCAAGTCGCATTTTCAGTGATATGTCGAAGGTGAAGGAGACGTTTATGAGGGAGTCGATCTCGCCAGAGCAACCAAAAGAACAATTTCAGCTTTGGTTCCATGGAATGTTTCCAAATCCAGTCCATATTCATGCACGGGATGTTGAGTTGGGCGTCATACGCCCAAGTCAAGGAGAACCCTTTAGGTGTTGTGAAGGAAGGAATAAGCATGTCATCCCGACTTTCGTCGGAAGAAGGGTGAAAGCTAAGGATTCTGTCGATAATGCTAGAAGGAAGGGCCATTGAGATAGTACTAAAATCCCACCGATTTTCATTCACAATGCTACACACCCTCATGTTTTCATCCTCAAGAGTCGACGGGCCATGGATATTCGACCTGAGAGAGCCTACACCTAACCAATTATCCTCCCACAGGTGGATTGTTCGCCCATCACCCAAACTCCAGCAACAATTCTCCTGGAGAAGATGCCAACCTTTACCTACGTTTTTCCAAGTATTAGATCCTTGGGAGAATTTGGTCACTTTTTTGCCCTGCACATACTTGGAATTAATGCATTTTTGAGCAAGATTAAGGGGAGCCTGAGAGACTTTCCATTCTAATTTTGCCATGTACGCTCTGTTAGTTTTTTCCTGGTCGCGAATGCCCAATCCCCCTCTATTTTTGGGTTTGAAAGTTTGGTCTTTACCTACCAGATGGATCTTCTTCTTATCAATTGTATCTCCCCATAGAAAATTATTACTCACGGAATCTAACTCTTTAAGCGTGGCAGAAGGCAGGTAAGTGGCTTGCATATAGTATGCCGGAATAGTAGAAAGGGTAGAATTAATTAAGCACAACCTTCCTGCTTTAGAAAGGTATTTTGTCTTCCACTTAGCCAATTTATTTCGCACCTTCTCAATCACAAATTGTAGCTGGAATCTAGAAGGTCTTTTGTGGGAGAGGGGGAGGCCTAGATACGTCCCTAAGTTTTCGTTTTCCCCCACATGGATGGTAGCTTGAAAGAGCTCTCTACAATCATTCGAAGTATTTGGTGAGAAGATCAGTTTGCTTTTTAGTTCATTACTTTTTTGGCCCGACACAGCGCAAAAATTTCTAAGCGTATCTCTGACGGAGAAAGCTGTATTTTCATCAACCCTCCCAAACAAAAGAAGGTCATCGGCAAAAAGAAGGTGCGATATAATAACTTTTTTCTTCCCTACCCCGAAGGGGGTCCATACCTTCCTCTCACATGCTACATGGATTGCTTTAGATAGGGTTTCAAGGCAAATATTAAAAAGATATGGTGACATAGGATCTCCCTGACGAAGGCCCCTAGAATGATGAAACGGGTCTGTCTTCCTACCATTTACAAGCACAGTTGACGATGCTTGGGACACATAATTCATGATAAGCTTAACAGAGTTGGGGTCAAGGTTACAATCTACCAGACATTGACGAACAAAATCCCATTCCACTCTATCATATGCTTTTTCTAGGTCAATTTTTAATGCGAACCAACCCCATTTTCCTTTCTTTTTGTTCATTGAGTGAAGCACCTCCGAAGCAATAACCAAGTTAATGTCAGCCCCCCTCCCTTTAATGAAGCTATTTTGGTTTGGAGAGATCCAGTCGGGGATAAGAGTTTCATTCGAGTGACAAGAATCTTTGTGACAAGTTTATATATAGAGTTACACAAGCTAATAGGCCGATATTGTTTGATGGTTTCCGGCGAGTTTTGCTTAGGAATTAGGCATATCAGGACTTGACACAGATTCTCAGGGATCTCCCCCTTACGATACCATTCCTGAATCATAGAGCAAAGGTCAATGCCAACAGTCCCCCACGCTTTTTGAAAGAAGATAGGATGGAAACCGTCAGGGCCCGGGGCTTTTAACGGCTTCATACAAAACAAGGCTGTCCTAACTTCATGGATGGTGGGTGTAAAACCTATGTTAATCATAGTCGACTCATCACAACCCAAAGGGCTAGGGTAGGGGCTAGATATATGATCAGTGGTGTAGAGATTGCGATAGAAAGCTTGGATGTGATTTCTAATACTTTCCTGACCCTGGATTTCCCCTCCCACTTCGTCTCTAAGACTTATCACTTGGTTAGACGATCTCTTAATCGTGACACTCCTATGAAAACAACTAGTATTTCTCTCTCCCTCCGTGATTCTATCCATTCTACTCTTAGAACGCCACAGCAATTCCTCTTGATCGAGCAAGGATAAAAGTTCATTTTGGAGAGAATTTTCAAGATTTTGATGAAACACAGATAATGGATTGATTTGGAGATAAGTTTGAGTTCCTTGGAGCCTAGCTAGAACTTTCTTTTTGAGCGCATAAACATTACCAAAAGTATTCTTATTCCATTCAATAAGGGAATCACGCACACAATCAATTTTATCCCCCAACAATTCACCCCTTTGGAGCAAGCTTGATCGACAACGTTAAGAAATCTAGGGTCTAACGTCCACATGGGCTCGAATCTAAAGGGCTTATCCCCTATATTTTGAACTTTGTTCTCAAGGCTCAAAAGAATAGGGCAGTGGTCTAAGGTTAGCCTAGGAAGATGAGTTAGCTTGAAATCCGGAAAAGAGGTTAGCCACTCTACATTAGCCCAACCCCGGTCTAGTCTCTCATAAATGGGATTTATTTTTCTCTTATTCGTCCACGTGAATTTTGGGCCATTAAAGCCAATGTCAATCATATTGCAATCATCCATAGTGCTAGCATATAAATTCGAACGCACAAGAGATTTTTTTTTTCCTCCTAATTTCTCATTTTGAGTTACTACATCATTGAAGTCACCTAATGCCAACCATGGCACATGTACATTATTAGCCATTTCTTTCAACTCTTCCCAAAGCAATTTACGATAATGAAACTTTGGACTAGCATAAATAGCTAACAAGATAAAAGATAGCTTACGGACCTCAATCACACCATGCACACCTTGAGCTCCTTCTCCCAAAGGTTGGAAGTCAATGATGTTAGCATTCCATAAGAGAAGGATGCCCCCAGTGAATCCCACAGGTTCCACGAGGTACCAAGAGTCCCACCCTAAGCTTGTAACAAGCTCCGCAGTCCTAGCTCGAGTTACCCAAGTTTCCACAAGCACCACAAGTGAAGGCAAATGTTGTTGCATCAACATTTTAAAGTTCGTGATAAAAGAGGGCCGCCCCAAATCCCTCACGTTCCAAAAGAGTATGTTCATCCCTTTAAACAAGTTGGGCATCCCCATGATCTTCCTTAGCGCCTCCTCGTTTCCGGGTGCCCAAGGATCGACTTCGTTGCCGCTTTTGGAGCACGTCCACATTCGCCGGTGGGGCCATAAATTCAGTTCGGCCTCGCGCGGGTTTTCTTTCCCGCTTCCCTCTTCCCAAGATGTCGTGCCCCTCACTTGTTTCATTGGTTGCTGCAATTTTGCTACTAATACACCGTCGGTGTTGCTCATCATTTGCAGCCTCACAGTCATTGTTTTCAGCAGCACAATCGTTCTTACCATCGGAGACAATGGTGATGGGTCCAACCATGGGCCCATGTTCATCATCAAGTTTCTTTCCTCCATCTCGTCTTGCACTTCCTTTTTCAAAAACCACTCCATGAAGATTGTCAGTATTTCCGGTAAGTGTGCCATCATTTGGAATTGAGGGAGATGGGGTGCCATGAGTTCCGAGTTTGCATACATGAGAAGATGTTGATATTTTGTCGGCTCGAGTTTGGGGTTCAAAATGAGAGATTTCACTTCCTGCAGCGGTACATCCGTGTAATATTCCGTTGGAGAGCTCAGGTTGTCGGGTATTAGAAAGTCTATAAACCCCGGGTTCAGTTTCGGTGTTAACAGCCTCACCGGACGTGAAAAGCGTAGGGAGCTACAATCCCGTACTAGCTGTACCCGTGGTTGAGGTGGAGGTGACGGGGATAATTGTGGTGGGGATGAGGAGGGAGAAACATCTCGGCTCTCGAGCATCATTTTCAGAGTTGGAGTTATCTTCTCTTGAGAGTTTTGTATTTTTGAGTGGAGTTATAGTTTTTGGGATTTCGGGTGTTTTTGAAGGAGGGCTTGTGGGTTGAGTGCTGGGGTTGTATGGGTGATTTGATGTGGTAGGGGGAGGCGTTGTAGTGATAGACATGGCACGTTTCACACTCTCCTTGGGTGAGTAGGAGTCTTGGGAAGGGAAAGATATAGTGTCAGCTCCCTCAAGATCTTTTAGGACTGAAAAGGAATTCTCTGTTTCTAGCATTCCCACAATGGGCATAGAAGCTTCCTTTTTTGAGGAAAGGTCTCCCACACTTGGGACATGTGCCGCCACTTGTCGAGGTTGACTTTTGTCAACCTTTTTGGGAGTCCACCGGACATGGTTTTTCTCTCCCTAAGTTTTGCCACCTCTCTCCTGTAATGTGCCATCTATTTTACCCTTACTTCCTACAGTCTTCCGCGGCTTTGCCGGAAGCCACCCATATTCTCCAGTCTGATTTTTCTGGTGTATGGGTTCGGTATTCGAGGTTTTCTTCTCATTTTTATCGGCATTATTTGAGCAGTTTTGGTTGGAATGCCCCACATGGCAACACCTACTACACCACCATGGGCCTTCCACATACAACAATTGCTGAGTAACTCCTCCTATCCTAGCTTTTACCGGCGGTGGTTTCCGATCATCCATAAGAACACATATTGCAGCAAACTTTATTCTCTCTCCTTGAATTGAGTGTGAATCAATTTTAACAGTTTGACCCAAATTGTTCCCTATTTTTTCTAATACATTTCTGCAATAGAACTCCATAGGTAACTCAGGTAAATGAATCCACACCGGGTAGTGGTTGATGTTGGTAGTGGACGGTTGAAATCCCGGCTTCCGTTGTTGGACGGTGACCAAATGGTTGAAGACAAACCATGACCCCTCTGCAAGTATAAAAGATTTCTGATCTGCAGTACCACATTTGACCGTGAAAAATCTCCTCCCTAAAGATATGATTTCCATTATACCTTCCCACTTCCATATCTTCTTCAATTCTTTTTGAAGGAAATCTTGAGAAAAAGTTCTACCCAGAACTTTGCAAATTATAGCGAATTCCCATGGTTTAGAGAGTTCCTCATATTCTTCCTCGGAAATAGGGACGAACACCTCATTTTCCTGAATATTTGAGTGAGGGGACGTCCCAAATGGACAAGGGGGTCTTTTTATAGCTATGGTCTGGGTTATTAATGACCCTGCATTAACTCCAGTTTCAGCAACCAGAGCTTTCAAAAAAGGAGCTTCATTTATGGCTTCTCCATTCCAGCATTTAATGCTAGAACCTTTCTCCCTTTCACTTTCCCCCAATGGGATTTGGGCTGAACCTAGGCTAGGATGGGACTGAAAACACTTTGGCTGGGACTCCAGTACCTCTGCAACCTCCGAGACCCTGGCGGTGCGCTGATGTGGCGGCTGTGTTAGTGTCGTGAGGACGGTGAGGGAGGGGTTGGGATTTTTTGAGGGGCTCTCTCTCTCTCTCTCTAAACTTTTCTCTTTCAGCCATTAAGTCCATGCGGTTTGGATTTTATTTATATGCTCAATTTGAGCGCACGAAGAAAACTTTCAAGTAGCAATTCGGTAGAAAGCGAGTGGGTTGTCTTTGCCCGAGGAAACCCTTTATCCAACTTCTTATTTCCTTCTCCTTGATCGTCCATTTCCCTCAATCTCTCTCTATCACTCTCTCCTCCTTTGGTAATTCTAGATTTGGCCTCTTCAATACTCAACAATGGTCGGTCGCCCCACAAAATCACCGCACAACCACCTTCTTTCTTCCTTCTCTTATATAACAAAAGTCGAATTTGAGGTGTTGAGGGTCTAATTCGACCATTAAAACTTCATAACTTGAGTTAACATGGTCGAATTGGACCATTTAAAGTAATGTTTAATGATACAGAGGCATTTTCCCATTCTTACATATTTTCTTGTATGAATTTTTATGATTTGTGGGTGGGTGGTTGTCTCAATGGTTGGTGGTTTAGTTGGTGGATGGTGAGTATTTTCATGTGGTAGATGGTGGATTCGTGGGTGGATTTTGTTTTTATGTGGTGGTTGGTGGTTTTTGGGGTGGGTCGTGCGTGGTGTATCTCATGGGTTAATGTGAGTCAGGGAGTAGTTTCCTTTAAGGCCCGTTTGGTAGTAGTTAATAAATGGTGGTAATGGGAATGAATTGTAAGTGTAATGTTATAAGGGAAGCACCCTTAAAATATCCATGGGGAGACAATTCAACCCTCAACTTGTGGCTTTTTTTCCATGGGTAAGCAATCTCATCCCTAAGCTTGTGTTTTTTCCCTCCAAGGGGAAGTAATTTTATTAAATCATGCCTACAATTTGACTACCCTATTGTTAAGGTTTTATTGAAATACGTTTTGAAGTCGCCAACAAGTCGTTAAAGGAAGACTCATAAACCAAACTGGATATTTCGGAAACTGAAGGGACAACTGCGGGACTTATCCAATGTAGATTTCCCCGTCCTGACTTCATAGATGGTTAATGAACCAAAAATTTGAGTTCGGGGGTGAGGGTACGAACACGGTCATAGTGAACCAAGTTCGCCCATTGCTGGCTTTTACTAAATACCGATTCATATCATTGTTTTATGCAAAAGAATAACCAAATAACGTTTTAAGCACCCTAAAAATATTAGTCTAAGTTGGTTGAAGAAACACATAAAAGACTACTTTTTTAGTGAAATATTTTTTAGCAATCAGATTATTGGGTTCCTAGCAGGTTGTCCAAATTATCTGATTAGTGAGAACAGTTCCTTTGGTCTTTATTAGCAATAATATACAAGGTGATAAACATATATATTGCAATCATGCATAAAAATTTATATGTTCATGAAAAAGACATAATAATAAGAAAATAAATATCGTAGGGAGTTAGTATAATATACAATACTTACAGTCGCAGGAATATATTAACAATCTACATCATGAATATAATATTAGTAACTTCAAGAAAATAATAAAAATAAATAAAGAAACAAAATAAAGGTGGTTAATTTAGTTGACCCTCAGAAATTATACCAGCCGGGGTCATTGATTTGCACAGATCTTAGATCGAAAGTTGAACGAGCCTTAAAAAAGGTTTAGTCTTGTTACGTTGTATTTGTATTACTTGGCGTGTGTTATATTGGTGATCAGACTGATAGTTGTAGCAATGCTGATAACAAAAAGGATGATCTGTATAATATATGACGGATGTTAATGGAGTGATGGGTGATGTTGTTAACAAAAAGTGGGTTTAGTAAAACTATTTATAAAAGGGTTTTGGAAATAGGTTAATAAAACGAGTTAGAAAACATATTGGGCTTAAAACATTTTATTTTAGACTTGTTCTTTATTCTTTCCTCGATCCGTACCAATTCGAGTGGGGTATTAGTCATCAAAGGGTACTAAATGGGGAGACATATTTATTTATGTACATGTAATTTGTGTTTCTTCTCATTTTTCAATTTTTTTAAGAAAATTGCTTCAGATTTTTAATGCTACACAATTTTAATGCTACACAAAGAACCTAATAATTTTATCACAAAAAGATCCATTCCAATAATCTTCTTTTGCCTTTATACATGCAATGACCTTCCTTTGGATAGGGTCGGATTCGAACACAATTGTCATTCCTACATGGGTGGGTTTCGTATTTCAGGTGGTGAGTGCTAAATTTCGTTGGTGGGTTTTGTTTTGGGTTTCGTGGGTTGCAAGTTATTGTATCAAAAAAAAAAAGACCACAACCCATTGTTGTGGTTCCTAAGCCCCTTAAAAATCGTAACTAAACAATGTTATTCTACTAGTGTTTGTAGTCTCCAAATTAATATTAAAAAGTTTCATAATGGAAATCTCTTATAACTTAATTATATTGTATCAATTAAGAAAGGACTTTCTATACTAATATATTAAAAGGTGTTCCTAAACAAGGAACGGTGCCACATTGCGCTATTTCTTAGGCTATTTTACTCTATGTAATCCACATAAATAAATAAAAATAAATAAAAAATGCATTGTACAAGTTTTTATCGCATGACTTCAAGTTTACATACTAAAGTATTAACCAGTAAACCAAGTTATATATATTTGTATCATTTTAAAGTAAAATATAAATAAATGAAAAATAATTAGCCGGGACTAAAAACTAGTTGCTTATCTAAACCTGTGAATAAGTGGACCTAAAAACTAGTTGCTTATTGTAGGCGTGTTTTTATTTCACCTACGCGGTGTGAGCGCGTATTAGATTTGACTACTCCACTGTTAAGGTTTTATTGAAAATTGTTTTGAAAGAAGTCGCCAACAATTCTTTTTACGAAGAAACATAAACCTAATTGGATATAGGAAAATCATAGGGACAAATTATCCAATGTAGATTTCCCCGTTCTGACTCCATAGATGGTCAAAATGAGCCAAGATTGAGTTAGGGGGTGAGGGTACAAATATGGTCAGGAACCATACTGCCCATTGTTGGCCTCTACTAAATATCGATTCATTACAGAATTTAAGCCAAAGAATAACCATATAATACTTTAAAAACCCTAAAAATATTTAGTCTAAATTGGTTCAGGAAACACATAAAAAGACTAATTTTTAGTGACAAGTTATTATGCAATCAATATTACAGGGGACCTAGCAGGTTGTCCAGATTAATCTGATTAATGTTAGAACATTTATTTAGGTCTTTGATTAACAAAAATAACATGTGGGTGATAAAAGCAATAAGCAGGACAATCATATAATATGCATATAATGATCAGACAAGTATAATAATGATTTATGAAGCCAAAAATAAATATAATATAAAATAAAGGAAAGAGATTACAATGTACAGTAGAACGATTTTATATTAAACATCTACATCCTGAAATAAAACTGTTAGTAACTTCAAAGCAATAAAAATATAATTTATTCAAAGACTCTCATGTATTATACCTATGCGGCTTAGATTGAAAAGCGCAACGATCTTTAGGCGGAGCAATCCTGGAACCAGGAACACAGTATGATCATAAACAAGAGTTGATTTGAAAGTATTTGAGTATTTGAGTGTTTGAGTGTTTGAGTATTCGAAGTATGTTTCGGAGTATTCGAGAGAATTTGTGTGCGTAAAAATAATAATTCGAAGCCGTCCGTAATTCGGGAAATTGCTGATATTTATAGAGAAAAGAAAACTTATGCCTCACGCAAGCCCTGCGTCTAGCGCAGGCCTACGTGGCAGGCGCAATGCCACGCGCCAGGCGCTCATTGGTGTGTCTGACGCAGTCAGCCCAATCAAATTTAGGCACACGTAAACGCGTTTTGAAAGTATAGAAAAGAAAGTTGCATCTCACACAGAACTTGTGTCAGACGCAGGACTCTGTGTGAGTCACAAAATGTACGTGTCAGGCGCTCATTGGCGCGCCTGACGTGATATGGCCAATGTGTTGGACGCACGTGGCGCGCTGAGCGCAAACCCCGCGCTCGGCGCATATTCCATTGCGCATCTTTCGAAGATACTTTTCTATCCCTAAAATTCCGGAGATGGAATTTTACGGATTAAAAATCTGATTTATTTATCAAAGATAATAAAAATGTTTATGAAAAATATCTAATAAAAAAATAAATATTTGATTGGGCTTTTAAAATGGACTTAAAACATTTTATGGGCTTAAAATACAATTAATCATCATGAACAATTAATTGGACTTTAGAATATCATATCAAAACACATTTTGAATTGGTTCTTTAAATTGCTCTTCAGTTGGGTCGCGTCAACTAATGCTGCAGTATGTTTCATCATTGGATCCTTAAATGGGGAGACATGATTATGTGTCTACATAAGCCCCCACTTTGACTGAGGTTCAGGAAACCGAAAGTCAAAGTATACGGTGTAGGGACAGAGAACGATTCTAAACGCTCTGCAGTTTAGAACTGATATATATACGCCGGTCTCTGCAAAACAAAGTTAGTATGCAGGAAAATAACTACAAGCAATCTGATTACCTGCAGGGAAAGATGTTAGCAGATAGGTGCAAACAACTCACATAAGCACATAGTGATGCAATAATGCAAACTTAGACTCTCTAAGGATGCATGAGATGCAATGCAAGGATTAAGGTTATGCAAAGCTAAAGGGTGACATGTCATGCAAGGTCAGGGTTATGCAGGACTAGAATGTATGAAATGCAATGCAAGGTCAAGGTTTCGCAAGACTGCAATGCAAGGTCAGGATTTTGCAAGGCTAGAAGATGTATATGATGATAGAATGATTAGAAATAGATTGAATGATTTTCGAAAACCGTCTTTAGTAAATAATCGGGGTTCATAAACGAGGTTCGCAGATTACAACTTCTCGGGAGTTTGATTTGAATTGGTGGAACCACCACATATAGGAAGCCCCCACTTTGGGTGAGCTTCCCTTGAATTAGGCATGAGTCTTAATCGAAATGCACTTGATCTGATATTGCAATGTTATTGATCTCATATTGAAATGTAGTTGCTATGTCTTGAACATTGAAAGTTTTCACTGGGGATTGCACTGGGGATTCTTGTTTGGGAAGTTGATATAGGCAAAGTCAAGTATCGCCAAAAATCATGGAATTATCGGAGAGTCCTTCAGGGACAAAGAGAGCTTGGATTGAAAAATAAAAAGTTTGAATTTGTGACTCAAATAAATGTAGGTGGTAAAAGGTTTTAACGAGGCTAGGTGCAGACTCGAGTCTATGTCGGGATCTAGAAAGAGTATGCTAGAAAGTTAAACCATTAGACCATGACTAATTTTTTTTATTAAAGCGGTCGGACCTCGAGTTGAGGATTCCAACGTATCCTTGCGGAATCAGACCATTCGTAGTTCTGGATCTGATTTTATTATTATTATACTTTTTTTGTGCCCTAACTTTTTCCTAGGCCGCCCTTTCAGGTTTTCAACCTAGCGGGCTTGGACATACCTTGAAAAAGGAGTTAGGGTTGATGAAAAGTTGAAAGGTTTAAAGCTTGAAGTTTTTATGAAGGTTTAATTGGGTTTGGGAAATCAAGGGTCATGGATTTGGATTATATGGGTTAAAGGTTTAATGGATTGAAGTATTTGAATGAGGGGTAGAACTTGTGTGCAAGCCCCCTAGCTTGGGCCCTGTTCTTTTGAACTTATTTTGGCTGAACTGAACTGAACTTATTTTATTTTTGCTGAACTGAACTTATTTTTGCTGAACTGAACTTATTTTTACTTATTTTTGCTGAACTGAATTTATTTTTGCTGAACTGAACTTATTTTTACTTATTTTTGCTGAACTGAACTTATTTTTACTTATTTTTACTGAACTGAACTTATTTTGGCTGAACTGAACTTATTTTTGCTGAACTAAACTGTTGTATTAACATAATATTATCAATACTCATTATTATAATAGTCAATAAATATTAACATAATATTATCAATACTTATTATTATTATTTTATTATTATTTTATAATAATAAATAATAAATAATAATAATAAATAATAATAAATAATAAATAATAAATAATAAATAATAAATAATAATAAATAATAAATATAATAAATAATAAATAATAAATAATAAATAATAAATAATAATAATAAATAATAATAAATAATAAATAATAAATAATAAATAATAATAAATAATAAATATAATAAATAATAAATAATAAATAATAAATAATAAATAATAAATAATAAATAATAAATAATAATAATAATAATAATAAATAATAATAATAATAATAATAATAATAATAAATAATAGTAATAATAATAAATAATAAATAATAAATAATAAATAATAAATAATAAATAATAAATAATAAATAATAAATAATAAATAATAAATAATAAATAATAAATAATAAATAATAAATAATAAATAATAAATAATAATAAATAATAAATAATAAATAATAAATAATAATAATAATAAATAATAATAATAATAATAGTAATAATAATAAATAATAAATAATAAATAATAAATAATAAATAATAAATAATAAATAATAAATAATAAATAATAAATAATAAATAATAAATAATAAATAATAATTAATAATTAATAATTAATAAATAATAAATAATAACTAATAAATAATAAATAATAAATAATAAATAATAAATAATAAATAATAAATAATAAATAATAAATAATAAATAATAAATAATAAATAATAAATAATAAATAATAAATAATAAATAATAAATAATAAATAATAAATAATAAATAATAAATAATAAATAATAAATAGTAAATAATAAATAATAAATAATAATAATAATAAATAATAATAATAATAAATAAAAAATATAAAATAAAAAAATAAAAAAAAAAAAAAAATAAAAGAATAAAAGAATTAAAAAAATAAAAATTAAAAAAATAAAAAAAATAAAAAAAATAAAAAAATAAAAAATAAAAACACAAAAAAAATAAAAAAATAAAAAAATAAAAAAAAATAAAAAAAATAAAGGAAGTAAAAAAAAAAAATAAAAAAAATAAAAAATAGAAATTCATCATTATTATAATTATAATATTAATAATAATAACAATATTAATAGTAATATTGAAAATAAAAATAATAATTACAACATTAGATAAGACTGTACTTATTTTTGCTGAACTGAACTTATTTTTGCTGAACTGAACTTATTTTTACTTATTTTTGCTGAACTGAACTTATTTTTACTTATTTTTGCTGAATTGAACTTATTTTTGCTGAACTGAACTTATTTTTACTTATTTTTGCTGAACTGAACTTATTTTTGCTGAACTGAACTTATTTTTACTTATTTTTGCTGAAAATAAGTCCAAAAGAACAGGGCCTTGATCTTTTATTTTGCCTTTGGCTTTTTCTTTTGAATCTTTTCTTTTTGTCATGTGCGTTTTCTTTTTGTTTTTTTCATTTTTTCGCACTTTGAATTTTTTCACTTCTTTGTTTTTGCCTAGCATTGATTTTTTTTTTTTTTTATGTAAAGGCTTGCACACAAGTTATTGGTTTTGGGTATTGGAAGGCTTGAAGGATATTTGTGGAGCTTTAAGTAATGGAGGGATAATGGAGATGATGGCTTAAGGGATTTTTTGTTTTTCCTTAGTTGTATTAGGATGGCTTATGAAAGGTAATGGAAGGTTGAGGGGAATGACTCCTGATCCAAAGTATGTCCTCTTTTTTCATTTTTTTCTTTTTTTTTTTCTCATCTCATATCTCTTTTTATTATTGTTAGTCAAGTTCATTAGGTGATTTGAGTTTCATCATTGAGTTAGAAGCATATATAAAATGATGGAAGGCCAATGAAAATGAAAATGAAAATGCAATTCTTTTATTAATTAGAAATAAATGGAACAAGGCTTATTAGAAATAAAGACCTAAATGACATAGACTCGACAAGAAAGGAAATGAAGGAGCTAGGGGAGGGACTCTCCGAGTCAACCTAGAAAACTGGCATTAAATGACTAAGCCCAGCGTTACTTAGGTGCTGCCCCAGGGGTTGCTGATGTTGCTGACTTTTGCTGCAGGCGGAATTGGCAATCTGCCGTCTTCAACCATATCTTGCAGGTGATTCTTTAAGGTCCAACATGCATATGTTGGGTGTCCACTCCCTTGGTGGTACTTGCAGTAAGCATTAGGATCCCACCTCTTGGATCTGTTTTCGGGAGCAGGATCTGGAGTAGGGCCAATAGGCTGAAGTGCTCCCGTTGCATGGAGTCTAGTGAAGGCCTCTTCTAAGGACATGCCTAAAGGTGCAAATGTTCTTTGAGGCTTTTGATAACCTCTCTTTTCAGCAGCTATGGCATTGACCTCATTACTTTTGGAGCTAGAAGGGCTATTGTTACTCTTCTTGAAAGAGTTGTTGTTATTGGAACCCTTATTCTTGTTGGCCTGTAACTCTTCTTCAATCAGCAGGCCTATCTTATAGAGCTTTGTGAAAGACTCTATTAGGTTGGAACTTGATATGATCTTCGGCTGCAGGTTATGGATCACCAGTCAGACATGATCCTCTTGAGTTGGCCTGTTAATCATTTGTGCAGCTTTATCCCTCCATCTGTTAAGGAAGGTGATGAAGTCTTCGTTGGAGTTTTGTTTAGTTAACTCCAACTGACGAAGGCCAATGGGAAGCTGAGTGTTGTAGATGTATTGTTTATGGACTCTTCTCTTATGTAGTCCCAGTCATTCAGCTGGGCCTTATTCAGTGACCTGAACCACTTGGATGGATGTGCATCCAAGGTTAAATGAAAGACAAAAGCAAATAGGTCCTTTCTCATGCCATTGAGAGCCATAGAGATCGAAAACGCTCTCAAGTGGTCATCTGGGTCTTCGACTCCCTTGAATTTTAGGAGGTCACCAAATGTTACCTTTTTAGGGAGTTTATCTCTTAGTTCAGGATCAATGATGTCATGCCCATGAGCCTGACTCTCGAGTGCAGGAATTGACTGGATCAATTGCTCGAGTTTTTCAAACCTCAATTATGTGTTGGTTTTGATCGGTGGTGGAGTGTCGCCTTGCTCGTCTTCCTCAGTTAGCTTCTCCCTCAGTGCCTTAATCTCTTTGTCTTGTTCCTCAAGACGTGAGTTCATTAGTGTGAGTTGATCCATAATGGCACTTAGTTGTTCATTAGTTTCCCCCATTTCAGATGATGCTTCAGAAGAGTTAGAGGATTCGTTTGAAAAAGTGAGGATGTGCTTGACGAGTCTGGGAGTAGGTCGACCTTGTTGCCTCTCTTTTGTACGTTCCCAAGTTATGATCTCACGATCCGTCCTAAACAGAACTAGAATGGACCTCGTAAATTTTTAGAAATGACGCTTTTGAAATGAGAAATGGAGATGAGAATGGGAAATGGAAGGTGAGAAATGAGAATGAAAGTGGAAATGGAAATGAAAATGGGAAATGAAAATGGAAATTGATTTTGAAATGGAAATGGAAATGGTTATGGGTTTTAGACTATTATGGGCTTGACCATGATGGAGATATGGGCCTAACTATATGCCAATGTAGACATGGACTGGACTAGACTATGCAAGCAGACTGGACTCTACGATTGGGTTTAGGAGAGACTAAACTTTGAACTTACGGGTGAGAAAGAAAGCTAGACTTTAAGGAAGGTTTGACAATAAGGGAGATTAGACTCTTAACTTAAGGCAAGCAGGCTAGGCACCTAGACTTTGAACTTACTGGTGAGCAAGCAGGCTAGACAACTAGACTTCGGAACTTACATTAGACTAAGCGGGCTAGACTCAAAAATTGCCCATGGACTTATGGAATGCTAGACTTTGAACTTACGGGTGAGCATGCAAGCTAGACAACTAGGAAGGCCAAACTCTTAACTTAAGGCAAGCAGGCTAGGCAACTAGACTTTGAACCTACGGGTGAGCAAGCAAGCTAGATAACTAGACTTCAGAACTTACATTAAACTAAGCAGGCTAGACTCAAAAATTGCCTATGGACTTAAGGAATGCTAGACCTTGAACTTACGGGTGAGCAAGTAGGCTAGACACAACAATTGCTTATAGGCTTAAGGAATGCTAGACCTTGAACTTACGGGTGAGCAAGCAGGCCAGACTTTAAGGGATAAACTTTTATAGTCCTAAGACTGGAATTTTATAGTCCGAAGACTAACTAGGGCCTAGGATAGGAATTGGGCCTAAATGGACCTAAGATTTGGATTGGACTAGACTTAGACTTAGATTGGAATTGATTAGGGATAGCCTTGGACTGGACTTCACATAAAGATGCAAATGGGCCTAAATGAATGCAAAATGGATTCTAATGCATATGGGCTTAAAATTAATGCAAATGAATTGGATTAAATGGATTGGATTGAAGGAAGGTATATGGACTGGGCTAAGAATTTTTTTGAAAGGAACCCCTTGTTTTTATCTTTTATTACGAAAAGATGATGGATTAATTTTCAAAAATATATATATTTTTTTTTTGAAATGTCGTGATATAATGATGATTAGTAACTGTTTTCGAAAAAGGTAGAATAGAAGAAGGTGTAGGATTGATTTTGAAAAATGTAAGTGTTTGAAATTGATGAATATGAAATGGTAAGATTGACAAGGATAGATTAGTTGAACAGAAGGGAGAAAATGGGAAGAGGTAGACATGCATGACAACTCTAACTCTACAATGACCCTTTAGATGCATTTTTTTTAATGACAGCCTTGACCTTGCATGAAAAGACCCTTTTTTGAATTAGGTGAGACTCCTAAAATGACCATTTTTTTACGCGAATGCAGATAGACAACATAGGACTGAACATAGGATCGATAATTACGATGGCTAAATTGACGAAAAGCGAGCGATGCACAGACTGCGCGCGGCGAAGCATTGTTGCGCGCGGCGCAGAGCCGTGCGTCTGGCGCGGGAGTGGTTAGCCAGGCGCAACTTAATGCGCTTGGCGCACTACTCCCCGACACGTTTTTCGGGGATTTAGGCGACGAATTTGCCGATTGGCGAATTTTTTCTTGTTTGTTAGACGCGATTTTAGAAACGACGCATAATAACGACAAGTTGACGAAATAATCGCAGGCATAAATTGCAATCACAGGCAAATGTCATATAACATGGATGCAAAAGTTCCAACCTAAAGTTCATTTCTATGTTTGAAACTATTGGTCAGGTTTAGGTTTAGTCTGAAAAGGGTCCATGACTAAGAGATTGATCCTACGCTTCATACCCCTGCTTAAAGAGGTGGCCACGTGTAAGACGCAATCCAGTCTCAAGTCAGGAACAAGAGAACAATGCCTGGTCGGGTAGGTTTGCTTATGACTAAGATCCAACAATATCGCTCAGGAAGCTTTTTGGAAGGACAAAGCGCAAACTCCCGGGGGTGACCACACCCAAAGAACATGTGCTAATGAGGCATGGTAGATTGTCCTTATGGTGGCTGAACAGTAGTCATGCATATGCAAAACTGTATATAATTCTAAGGCATAAAAATAAGAATGAATCGTATTTTTCAAGTTTCACCCACTCATTTACAAAAGTTAATTTTTTTTAAATCCTCCCCAGTGAAGTCGCCTAATTGTAGGCGTGTTTTTATTTCGCCTACTCGGTGTGAGCGCGTATTAGATTTGACTACTCCATTGTCAAGGTTTTATTGAACATTATTTTGAAAGAAGTAGCCAACAATTATTTTTAGGAAGAATCATAAACCTAATTGGATATAGGAAAATCAAAGGGACAAATTATCCAATATAGAATTCCCCTTACTGATTCCATAGATGGTCAAAATGAACCAAAGATTGAGTTAAGGGGTGAGGGTACAATTATGGTCAGGAACCATGCTGCTCATTCTTGGCCTCTACTAAATATCGATTCATTGCAGAATTTATGCCAAAGAATAACCATATAATGTTTTAAACACCCTAAAAATATTTAGTCTAAATTGGTTCAGGAAACATATAAAAAAGACTAATTTTAGTGACAAGTTATTATGCAATCAATATTACAGGGAACCTAGCAGGTTGTCCAAATTAATCTGATTAGTGTTAGAACATTTATTTAGGTCTTTGATTAGAAAAAATAACATGTGGGTGATAAAGCAATAAGCAGGACAATCATATAATATGCATATAATGATCAGGCAAGTATAATAATGATGTATGAAGGCAAGAATAAATATAATATAAAATAAAGGAAAGAGGTTAGAATGTACAGTAGAACGATTTTATATTAAAGATATACATCATGAAATAAAACTGTTAGTAACTTCAAAGTAATAAAAATATAATTTATTCAAAGACCCTCAGGTATTATACCTATGCGGCTTAGATTGAAGAGCGCAACAATCTTTAGGCGGAGAAAACGTGGAACCAAGAACACAGTATGATCAGAAGCAGGAGTTGATTTATAAGTATTTGAGTATTTGAGTGTTTGAATCTTTGAGTATTCGAAGTATGTTTCGGAGTATTCGAGAGAATTTGTGTGCGTAAAAATAATAATTCGAAGCCGTCCGTAATTCGGAAATTGCGGATATTTATAGAGAAAAGAAAACTTGCGCCTCACGCAAGCCCTGCGCTAGGCGCAGGCCTACGTGGCAGGCGCAATGCCACGCGTCATGCGCACATTGGTGTGCCTGACGCAGCCAGCTCAATCAAATTTAGGCACGTGTAAACGCGTTTTGGAAAGATAGAAAAGAAAGTTGCGTCTCACACAGAACTTGCGTTAGACGCAGGACTCTGTGTGAGTCACAAAATCTACGTGTCAAGCGCTCTGAAGCGATATGGCCAATGTGCTTGACGCACGTGGCGCGCTGAGCGCAGCCCCTGCGTCCGGCGCATATTCTGGAATATTCAAGCATATTGCATTGCGTGTCTTTCGAATATACTTTTCTATCCCTAAAATTCCGGAGATGGAATTTTACGGATTAAAAATCTGATTTATTTATCAAAGAAAATAAAAATGTTTATGAAAAATATCTATTAAAATAATAAATATTTGATTGGGCTTTTAAAATGGACTTAAAACATTTTATTGGCTTAAAATACAATTAATCATCATGAACAATTAATTGGGCTTTAGAATATCATTTCAAAACACATTTTGAATTGGTTCTTTAAATTGGTCTTCCATTGGGCCGCGCCAACTAGTGCCGCGGTATGTTTCATCATTGGATTGAAAAATTTACAATGGCCTTCTTCTAAAAAGGCTACTGAAAAGAAGCAATGAGAGCCACAAATTCTTCCACATTAGCAGTGACTGGATGACGTTAAATATGGATAATTTCCATTTTTTTTGTATTTATATTTTCGACAGTTTATATATAACTTCCAAAATTATTATATATTATATTCTTAATTGTTTTTTTATGTATTTGTGATTTAATAACGTATACATTGCAAATACACAATATTATACTGTATAATATACAAAACTCATAAGGATCTTAAATTATCAGTAGTTATACACTAATCACATGAACAAAAAATAACTCCATTAAGAAAACGAAAAAAAAGGGAGATGAAACACTGTAATCTCATGAACACCATAATAGCTTTCCTCTTACGCCTACCTTCCTCCATTGGAGATACCTCATTTCATAATTTCGATGCCAATTCAACTTCATAATACTGCTTACTCTCCAGATCTGGAAAGAAATTGCTTGAACTCTCATTGCTCGCCCTCAAATTCGCCTTCAACAACAATCTTCATCCTCCAGATTCACACCTTCGAGGCTGCCCAGCAACTCTTCTCTTACTCGGAATCCAGTCACGTCATCCTCCCGCACTTGTGTGTCGAATCCCAAAATCTTGGGAACACCACAACCTCCATCATCGTCAAACACCACCTTCTCTTCTTATGTGGTTCTGTTTTGCTGTTTCGAAAGGAGCCAAGCCTGACGGTTAGTAAGTGTTCCTCAAATACCAACAACGCTCCCATCGTCGTCTCTCCCGTTCTTGGAAATGGCCCCAGCTCTACTCGATCTCAAGCACACTCCCCTTATTTTTTCAACGGAAAACAATTCGTCTCACTCTCATTACCAATTTCGTTTTCAAAATCATTGGGTGCTCGAGGTCATATTTAGGGTTCCTAATATTTTGATTTAATTTGAATAAAATTAGGGTTCATAAGATTGAATTTGGATTTTTTTATGCATTATTATTACTTATAAATATCAATTTTCCAATACCAAACTCACAGGTCGTATTTTAGTTGCAGTTGATAATGGTGTATTTCGAATTGGACCGGTTGAAGATAACTACCATTAGAAATTATTATTTGTCTTTGTGCATTAGTTATATTAAGTGTTGTTTTTGGACAACACTATAATATGTTTTGGTCATATCATACAATGAGTATCCTATATAAGCTCACCCCAACCAAATTTTGCAATGACCGCGACCCATTATCACTCCAAGCATATACAACTTCTAAACATTGTAAAAAGAATAATCCAAGACCATTATTGAGATATTTCACTATTACTTATTCCTTCAGTTGGATATTTATTTGTTACTAGATTTTAGGAGATATCAAAGAAGTTAATTGAAATTTTCCCAAACTATTTTACAATGCACGTTTTTAGGAGTTAAGTAATCTTTAAAAGATATAGGGTACTGAAAATGTATTTTGCCATTATGTGAAAGATATTCGGATTCCTATTTTGTAAGGGAGAATGGGATATCGCAGTTAACTTACCAATTTATGGAGGAAACAATTATGACATTTTTTTTTATAAAAGTTGATTATATCGATAAGACGATAATGGTGTATTTCAATAATGATGTTGAATTGTTCCTTTGAAATCAAAATAGATCTGCTAAATGGCAATTGTCAAAATCAACTTAGGTCAGTACATATACGTAAACTCAGTTATGGGATGATATTATCGATCTAATTTTCGTTCTTATACCGGTGTTTGAAACTTTAAAAAGTCTATGAAAAGATTATGAACTGTTTAATTTACATATTTTTACAATATATAATATAATAAGGACTACGAGCAATAGAATAACAAACTAATAAATCAGGAAAGTGGTGGCCGTGATTAATGCAAATCTAAACAACATGAGAAAATTAATATTTCAAATCATTGTAACTGTGTATTTGATGGAAAATCCCATTAATATGACGGTAAAATTCCAATAATAAATTCAAGACATAATTTCTACTTTAAAATCAAAACAGGTTTGCTAAATGGCAATTGCAATAATCACCTTAGATCATTACCTATATGTAAACTCAGTTATGAGATGATATTATCAATTTTATCTTCGTTCTTATACCGGTATTTGTAACTTCAAAAAGTATATATGAAAAGATTATGGACTGTTTAATTTACATATATTTACAATATATAATATAGTAAAGATTACGGATAACAGAAGAACAAACCAATAAATTAGGGAAGTGGTAGTGTGATTAAAGCAAATCTAAACAACATGGAAAAGTTAATATTTCAAATCATAGTAACCATGTATCTGGTGGGAAATCCCATTTATTTGGCGGTAAAATCCCAATTATTAATTGAAAACGTAATTGTTACTTTAAAATCAAAATACTTTGATAAATGGCAAATGCCAAAATCAACGTAGGCCATTACATTTACGTAAACTCAGTTATGGGATGATATAGTCGATCTTGTTTTCGTTCTTATACTGGTATTTGTAACTTTAAAAAGTATATATGAAAACACTAAACTAATTAGAAGCAAAAGAACAAATATTTTCCACACATACATTGATATCTAAAAATAAATAATCAAGGCCTTAAATAAGGCTTACAAGAAAACACTAAACTAGAAAATACCTTTAATAGATGATGGTGGGATTATGTCCTATGTTTAGTAACACATTGCATAACAAACTAAACATACTAATTGAATTAATTAACTAAGACTATTGTGCTCCACTATCATAAAAATTCCTATATTAACATAAACAATCTTTGAAGCATAGTCAACACAAAGTTGGGCAATGTTCGAATATGATTCTGGTCATAGCAAAGAGCTATTTCACTATAACCATTACGTATATGACCAAAACATGTTATGGTGCTGTCCATAATGCAAAATTGACGACATCTAATGCGTGAAGTCGGATCTTTTCGATTGGCTGTTGTCTTCCTTTCCCAAGTTGAAAACCATCATTATGGACTGCCAACTGCACTAAAACTCATCCGTGGAACCGGAAATTGGAGATTAAATCGTGAGTCTGATGAACAAGTGAATGCTTTGTTTCCAACTAAGCTGCCCTGCAATCAACTTAAATTCCATAGAATCTTCAGAGAATTTTGCAGATTTCATGAGAACACAACTGTCTATACATATATGACACCATATGAATGAGAATGTCACGTCAGATCTTTACACAAGAGCAAGTCCTTCACTTCGATTAAATCTAGTTACTAGCATTAGTTTAGAGGATAAAAGAAAAGAAATGGGAAAGGTTCAGGCGAAAGGACAGGGCTATTCCGGAGATGGGGAGTAGATGTAAAACACATTTATTTTAAGGAACAACCTATAATATGAACCCTTTTGTGATACACATTTTTGTTTATAGTTTTTAGAAACGAACTGAAAATTGATACAAAAGACGACGACAAACATGCCCGAAGCTTTTATGTGAACAGATAGACAGGGCAGGAGAATAAAGAACAAAAAATTGTTTTTAAATAGAAATGTAAATAAACTGGAGAAAGCCAGAAAGAAGCAATGGTCTTAACTCTTGATCATAGGTTGTGAACTCAAATGAAATTCCTCAATTTATGATTTTCCCAAAACATGTTAGCATCACAAGCTGTTCAAAAGTAAAAGTTTGCATACTCTAATAAACCATTAGAAAAATTTAAAAAATGCCTCCACTGGAACATCACACTTATGCAAAACATCATGGTCACAAATGACACCAACTGTCTTCAGTGCACAAATAGAGACCTCAGACTTTTTTTTCACGGGTTCTTTAGCGACCTTAATTGGATATCTGTACAAGGAGGTTTCCCCTAAAATTATTGATGATGTGTTAATGCCTCAGACAGTGCTTTCAAGTTAGACAAAATAGCAAAAAGATTTAGCATTGTGTTGGCTTAATCCATCAAGAGAATATTCCAGAAAAATAGAGCACTAATTCAGCTTTGCATAACGACTGAAGTTAAACTCAAAAGAAAATCGATCGAACCTTGTTAATGAATAGGACCTGAAAGTCAATTGAATTTGAAGTAGATCTCCTCTTAATTCGGCCATTCATCGAGCAGTAATTCACCTAAAAATAGATGAAAATCGCAAATTTAGGTCAGAAACTTTCAATTGAAGAACGACGAGTTCAATCACGATTTCAACAATTAAAGAAGAATTAATCAACATTTCATTGATTACAGAAGATCGAAAAGAAGATTTGAGGAGAATTGTAGAGAGTGCTAGAAATCAAAAAACAAATTGAGAAAAATCGGATATTAATTGAACAAAAATAGAGAATTTTGAGTAAAGGATCTCAGCAAAAGTTTAGCCTGGAGCCTAAATTCCGTTCTCATGGATTGAACTCCATTAATGGAGCTTGAAGAAAGAATACAGTAATCGAAGTAAGAGAGAGGAGAGAGAGAGCAAAGAGAAGAGGATGGAGGAGAGAGAAAATATTTTTCAGAATTTTTATATTTATAAAATCTTGTTATAACAAAATCAACTTAATAAAAATAGTTATAAAAATTTTGGGATATTACCGTGCCTAGTTTTTATAAGTAAATTTTTGCATATAATAAAGTATAATGTCATATATTATAAGGTTTATATTTGCATATTATAAAGTAAAATTTCATATCTTCTAAGGTTTATATTTCGTATATAATGTATTTTTTTTGTACTGTATATTCCATTGTACAAATTTCGTATATAATTTTGTTTAAGAAAAATAATAAAAAAAAAAATCTGTATAAACATAAATTAAGAATAGTAATTCCATTTTCAGCATTATTAAATGTATATATACATAAAATAAAGAGCAGCTGACATGGCACAATTCGTGGCTCACATTCATTTGTTACGGTAGCCTTCTTTATGAGAAATACATCATAAAAACATCCTCATTAGATCCTTAAATAGGGAGACACGATTATGTGTCTGCACTTATATAACCTCGGCAACTCAAAGGGTTTTCATATGAAGATTTTTCATAATATTGAATAAAGTCAAAAACTACCTATTAATTGTAACTTTTTAAAAACAAATACCTAATAAGTCTAATTTTTAAAACAATTACCTTTTATCATGTTTTTTTTGTTAGCACTACCTATACACGGTAAACGTTAGTGATTCCGTCTGGTGGGCCCCACTTGACAATTCCCTACATTTTAAATGTCCTCGTTTTTATTGCTAAAAAATGTGTAAGATATAAATTTATGGATTTTTTGTCAAAAACTACCTATTAATTGCAATTTTTTGAAAACAACTATCTTTTATCATGTTTTTTTTTTGTTAACACTACCCATACACGGTAAACGTTACTAATACCGTGTATTGGTAGTGCTAACAAAAAAAACATGATAAAAGGTAGTTGTTTTAAAAATTAGACTCATTAGGTAGTTGTTTTAAAAAAATTGCAATTAATATGTAGTTTTTGACAAAAAATCCTTAGTATTTTGAAGTAAATTTTCGGTATTGCAATTTCTTCCAAGCTGTTTAATGAAATTATAAGTATTCATCTTATCTTTAAGATTTGGTATCCAAATTACTTATTAGTTATACTTTGATTTGGTATTCAAATTACCCGTAATATATACTTTGCCCACCTTGTGCTTACGTTGATTTACTCATGAACTTATTTAGTATTAAGATACAAATATGAACTTATAATTTTGGAGAAAAGAAGATACTTCCAAGCATTGGCAGCATCATTGTGTATGTACATGGGAACATGTCGTATAAGTCTTGCAAGCAAACAAGTTAAAAGGTGAGGTGATGACCCCTCGAAAGGGCAGCAACCAAAATCATCAATTTGCATTCACTATTTTTGGAAAGAGTTCTACATTTTGTGGAAATTCCCCATTTCAACTTTGTTTTGTCAACTAAATAATTCCTCTACTTTACACCTATTCTAGGAAGTTCCACTTTCCATGTTTTCTTACATCAACATAGGAACTACTCCCTCTGTCTTTTTTTATTTGCTACAAGCACTTTTTCACAAAGACCAAGGAAAAGGGTGGGGACCACTGTACAGTGGGTGTGCAGTGGGTGTTTTGAAGAAAAGTAATTGTGGTTAATTAAGTTGTGAAAAAGCAGATTAGAAAGCAAATAAAATAGTTGGCGCCACTTTTATAGAAAGAGGGATTTCATTTCCCTCCAAAATTTTTATACAAGCAAAACAACTAAAATATTCTGTTACAATTATACAACCAAAGGGAACTAAAATTTTCCCTCCAAAATTTTAAAGGTAGATTACATAACAGGTATTGAAATTTTACCTAAAAATTCGAACTTAAGGGGGAATTGAATTTTCCCCCAAAAAACATGAAAAAAATCCTAAGAAATTGTGGACTATATATATACACAACCACTTTTACACTTGCATTTATTATTTTCACCACTTCCATCAACATAACCAAAGAGACCAACCAGGCCACCACCACCACCATCAAAGACACCAACCAAAGACTTAAACCACCATAAAAAGCACCCACCAAGTAGCCATTTCCTTGGGGGGGTTTGGGTAGATTAACTCTCGAGCAAAATCATCATAGAGTTTTATACAAGCCATTTCGATTTCATAGCTTCACTTGAGGAAAGTGTGGAAGCTTTCTCGGCTTGAACATGTCCGGCATCCATAGCTTAGCTATGGCCCCCCAAACAGTTCTCTACCGATAACACTTCAACACCATCCCCATCGCCTCTTAATTCACCACCAACTTACCCAAGTTTTGATCCGAATGACCCACCGCTGCCCGAACCCGGCAGAACCGGTACCACAACCATTACCGGACTTACAAGTTCAACCACAACAAGAGGCCTTTGATCTTAACAGAGCACCAAAGAAGATCAAGTGAAGAAGAAGAAAATAACTTCTCAAAGAATGGAACATGGGAATGATGAAGAAGAGTTTGTGGGTGAATGGTTAGATGATGATTCGGATGTACACGTCTCGAATATAATTGGACGAGATAGTGAATCGAGAGGAAGAACATGAAGAACATGAAGAACATCAAGAACAAGACAACAGCCAAAATAGTGGTCAACATCACACATTTTTTGCACAACAACTCAAGATGTCATGTTGCAAACAGGCTACAACAAGTAGCTTACACAAAATTTAATGGCGATTCACTATACCTCGAGGGGCTATCAAAAAAATTGCCATTGAATTGAATACTTCAAGGTGGACAATTGGAAGAATATGGAAGAATTTAAGACAACAACTTCAAGAAGATGCAAGAATAGATGTGAATCACAGAAAAACAGGGAGGGTAGGAAGAAAACGAATTCAATTGGATCCTCAAAGGTTAATGGCAATTCCTCTAAGAAAGAGGACTACTATAAGAGCAACAAGCAAGATCCCTAGGCATACACAGGGTCTACATTGCACAGATTGGTGAAAAGGGGGCAATCAAAAAACACACTAATGCCATAAAACCACACCCGACTCCAAGACATAAAATTGCAAGGGTGTTGTGGTGTTTGGGTTCTATCATACCAAACACTATCCAAACAATACCAAAATTCAGCAACATGTATAATTTGGTGCATGTGGATGAGAAATGGTTTTGCATGAGCAAAATTTCTCAAAGGTACTACCTAGCTCCTGGTGAAGCAGAGCCATATAGAAGATGCAAAAGCAAGAGGTTCATTGTCAAAGTGATGTTCATAGCTGCACTAGCAAGGCCACACATAGCACCAAGTGGAGAGGTCAGTTTTGATGGGAAGATAGGAATCTTCCCATTCATAGAAGAGGTGGCAGCAAAGAGGTCAAGTTGTAACAGAGATGCTGGGGTGATTGAAACCAAAGCTCAATTAAGCATCACAAAAGATGTCATAAGGGAGAAACTCATAAAGCACATACTGCCATCTATAAGAAACAAGTGGCCAGATAATGGATGCAAGCAAATATGGATTGTCCAAGACAATGCAAGGCCACACATAGCAAGTACTTGATGAGCGGTTCATGTTGGAAGCACAAAAAGATGGTTTTGATATCAAATTAATCAATCACCAAAGACAATCACCGAGATATGAATGTGTTAGATCTTGGTTTTTTTAATGCAATTCAAACCTTAAAAGATCAAATAGCACCTAGAAGTGTGAAACAGTTGGTGAAGGCAGTGAACAAGGCATTTGACAACTATGATCCTAAGCTATGCAATCATATTTGGTTAACTCTACAACAAGTGATGAAGGAGACTCTAATGAATAAGGGTAACAACAATTACCACATACCACATATGGGGAAGAAATCACTTGAGAGGAGGGGTGAGTTACCAACAAGTATTGTCATTAGCCCACAATTAGTAGAAGAGAGCGAGAAAAATGGGCAGAAGAAGGTCATCTTGAAGATGATCAAGAAGAAGCAAACTATGGGGATGAAGATTCAGATGATGGTATTGGGATAATATAAAGCAAAAACAGCAAGCAATGGGCATTTGAAGGCCAATTTTTTGGGCATTAGAGTGCAAGAACATTTTGTAAGTAAAATACAACATATATAGGTTGTTAAACATTTTGTATATGTAGTTAAAAACATTTTGTACTAAACCTTACATTTATAATATGTAAACATGTTGGGTTATGTTAAGTTAAAAAAAGAAAACACTTGATATACATCCATAAAAAAAACAGTTAGTAAATAAAAAACACACAGATCATGTGAGGTTAAGAACAAAAAACAGGGTATCATTGTATCAAACAAATGAGTGAAAAAAAAAAAAATCAAATTGAACATTGTTTGACAAAAAATTCAATTAGATTTCATTTTTTTCTCACTCATATTTAAGACAAAATGATAATGAAGGCCAATTTAAAAAAAAACACAGATCAAGGCATGATTTAAGTTCCTCTCAGGGAGTCCCCACTCATCCATATTACTCAACACATGCTATTAAAACAGAGGAAAAGTTGAAAAGAAGAGCACAAAAAATTGGTGGCAACATGAGTATACTTGGTCTTAAAAGGCATAATGTCCTTAGTATAAATCATCTCGACCTCATTCATCATTGAGGAACATAGTGCACCTCTCATGTAAACTTTCTATATGTCATTAAAACTAAATTGGACAGCCAAACAAAAACCAAAATATAACACAAATGCCTCATCAATTCTTTATACTACAATTCTATTCATTTTACCACCGATTAAATGCAAAATGGAGTAACAATTTGGATGTAACATCCTATTTCATCATAGAGGATCACACCAACACACACACAAATAAAGGAAAATGAACATATATATAACAAAATATCATATAAACAGAACTAATCAAGGGTAAAATGCACAAGTTTTAACAAATCAAGGCAAAATATCATATAAGCGAGAACAACTCAAGGCTTAGATGTACATGTTTTAACAGATCAAGTGAAAATATCATATAAACAGAACAACTCAAGGCTAAAATGAACAAGTTTTAACAAATCAAGGCAAAATATCATATAAACAGAACAACTCAAGGCTTAAATGAACATGTTTTAACAAATCAAGGCAAAATATCATATAAACAGACCTAATGAAGGCTAAAATCAACATATATATACGAGATCAAGGCAAAATATCATATAAACAGAACTAATGAAGGCTAAAATGAACATGTTTTAACGAGATCAAGGCAAAATATCATATAAACAGAACAACTCAAGGCTTAAATGAACATGTTTTAACAAATCAAGGCAAAATATCATATAAACAGACCTAATGAAGGCTAAAATCAACATATATATACGGATCAAGGCAAAATATCATATAAACAGAACGCTAAAATGAACAAGTTTTAACAAATCAAGGCAAAATATCATATAAACAGAACTAATGAAGGCTAAAATGAACATATATATACGGATCAAGGCAAAATATCATATAAACAGAACTAATGAAGGCTAAAATGAACATGTTTTAACGAGATCAAGTGAAAAAATCGTATAAACAGAACAACTCAAGGCAAAATAAACAGAAATTAAACAAATCAAGGCAAAATAAACAGAAATTAAACAAATCAAGGCAAAATAAACAAGTTTTTAAACAGATCGAGGCATAATATCATATAAACGAGAACTAATGAAGGCTAAAATGAACATGTTTTAACGGATCAAGTGAAAAAATCGTATAAACAGAAACAACTCAAGGCAAAATAAACAGAAATTAAACAAATCAAGGCAAAATAAACAGAAATTAAACAAATCAAGGCAAAATAAACAAGTTTTTAAACAGATCGAGGCATAATATCATATAAACGAGAACTAATGAAGGCTAAAATGAACATGTTTTAACGGATCAAGTGAAAAAATCGTATAAACAGAACAACTCAAGGCAAAATAAACAGAAATTAAACAAATCAAGGCAAAATAAACGAAATTAAACAAATCAAGGCAAAATAAACAAGTTTTTAAACAGGATCGAGGCATAATATCATATAAACAGAAACTAATGAAGGCTAAAATGAACATGTTTTAACGGATCAAGTGAAAAAATCGTATAAACAGAACAACTCAAGGCAAAATAAACGAAAATTAAACAAATCAAGGCAAAATAAACAGAAATTAAACAAATCAAGGCAAAATAAACAAGTTTTTAAACGGATCGAGGCATAATATCATATAAACGAAACTAATGAAGGCTAAAATGAACATGTTTTAACGGATCAAGTGAAAAAATCGTATAAACGAGAACAACTCAAGGCAAAATAAACGAAATTAAACAAATCAAGGCAAAATAAACGTAAATTAAACAAATCAAGGCAAAATAAACAAGTTTTTAAACGGATCGAGGCATAAACAACATGCGTATAAACAAATCGAGGCTAAAACATGAAAAAAACACAAAAACCTAAACATGCAATCTAATCAAACGCAACCCCACAGGGCAAAGCATGTTAAAAAAACTTCCTAAAATTTTAAAAACAAAGATTTAAGTTAAGGAGTGGACCGATCTCGAGTCAAAATTTGAAAGGGGACTCTCCGAAACCATTTCGAGATGGTTTTTATACCAAGAGAGGTAAGCTCGCCATGATTTAAAGCCTTCCCGAGGTGGATCTTCCAAGTTTTCGGGTTTTTTGCCCTCAAATACACCACCAAATTGAAGATCCGGTGGTTTTCTTGAAGGCGCGCCACAAGACCAACAAAACGAACCAAAATCCAAGGATTTTTTTGCAACCCTAGAATTTTTAGCCTCCGCATCTAACTCGTCCATCAAATCAAAGAGCCGTTTCTTTGATTTCGGAGTTAACTCATCCATGAAATACCCAAAATCACTCAAAATACCCAAGAAACAGGGGACTCGTTTCTGAAATCACTCCAAAATGACAAAATCTAGGTTTATAATGATCGCAGAAAAGAGTAGATAATTAATCTACTCTTTTTTTCAACAATTTTGGAGTAAAAAACCCTAGATCTGAGGGTTTGAAGAAGAAGAAGAGAGAGGAAAGTGACAGTCAGAAGGAGAGAGAGAGTCAGAAGGAGAGAGAAGAAAATGACGGAAGAAAATGAGATTAGGGTTTTGGAGGGAGTAGTTATAGGGGGGTTGGGGTAGGGTTAAATGGAGGGAGTGGGATAATAAATAGAGTTAGGTGGGTTGGGTAGGTTTAGGGAATTTGATTAAGTGGGCTAATTTTTTGGGCTGAACTTTTGGATGTTTGTTTTATTATCATTTGTAGTAATGTTGGCAAATGTAGCAAATAATAAGAGACACACCTAAATGGCAAAATGTAGCAAATAAAAAAAGACGGAGGGAGTAAAAAAATCCCATGAATTTTAGATACATATGAATTAAGTTCCTTCAATAAATTCATGACAAGTAAAAAATGTTGTTTGGTTATTCATAAGGGAAGTCTAACTTTCCATGAATTTCTACTTACCTAGGGCGGAGTAGTAGGAAGTAGAAATTCATGCAAAGTTCTACTTTTCGTCTTTCCCATTTTGTGAACTTTGAATTTTTGTCAACCAACCAAAAAGCTCATCTTACACTTCTTAGGGAACAGAAATTCCTATGTGGAAAAAACTTCATGTGCTATTTTACAAGTGCTTTGGTTATATTCAAAACGGAGCACTTGACACATCTAAATTTTGTTTTCTCTTTTAAATTAGCAAGTGCTCCGTTTGACCGGAGCATTTCGCTTACTGTTTCTCTATTTTAAGTTGGCTGGAGCACTTGTTTGATTCCCAGTCAAGTAAAAACAAAAAAAAAACCGTTCCCTTCTCTCTATTCTTGCTGATACTCTTCAACTTGCTTTCTCTCTTCCTTGTTCTTAGATCTCAACAAAGGTATCCCTAATTCTCTACTCTAATCTTTCTCGCCTCTTTCTCTCTCCTCTCCCTAATTCTCAAGTTCATGTGCATGACCCGGCAACAGGAGCCACAACCGCAGATGTGAGCTCAAGTTCTCAACAACTACCGCAATAACAGCCAACCAACAGCCATAATAATGGCTAGCCAAAGTTGCTGTTAATTCATACTTGTTTTTGCTCATTCCGGCGAGGTATACTAAATCTTTTGAAATAGATCTATGGATTGATTATCTGATTTTTTTTTGAGATTTTTCTAATCGGTGATTTAATTTGGTTAGGGTTTACATTTTTAATTTAGGTCATGAAAATATTTGATCCTGTTGGTTGTTCTTCATCAGTGGTCTATGCGATTTGTTTATGCAATTTATTATTGGTGTTATGTGTATTTTTCATTTTGGGTTTGTATGTTGTAGATTTTTTAGTGCTTCTATGTCGATTGTTCATATAGTGTTGTATGTTCTTCATCTATTGGTTTGAAACAAACTGAATTTCTGTGTTTGGTATGATGCCAAATTCGATAGCAGATTTTAATATTTCTTAAGTTGGAGCATTGTAGTACTTGTCAGTTACCTTTTATTAAACTTCCCCAGTGATTATCAGTGTGTAAAAACCTATCAATTTGAAATCACCCAACACTTCTAAATGTACTAATATGGACATTGTTTATAAATAGTTTTGACTTTAATAGAGAGCTAGATTGGTGAATAACTAATATTGAGTAGCGAGAGGGATTTTTCCTTTTGGTTGAGAAAGGAATGATGATCTAAAAGTGAGAAAACTGAGATGAGTGTAAATTACAGAAAAATATCACTGAGTTGAGTGAAGAGGAAAGTAGTTCCCTCTTCGATATGTGAGTAGTCCCACAAAACTCCTCCGATCAAAGTTAATTTATGGTCTAATTATGCTGAAATTTTGACAGCACATCTAGCATATCAGGGGCTTCAGTATGGACAGTGTAATTATCGTTTTGTGCTTTGGATAGTAAGATATGGCAGCTGGACAAAACACTATTGTTTTGTCATATCTTACTCTTGACATTGAAGGGATTTTCGACGTATCATCAATCACTATTGTTTTCGACATAGTATGCTTTCGACTTATGCTACTGCTGAAACTTTATCATGCTCTCGACTTAAGATACTTATGAACGGTGTCGTGTTGCCCCAACTCAAGGTGTTGCCTTCACTCTTGATAAGATATTCATATCAGGATGTATGAAATTTTTATCATTGGAAGGTATGTTTGTGCTTATGTGACCATTAGCCAATCTTAGATCTGGTCTTTCATCTCTATTTCTAGTTGGGTAGTATATGGGACATCTTTTTTTGCTTTTATTTTTCCTTTAAGAAAATTATTTATGGGTTTTTGATTCTTTTTGCTTATGTGAAAGTGTGTGATAACTTGGTCAACACTAGGGTCTGCTAATAATCGTAGTAACATTATGGTCAGAAGTATAGAGCTATAGTTTATTTTATGTCACTAGATGAAATTTAATTTTGGATTATGCCAAAAGTTGTTTAATTTTGGTTTATTTTTGTGAATTCTTCAAAAGATGAACATAAAAGCTTGTTGCTTGATTAGTTAAAGTTTGTTGCTTAAAGTTATAATACAGTTCATAAGAAATTTGATTCTTTTAATGTTGCTTTCACACGAATTGGTTACTAATAATGGAGAAAGGAAAAAGTACGTAATTGATATATTTAGGAAATATGATTCATACCACAAACTGGAATCTAGACCTTCAATTGAATTCCTATTTCCACTCCTATAACGGTTTTTTTTTTCTATTAGCTGTTAAAAGAAAAAGAGATAGAAACAGAAAACACGAGAGAGCGAAAATTTGTTAACTTGGCAATATATATGCGGCTCCTTTCATCCTCATCAGCTCATTAGCTAGATGTCTGCATAATTTTCTTCCCACAGTATGATGGCATAGTGGCAATTGTATGTGAGCAAGTTGCTAACTCGTTAGTTTGGGGGAATTATATGTATCAGTTGAACTCACAATTGGGAAGTAATGTATAGGCTTAGGCAGGTCTAAATTATGGACTAATGATTATATAAGTTTGCTTAGTTTTTCTGAGGATTAATGTTTTAGTACTAACAATGAGGCAAAACTATAATAATCGAGTGTAAGATTTCTGCGTCTTGTGAATTCTCTAGTTTGAAGCTTTAAGAATTGTCGAGGATTGTTTTTCATTGCTAATTAAGTATGACATCATTGAGATGTGGAGTAGGCCTTTTCACCTCTACTCTCTTTCAACTTATGCTTTTACTTCGTGATAATTGAGTGCACCAAATTCATGAGTTTGGTTGTGGTATTTATGGCTTTGTGGTATATCAGATTTTATATCATAGCTGAACAAGTTGTGTGCCATTCTTTTAGAGACGAGAGATAATATTCATGTGATGCTAATTTTAAACTTTTTACCTCTTAAAGGATATCATTTTGTCTTCACCTGAGTTTGCATTCTGCAGCCGTTCCTTTTGGTTTCCAACTATAATCTTAGTCATGTGCTTATACTTGTGCATGTATTTTTCTTATCTTATGTCCTACATATTATGTGTATATAAAAATATTTTGTAGATGATAACATGACCATCCTAATGGCCTTCCAAACTCAAGAGGTGGATATCATTGTGTTGACTACAGTATTTGGTAATGTCACGACGGAGGATGCCACTAAGAATGCCTTGATCCTGGTATGCGGTTGCTTTCTCTGATTCATAATTTTGAGATTACAATTTCTGTAAGATTTTATGTTGTTCAGACATCTTTCAGATTCTTGAGCACTCACTGTTTTTAATGTGGAAAAGGATAGTGTGAAATCGCTGGACGTCCGGATGTTCCAGTTGCAGAGGGCAGTGTGGGGCCGTAGAAGGTATTTCTTCTACATTAGTTTGAATGCTCGCTTAATTTTTCATTGTCCGGGAGAAAATCATTTAATTCACCCTGAAAATTTCCCTAAGAAGGTCATTGAGCCAATGAATATGAGCTCAGCTATATTTTTGACAATTGCTTTTGGGGTAAACTTGAGTAATCTAGCAGCTTATTGGTTCTGAGCTACATGCCTCCTCATTTTTGTATTTAGTGTAATGCGTTCAATTTGATGGTCATGTTAATCGTGTATAATTTTTGTATCACCAGACCCAAAATGAGTTGGCAGTAAAAGTGAAGATATCCTTGGCAGAAACTGAAGGTAGAGGATCTAAACTTTAACACCCTCTTGTTATTTCTTACTCATCTTATCTTGCAGTGCTTTAATTGGTAAATGGCATAAATGAGAAGCACTTGGGTGTCCCCCTCCATCTTTTGTATGCTTTTTGCAGATCTCACTAAGGGGAATGCACAAAGTTGTTAACTGCTGTAGCCGGCATTCTATACGTGGGGAACCCCCCCTCCTTTTCCTGGTGTGGTTTCCTACTGATGTAAAAGTAAATTTGTGCAAGAATAATAAAAAGAAAGAAAGGAAATATATGAGAGAAAGTAGAACAATTGAAGATTTCTCGACGAGGTCAAGATTCTATTTTTCTTTTAAATTGTTGAATGCTGCTATGTTGCATCTACGACCTACGTGCTACCTTAAGGATGACAATTGTATGGTGCCACTTTTACAAGTACTTACAATTCTGTTTTTGATTTCTGTAGTGGAAGGTGCAGTCACAATTAACAATTATTCTGAGAGTGTGGTATGTATTATTTCCCTTTACAATACCTGTTCGTACTAATCATTGTTGTAATTGTTCATAGCATGCTTTAAATCTAACGTTGCTATTTGTTGCGTGTTCCCTGTATGGTGGTATTGAATATTGATTCAGTGGATTCAATGTAGGTATTGTCATGACTCTTTCTCCTTGTCACAAGGGGAAAATTGATGCTTACTCTGTTCTCTTTATTCCTGAAATTATCAGTATACGCCCTTTCATGGGCTGACTCTATCTTAAAATTATTATAATCTATTTGTTGCTACTGAACTTTCTACTAAAAAAATGTAGCTGCTTTTACTCCCTTTTATTTTATTTTTTTCTGTTAAAGTATGTTTCATGCCTTAGTTTCTACTTTGATACCTGCATTGAATCTTGGCTTCTGGTGTTTGACTCATAAAGATGACAATGTTGTGATAGTTTACAAAACTTTCATCTATATCTTGTTAAGAATCTTTCAATAATCTATGAGTTATGGTATACAATACTTGTTTTTTCCCTCATGACTAGTGGGTAATTGCTAAGAACTAACTTAGATTGACATAATAAAAAGCGAGAAAATTAGAGAGTGGAATCACTACTGCTGCACCAGTAATCCCAGGTATTTTAAAAAAAAAAAATCTGTCAAGTGCTCCGGTTGTTAAGAAAAAACCGGAGCTCTTGTGAATCAAGTGCTCTGGTTTTTTCCTGACAACCGGAGCACTTGACGTTTTTTTAACCTATAAAAGTCACATGTTTTTAAGACAACCGGAGCACTTGTAGATCTAAGTGTTCAACCGGAGCACTTGATAAATACTCAAGTGCTCGCATGACGTCTGCTACGGGTCAAATACGGAGCACTTGAACAGTTTTTAACCGGAGCACTTGATGTGTTTTCCACTAGTTTGCTATAGTAAAGTTTTTATGAACAATTATACAAGATTGTGTAACTATAAAAATCAATAAACTTATGTATACAATCTCTATATGGTGGCACGCAGCATAATTACGTTCTAAATGAAGGAATTATGTCCTCGACTCTATTGCAATTACTAAATATAATATGGATCTTATTATGGAGATAATAATTCATTTGGTTTTTTCAACAAGTACCCCCGAGTTTTCCTAAAATTCACATGGTGCCCTCCAACTTTTCAAAATACACGAGGTACCCCTAAGTTTCATAATAATTCACGTGGTACCCTCAAATACCCTTAATGACTAACAGCGTTAACCGCCGTTAGTCATTAACCCTAATTTTCTGTTTTTAATCCCTATTAACCTCTAATCCCAACCCTAATCCTAACCCCTAATCCTAACCCTAATCCTGAACCCTAAACCAAACCCTAACCACCCCTCCCCCACCCTCCCACAACCCCCGCAGCCTCCCCCACCCCACCCCATCCCCTCCCCCCACCCCCCGCAGCCCCCCTTCCCTCGCCCACCCCGTCGACACCCCCTCCCCACCCCCACCCCCCCCACCCTCCCCCCCCCTTATCGAATCCCCCTTCCCCACCCCGTCGAATTCACGCCCTCTCAAATTTGCGGCCCAGTTCACGTCGCCGGCCCGCCCGGCTGCGTCGTCGGCCCGATCACGTCTGCGGCCCGGTTCGTGAATTCCGCAATCCACGGGAGTGGGGGGATGGGTCCGCAATCGACGGGGGTGGGGGAATGGGCGCATAAATAGACGGGGGAAGGGGGATGGGTGCGGAAATCGACGGGGGAGGGGGGCTGATGGGGGTAGAGAGGGTGGGGAAATCGGGGGATGAGGGGCTGCGGCGGGGTGGAGGTGGGGGTGTGGTGTCGACGGGGTGGGGAGGGGGTGGGGCTGCGGGTGTGGTGGAGGGGGTGGGGGGAGGCTGCAAGGGTGGTGTGAGGGTGGGGGAGGGGTGGTTAGGGTTAGATTTAGGGTTTAGGGTTAGGGTTAGGTATAGGGGTTAGGATTAAGGTTAGGATTAGAGGCTAATTAGGGTTTAAAACAAAAAATTAGGGTTAATGACTAACGGCGGTTAACGCCGTTAGTCATTAAGGGTATTTGAGGGTACCACGTGAATTATTATGAAACTTAGGGGTACCCCGTGTATTTTGAATTTTGAAAAGTTGGAGGGTACAACGTAAATTTTTCGAAAACTCAGGGGTACTTGGTGAAAAACCCGTAATTCATTTAATTGGGTCGTCTTTACGTCGTGCAAGAGAATGCTATAGACCTTTGGGTTGGTAAATAATAAACCCGAACCCCACTTAAATGTCACACATCATATTTGGATCAACAACAACAACAAAAAACCTAGAGCCCATAAAGGACTCTAGGGTGGCCGGCCAAGAGGGACTAATAGGTGGGATTACTTAACCTAATTATTCCTATAATTAGTCAAGTAAGCAGAAAATAAAAGATACAATATCTCTCAATATTTTCTCTCTCCTCTCTCTATCTCTCTCTCTCTAAAAGTCACGTAATATTTACTCCAAGAAAAGAAGAGTCCTTCCTTCTTCCAACTAGCATTGGTGGAGTGTTGATCCGGATTGGTGGACCAAGTAGAGGAATCACATCTGAGGTTCTTTCTCCGAGATTTTGACGAGCTTTTATGGAATTTACGCATCAAATGTTATTTCTAAACTATTATGTGATCCTTAATTGTATATGCATGAGATCCTGTTTTAAATGCTTATGAATTAGATTCATGAAATTCCACTTATAGTACTTATAACAACCGTGGTATCAGTTTTAACCCCTTGCATATAGTTTTTTGGTCATTATAATATGATTTTAGCCCCAACAACAACAACAACAACAACAACCACAACAACAACAACAACAACCATAACCACAACCACAACCACAACAACCACAACAACAACAACAACAACCACAACCACAACCACAACCACAACAACCACAACAACAACCACAACCACAACCACAACCACAACCACAACCACAACAACAACAACAACAACCAACAACCACAACCACAACCACAACAACCACAACAACAACCACAACAACAACCACAACAACCACCACAACCACAACCACAACCACAACCACAACAACCACAACAACAACCACAAAGCAACAACCACGACGACAACCATGACAACAACCACAACCACAACCACAACCACGACAACAACCACGACGACGACGACGACGACAACCACAACCACAACCACAAACACAACCACAACAACAACAACTACAACAACAACCACGACCACGACCACAACCACAACAACAACAACAACAACAACCACACACAACCACAACCACAACCACAACCACAACAACAACAACAACCACCACCACCACAACCACAACCACAGCCACAACCACAACCACAACCACAACCACAACAACCACAACCACAACCACAACCACAACAACCACAACAACAACAACCACAACAACAACCACAACAACAACCACAACAACAACCACAACCACCACCACAACCACAACCACAACCACAACCACAACCACAACAGCCACAACAACAACCACAACCACAACAACAACCACGACGACAACCACAACCACCACAACAACCACAACAAACACGTTGTTATTGTTGTTGTTGTTGTTGTTGTTGTTGTGGTTGTTGTTGTGGTTGTCGTCGTTGTTGTTGTTGTTGTTGTGGTGATTGTGTTGTTGTGGTTGTTGTGGGTTGTTGTGGTTGTTGTTGTTGTTGTTGTGGTGGTGGTGGCGTGGTGTCGTGGTTGTCGTTGTGGTCGTGTGGTCGTGGTTGTGGTTGTGGTGTTGTTGTTGTTGTGGTTGTGGTTGTCATTTGTGGTTGGTCATGGTCAGTGGTGTTAATGGTCGTTGTGGTCGTGGCTTGTGGTTGTGTCGGTTGTTGTTGTGGTATTGGTTGTTGTTGTTGTGGTGGTTGTTGTGGTTGTTGTTGTTGGTTTGTTGTGGTTGTGGTTGTTGTTGCCAGTGTTGTTGTTGCTGTGACGACGACGGCGACGACAACAACAACAACAACAACAACAACAACAACAACAACAACAACAACAACCACCACAATAGCATATTCTATGCTAGTGCAAAATTTATTAATGGCTTATATGTGCTTGATAGGTCAGTAAAGCTCTATAACATAGATAGCAAGAAACAAAAATGTAATGATTAAAACCTAACCTATATTTGGCATTGTCGAATGGGTCACATAAACCAAAAGTGCATCCAAAAGTTACAATAGGATGGAATCCTTCCATCATTTGATTTTGAATCGTTTGATGTATGTGAATCTTGCTTGATGGGGAAACTGACAAAATCACCATCAACTGGAAAGGGTGAAAAGGCTAGTGACCTCTTGGGCCTCATACATACAGATGTTTGTGGACCTGTGAGCACAAAGGCAAGAGGTGGGTTTAGTTACTTCATTACCTTCACTGATGATTTAAGTAGATATGGGTATGTCTACTTAATGAAACGTAAGTCGGAATCTTTGGACAAGTTCAAAGAGTTCCAAAATGAGGTACAAAATCAACTTGGTAAAACAATAAAAGCATTGCGATCCGATCGTGGTGGCGAATATTTGAGGCAAGAATTCGATGATCATTTGAAGGATTGTGGAATACTTTCACAATTGACTCCACTAGGAACTCCACAATTAAATGGTGTGTTTGAAAGGACGAATCGAACCTTACTAGATATGGTTCGATCAATGATGAGTCTTGCTGATCTTCCGATTTTTTTCGGGGATATGCTTTCGAAACGGCTGCACACACACTACATAGGAGCCCATCAAAGGTTGTAGAAAAGACTCCATATGAGTTGTGGAATGGAAAGATTCCAAACTTATCTTTTCTTAAAATCTGGGGATGTGAGGTCTTTGTAAAGCGTTTACTATTAGACAAACTGTAACGCCCCGACTCCTAAGCATCATTATTAGGTTAATTATTTATGTGATTAGCGGCGGAAGACCTAATTTAGTCGGAGAGTCACTCCCGTACCTCCCATGCGGAAGGTACAAGGCAACATACTTTCATAAACTAATCATATTATAATGATTAATCTGGGAATATATAATTAACTTAAACATAACTAAAGTTTCATAAATTTAGTGTAAGTGAACTTATAATACATAGTCGTCATAGTTGCATAATCTAAAGTTAATTTTTCCTCACTGCTATGTCATCCCATTTTCATGTGCATACCTAAAACAGAAAAACAAAACGTCATGAGCCGAGGCTCAGTAACATACTACCCTAACATCATAAATCCATTTCAATTCATTTTATTTGCAATCAAGGAGGAGATATATCGTAAAATCATTTCGTAAGCATAACCATTAAATCATAATTATAAAACATTATCATCATTTTGTAACTTCGCAACTGGGATATAGTTTTGTAGGACGCCTCCTACCAATGCGGTACCCCTTTCGGGTGTACGACGAACAATGCGGTACTCTTTTCGAAAGTACGGCGAACAATGCGGTATTCCTTTGGGAAATACGGCGGACAATGCGGTACTCCTTTCGGAATTACGGCGGACAATGCGGTACTCCTTTCGGAAGTACGACGGACAATGCGGTATCCCTTTCGGGAATCCGGCGAACAATGCGTTTCATTACTATGTTGCCATAACTTCTTTTCATTTATCATATTTGTGCCTTTTATGTACTTTTCAGAAATCATATAACAAAGTCATTGCAGAAACGTCATTATCAAATCATTCATAGAAACATACATAAATCATACTTCTCCGTAGCATCAAACCATTTGTAGAAACATCATTTTCATAGCCAAACATTTCATATCCCGCACACCATAACATAGCATAAACATCGTATAAAGCATCATAAAACATAGTTGGAAGGGGAGTGCGGGTGTTAGCAGTAGATGTTACCTGATATCGTTGTTAAATTTCTAGATAGCCGGGGGAGGCTTGTAATATTCCTTCCTTTAATCTAATAAAAATTAGATAACAGGATTCGTTACTAACTAAGTGGTGTTTTAGGAAACGCTTAAACTTCATATTCGTTCTTATTCTCCTTTAATAAGTTTCTAATAATAATATGCTAAGCTTATGTTCCTCCATTAGGCCATCATATTACTTATAATAATCATTGTTTTAACTTAATTATGTTTTATATCTTTTAAATATAAAGGTTACATTGAGGTGACACTAATGATAAATAATCTTGTCTTATAATTCACGATTTGATAAACTATAGGTACATGTTACTAAATGGATTCATTTCAACAACACTCATATTATAACAACATTATAATCCTAATCTCTAATATGTTTACAAACTAGGCTAATGAGTGATATTTATTATTACTATCAAATTACTTATTTATTTCATAAATAAGCTTAGGTGTGGTTATCACTAAACTTGAATTATTATTATCATTAATCCATGACCACTAATATATTATAAAAGATATCAATAAACTTATCACTAGTAGAAAAATGCAAATTTGCGTCAGTCTATGTGCGTCGCACGCTAGAAGCACTGACGCAAATAGCCTATTTGCGTCGCACATTAGAGAACGTGCGAAGCACAAAATGACAGCAGATGGGTGGTAGGGTCATTTGCGTCAAACGGGGTTGAGAACGCGACGCAGATGACGAACATGATTTGCGTCAAACACAACTATTGTGCGACGCATATGGCTAAAAGCTGATGACTTGGATCCTATTAAGTCATGTGCGTCGGATGCAGCTACAGTGCGACGCAAATGAGTAAAGGATTTGTGTCGGACGTCATGGCCCATCCGACGCAGATCCTCCACCCACGAATTGTAAAGCCCAACCAAACGCATTTAACCTAGCTAAATAAACTTATATCTCTAGCGCCCCTTCAGTAAATCTTTCTCAAGCGCCCCTTTTCACACCACTCTCTAAATCAGTAAATCTCTCTCAAGTGCCCATTCTCACATTATCTAGCCCCTCTACCGTTTTCCAGCGCATCACATCGTTTGCGAGCGAATCTTCAGCGGTGACGAACGAATCTTCAGCGGCGAACCTGCATTAGCGTTTTTCACATTCTCTCACTCTCAGGTTCAAGTTTTTTTCAATTTTTACGTTTCGTTTGCCGTTCATCAGCGTCTTCAACCTGCATCAGCGTTTTTCAATTTCGTTTTTTCATTTTTAGATCTGATTTTCTATTTTAGTTTTCAAATCTGAAAATTCATTTTTTCATTTTCATATCTGAAAAATAAAAACTTTTATATCTGATTTATTTTTGTTTAGTTTTTTGGCATTTGAAAAATAAAAACTGACTTAGTTCATGCAATTGAAAATAATTCGTTTTTTCATTTTCAGATCTGAAAAATAAAAATCTAATTTTTTTGTTTACTTTTTTGGCATTCGAAAAATAAAAACTGACTTAGTTCATGCAATTGAAAATAATGGCCTTTCGTTTTTATTATTATTTTTTATATCAGAATTTTTTTTATTTACTTTTTTGGCATTTTTAGTGTTTATTTTCAGATCTAAAATTTTCTTTTTAACTTTCAATTCTGAAATTCTTATTTTCATTTTCAGATCTAGAATTGGTTCTTCTTGAATCTCCCTCGAGCTCATCGGAAAACGTCGGCTGCATTATCTTCAGATGGAATTGTTCTAGATTCTGTTTTAATTTTACATTTTTTGTATCTATTGTACATATATTTTTTCTCTCATTAAATCAGTCATAGTGGTTTGTAATACATATTTGACATTATTAATGCAGAAATACATGTTATTGCGCAATTCGATTGTGATTTTAAATCATATTGTGGGAATTATTTTCTTTTGGAATAATGTCTTGATTTACCCAGATAAATAGTACAAGCAATATTGCGAGTTTGAGAGAAAAAAAAAGCTAAAAAAAATGCAAATTTCACTCATTTGCTTCGCACATAGTGCCACATGCGACGCAGATGAGCATCATTTGCGTCGCATGTGGCACTATGTGCAACGCAAATGATTGTTGCTTGGGCTTGCTGGGCATTGGCGTATCTCCCATCTGCGTCGCATGTTGAGCTATGTGCGACGCAGATGATTAACCATTTGCATCGCACGTTGCTCAACATGCGACGCAGATGGGAGACGCAAATGGCTATGGTATGCAGCGGCAAGGCGTTATGTGCGTCGCACGTTGAGCGAAGTCCGACGCAAATAGCTCATCAACTGCATCGTGTGCTAGTCCGACGTAGATCCTGTCTCTCTCATCTGCGTCGAGATCAGTGCCGTCGGACCTATGTCCTACGCAAATGGGCGCCTCTCATCCGACGCAAATCGTCGATTATGTACTAGTGTATGAACTAAATATAAAGTCATTTTTACAAACTAAAGTGTTCCTAGTATTCAATTACAAAATTCAGATTACAAGAACTAGTGGTTAATAGTTTAACATAACATTCTTAGTTTAATTCTTATTACAAAATTAGCCAAACTAGTTAAAGAGTATAAGCTAAACTAAGTGGTTTAATTTTAACTAATAAATCAATCCACTTAAGTCCAATAAGTTGAAGCAACAAAATTAACTTAGGTGATTTAACTAAACAAATCAATTTCTAGGCCCCATAAATTATGTTGAATTAACAATTGAAACCAACATGGTATAATGTAATCACTAAATCAGTTTAGTTTATATATAATTAGCCCACAATTAATTAAGTAGCTTAACTAATTAAGCAAATCAGATTTTTTAAGCCCAACCAACCTCATGCAACAAGTAAACTAAATTGGTTAACCTAATGGAAATTAGTTTTTAGGCCCAACTTAGACTAACTAACCAAGGGGTAATGGGCTTAAACCTTTAAAATGAAAAATTCAGAAATTTCAAAGAAACAGAACAAGAGGGATTATACCTCTGCTACTTAAGAGCAGGGACGACACAATGGAGGGAGACGGAGCTCCGACGAGGGGTGCAAGCGGCAGCGCATGATGGCAGAAGCAGACCAGTGACGTTCGTCGGTCTCCGACGAGCACGTGGTGAGGCATAGCAGCGAACAAGAGCAGCAGCAAGCACAACGAAGCGGGGGGAGAATGCGAAGGAGGGAGGGGAGTGCTGGAGGCGCTATGGTGCGGTGCGACCGCGGTGGAGGACTAGCGAGGGATCCTGGTGTTCGGAGGAGTGGTGGTACACCGAAGGTGGTGCCCACAGTGGTGGTGGTGGTGATGGTGCCGTGAACGAGATGAAGTTTTTTGTGATTTTTTTGATGTCGTGGAATGATTTTCTGAGCCCTAATTCAATGAATACTTATTGATGATGTTAAGGGGACAAAAGTGAGGTGGTTTGAGTGCTGAGTGGTGGCTTCCACCTTAGGGGCTAGAGTAGGGGACAAGGGAGAGTAGAGGGAAGAATAGGGAAGGGGTGGTCGGTGTTGACCGTGGGTTTACTTAGGGGGTTTCTTCCTCTTTTTATTTTTATTTTGCTTTAATCTAGTTGTTGTTGTTATACAAAATTCTTATTACACTAATTCATTATTAGTTATTGTTAGACCCTGTTCTTTTGGACTTATTTTCAGTTCAATTCAGTTCAACAAAAATAAGTTCAGTTCAACAAAAATAAGTAAAAACAAGTTCAGTTCAGTTCAGTCTTATTTAATGTTGTATTTATAATTTTTATTTTCAATATTACTATTAATATTGTTATTATTGTTAATATTATAATTATAATAACGATGAATTTGTATTTTTTTTATTTTTTTTATTTTTTCAATTTTGTTAATTTTCATTATTTTTTATTATCGTTTTACTGCTATTATTATTATTATTATTATTATTATTATTATTATTATTATTATTATTATTATTATTATTATTATTATTATTATTATTATTTTTATTATTATTATTATTATTATTATTATTATTATTATTATTATTATTATTATTATTATTATTATTATTTATTATTATTATTTATTATTATTATTATTACTCTACACACTTACAGTTTCATATTAATCTACACACTTACACTTTTGACACTATTCACAAATTTCCCTTTGACTATCATTTGTGAATTATGGTTAAGAGAAAATATAGTCATGTGGGGTCTTGTTTAATTCGTCTCGATATGTAGTTTTAGAATATCGACTTTTTATATTTTTTACAAATACAAAATTAGAGATATAAAGGCTCAAAATAGTGCATCGACATGCGTGAAAAGTGTAAGTGTGTAGATTAATATGAAACGGAGGTAGTAATATTTATTATTTATTATTTATTATTTATTATTTATTATTTATTATTTATTATTTATTATTTATTATTTATTATTTATTATTTATTATTTATTATTTATTATTTATTATTTATTATTTATTATTTATTATTTATTATTTATTATCTATTATTTATTATTTATTATCTATTATTTATTATTTATTATTTATTATTTATTATTTATTATTTATTATTTATTATTTATTATTTATTATTTATTATTTATTATTTATTATTTATAATTATTTATTATTATTATTTATTATTTATTATTATAAAATAAGACTAATAAGTATTGATAATATTACGTTAATACAGTTCAGTTCAGTAAAAATAAGTTCAGTTTCAGTTTAGCCAAAATAAGTTAAGTTCAGCAAAAATAAGTAAAAATAAGTTCAGTTCAGCACAGTTCAGCAAAAATAAGTTCAGTTCAACAAAAATAAGTTCAGTTCCGCAAAAATAAAATAAGTTCAGTTCAGTTCAGCTAGAATAAGTTCAAAAGAATAGGGACTTAGTCTAATTTGTTAACCTCTTTATAGTAATTATGTAAATTTTAATTTTTTTGTCACAAAAATTTATAACATGTTTACCTAATAATTGCTAATAATTGTTATTAATCAAAAATTTAGCTTAATTAAACGAGTTTACAATTTTGGGATATTACACAAACTTGCACACAAATTAGATAAACGTCTCTTTGTGGGATACCCAAAGTAGACAAGGGGTTACTACTTCTATAATCATCAAGAGAACAAGGTATTTGTTGCTCGTGATGGTGTCTTTCTCGAAAAGGAATTTGTTTCCAGAAAGACAAGTGGGAGTAAAATATTTCTCGAAGAAATTCGAGATGAGCAACAATTGGAAGTGGTTCACACCATGTCAGGGACGGCCCGACGAAACGAAAGTCAAGTTCAGGAGATGACGTATTCAACACGTGAACCTCCTACCGTCCCACTTGAATTTAATTCAAGCGAAAATCTTCAAGATGTTGAAGAGAACATTTCTATTGATGCTCTGGCCCCGCGTAGGTTAAGTAAACCGAGGATTCCAAACAAGAAGTTGGTTGATTTCCTATTATTTGAAAACTCTAAAATCATGATTTTGGAAAATTCATAACCTACTACCTACAGACAAGCTTTGACGAGCCCAGACGCTGAGAAATGGCTTGAGGCCATGAAATTAGAATCAGACTCCATGTTTGAGAATAAAGTTTAGACTCTAGTCGACTTGCCTGATGGGGTCAACCCTATTGGATGCAAGTGGGTGTTCAAATTGAAAACAAATAAAGATGGAAACGTCTATGTCTATAAAGCAAGACTGGTTGCAAAAGGATTCAGGCAAATTCATGGTATAGACTATGATGAGACATTTTCTCCAGTAGCAATGCTTAAATCGATTAGGATACTTTTAGCGATTCCTGCATATTACGATTACGAAATTTGGCACATGGATGTCAAAACCGCATTCTTGAATGGGTTCTTGAATCAGGATGTGTATATGACACAACCTGAGGGTCTTGAGGATCCATAAAATCCTAAAAGGGTTTGCAAGCTTCAAAGATCCATTTATGGATTGAAGCAAGCATCTCGGAGCTGGAATCTTCGGTTTGATGAGGCAATCAAATAGTTTGGTTTTCTCAAAAGTGAAGAAGAATCTTGTGTCTACAAGAAATTTAGTGGGAGTAGCTTAGTCTTCTTGGTTTTGTATGTAATGACATACTACTCATGGAAAATGTCATACCAATGCTTGAGTCAGTCAAGGAATGGTTGAAAAGTTGTTTCTCCATGAAGGACCTTGGAGAGGCTGAGTACATATTGGGAATAAAAATCCATAGAGACAGGTCTTGAATGATGATTGGACTAAGTCAAGAAACTTATATTGATAAAGTTCTTGCAAGGTTCAACATGGAAAACTCGAAGAGAGGATTCATTCCCATGTCACATGGCATGTCGCTTAGCAAGAGTTAGTGCCCGACTGAGCCTGATGAGTTGAAGTGGATGAGTAGCATACCTTATGCTTCAGCTATAGGATCTATCAATTATCATGTATGCCATGATAAGTACTCGACCAGATGTTGCATATGCCTTGAGCATGTGTAGCAGGTTCCAAGCAAATCCAGGTGAAGCACACTAGACTGCAGCTAAGAGCATCCTCAAGTACTTGAGAAGAACTAAAGGTATGCTCTTAATTTATGGAGGAGAAAGTGAGTTGGTTGTTAAAGGTTATATTGATGTGAGCTTCCAAACCAACAGAGATGATTACCGCTCTCAGTTAGGGTACATCTTCCGTCTAAATGGAGGAGAAGTGAGCTGGAAAAGGTCAAAGCAAAGCACTGTAGCAGACTCTACGATAGAATCAGAATATTTAGCAGCGGTTGAAACAGCTAAGAAAGCAGTTTGAATAAAGAAGTTCTTAACAGAGCTAGATGTCATACCTAGTGCTCTAGAGGGGATTGAGTTGTTCTGTGATAATAATGGTGCTATTGCACAAGCAAAAGAACCGAGATCACATAACAAATCCAAGCATGTAATGAGGAAATATCACCTTATTCGTGAGATAGTTGACAGGAAGGATGTTAAGATCTGCAAAGTTGACACGGATGAGAATGTGGCTGATCCACTTACTAAACTTCTACCTCAACCCAAGCATGAAAGTCACGCTAGGGCTAGAGGGATGAAGTAAATATTATAGTGGCTTTAGATTCTATTATGTTTAGAGAAACTTGTTACAATGTAAAGACATGATTTTGCTGTTTTATGTTTATTTGAAATGAATTTTTTTCTTATTTAATCTTGGTTTAGTATAAATAAAATGTCCAAAATTATTTTTGAATTCAATGGTTTTGTCAAATATGTGATTTGATGAATGAAACACCATAAGTGAACTGAATTCATAGAATATTCGAGTTCCTAATCTGAGTCGCTAAATTGGACATAAATAACTCATTAAAAGATTAGCATATAAGATTGATTGATAGTGTCGTTTCATGGGCTATGCGAACATGGAGATGTTTAGTCAATCATATGAATGATCGAACTGACCTACTTAGAAGTTTGTATAACTTCGTAATTATATTAGTGGATTCCTAAAACATGAGTGGAACACACTACTTGGCTTAATGATTGGTATACCTTTGATGTTGTCAAACGTCGTGCCGTAAAAGGGGACTATAAAGGCAACATTTGGGTTGTGCTAAAAGTTGAGTGGGAGTTTTGGTTGCCACAAGATTGAAAAGATCCTCCTATATGAGATAGGATGGGTATCTTGGCCCCTTGGAGAGTGAAAATTGAAAAATGCATGGCCGTGCTTAAATGGATTATAAGATGATCATTTGTTTGGCAATTTGTACTCGGATTTCAAGGAATAATTTGAAGACTAGTATGGATTACATAGACATGTGGTCATACTATCAAATTAGACACTAAGAGACTTAAGGAATTTGAATATTGCACACTCGTCTCGGACAAGTGGGAGATTGAAGGAATTATGTCCTCGACTCTATTGCAATTACTAAATATAATATGGATCATATTATGGAGATAATAATTCATTTAATTGGGTAGTCTTTACTTCTTGCTAGAGAATGTTATAGACCTTTGGGTTAGTAAATAATAAACCCAAACCCCACTTAAATGGATCCTACAAGGTCACACATCATATTTGGATCAACAAAAAACATAAAAACCTAGAGCCCATAAAGGACTATAGGGTGGCCGGCCAAGAGGGAGTAATAGGTGGGATTACTTAACCTAATTATTACTATAATTAGTCAAGTAATTAGAAAATAAAAGATACAGTATCTCTCAATATTTTTTCTCTCCTCTCTCTTCTCTCTCTCTCTCTCTAAAAAGTCACGTAATATTTACTCCAAGAAAAGAAGAGTCCTTCTTCCTTCCAACTAGCATTGGTGGAGTGTTGATCCGGATTGGTGGACCAAGTAGAGGAATCACATATGAGGTTCTTTCTCCGAGATCTTGACGAGCTTTTGTGGAATTCACGCATCAAAGGTTATTTCTAAACTATTATGTGATCCTTAATTGCATATGCATGAGATCCTTAATGAATCAGATTCATGAAATTCCGCTTATAGTACTTATAATCCTACATTAAACCGATATGAAAATATAGACATAAAAATGAATAGAAAAATAAAACCAACTTCCCTATATTAACGTTTCCAAAAAGAAAACAAAGAAAAAAAACATCTGTTAATATTAATCAATGATGTATTCCGAGTATCAGTCCAATACAAGATTATAAGAGTTGCTTGGGATAGCTTATCTGCTAGTACTGATTGTTCTATATCTTCCAAAAACACCTACTTCTAATTTAACTGCTAGATTTACACTTGTATAAAGTGAGATAAAATGGTCCACTATTTGGTAAAATCGTTAGTTAAAAGCTGTTTCTATTAACTATTGATTTTACTAATATACCTCGAAAATTGAATAATATTACCATTGTCATAAATTGATTTTTAATTTCTCGTATTCTTGATGACTCCTTGATCCAAATACGAGCTGGAGTATCTATATTTTATGACTAGAGTCCAAGAAGCACGTAGTACAATATTGTAATCGGTAATGCAATCAACATTCCGAATATAACCCTGCACATACAAATTCAAGTATAGAGGAATTAGATTTTCTTTAGTCGATTATCTAATTAAGTAACCTTCAAACTTTAAACACTATATACTTTTCAGCTTGTTTTAGATGAGACTGATTTGCAATAATCTATTGTAAAACATTAAAAGTTATATTTACATATAGTAATGAACCACTCCGATCCTTATATTTGAAAAGTTAACTGAGTCTTATGAGAAACTATTTTAAGTCTCATATAAGATTGTGTAAATTTTCAATTTTTTTACAAGTAAAAGTTACGTGTGTAGTTAGAAGGATTTTCCTAATAGGTATGTTGGAAAGAGGACATAAAATATTAGAAGTAGATAACAAATTATCATATATTTTACAGGATAATAATTTAGCAAACTTACCCCGTGCTGAGAATATCAGGATGGACATTATACTCCTTTGCGAACACAAAAGGGACAATTCCTTGAGGAAGAGCAGCCTAATTACAAATAATGAACAAACAAGTATATCAGAATGCATCTTGTTTAAGTCAAGTTTAGAGGTGGTAAAAAGTGACAGAACCGCTAAATCGACCCAAAACCAACATACAATTAGTCAGTTTGGGTCAAGGTCTTCAACCCGCTTAAGTACTATACTACTTTTAATATTATTATTTTGGCTAGAAATATTTCAGATATTTTTCTTAGCTATATAAAAATCTAGTCTTTGGTTGTTTGATCTAGTTTATTTCGTAAGGTATTAGTCAATAAGATGTGGGTTAAAAAGATATATGAGTCATTTCACATAAATAGGTCCAAAACCACTCAAAATGTAACGTATCTTACATTCTTTAGTTTCGGCCCAACTCTTGCCCAGTGAAAATTCTCAAGATGAGAATATGAAATTTAAGTATTTGACCCTAAAAAGAAAGGACATGGCCGCCGTCTACGAGATATGGCCACCTTCATAGTTTGGATTCGAGCAACCTCCATGGCTCCATTGTCACTCTCTCCTGCATCACCATTCATGATTCACCCATCCTTTATCTCTCCTCACGACTCACTAAAAACTTTACACTTATGCTCTTTTTCCTTTTATTTTTATCTCATTTATAAAATGGTAGGTCACGAATTCACGCACCCCACCATGACTAACAAGTAACAATGGCTCCGCCACTGCATGTAAATATATGTTCCCTTCATATTTTGTGTTGGATACTCATTCTTTCTCAATCCTAGGACTTTGATATCACCTCTAACAATAGCTTCATCTCAAAAAAATTACAAGAGTTATTTGACTTTTTCACTATTCACCTACCTTCTTCATTTTGATGATAATCTTATACAAATATATATTAAAAAATGCTAGTATATAATATGTGGTCAGATTTATCTCAACGTATTTTATTAGCATATGAATTACTTCTCATAATTTTTACCACTAAAATATTATAAATATCATAGTTGGGCACTGGTAAGTGTACCAGTGACAAAGACAATGTAGATTGTAGATTATTTGATTCAGGTGCATACCACCTCTAGAATTTTACTAACTAAACTTTGCTTGATTGTTGTGTACTTTGCTAATACTTTTGTTCATTTCATTCCCTTTGTTGTGATATTTTTCATCTTGACCAATTACATCTATATAAAGATATATTTCCTTCATTTCTAAATAACAGTCCACTATATTATTTAAGTTTGTACAATAAATAATTGTCCTATTACTTTAAATGGAAAATTCACACCGTCCAACCTGCGCACCCAACACATGTATCGTGAGTCCCTCCACTAGTCCACTAACTTTATCTCTCACACTCTCGTACTAAATCAATTTTTTATTCTTACTTTTACTCTATCCTACCAAAAACACTTACACTACGCTACTATCTACACACTTAGTATGGATGCCCAAACCTAATAGGATAATTTTCTAAGGACATAAGGAATATATTATAGCCCATATTCATTCTTCTAAACTTTTAAAAGAAGGTTTGATGCGTAAAATCAAGTCACCATACGGACCATCCAACATCAGTAGGTCCAATTATATGTTTCTATGAGATAATATCAAAAGACTTCATATCCAATTAGATTTTAGAAGTTGAATTCACTTGGCTCCCTATAATGGTATGACTAGTTTTTAGGCATAGGTTATGCTCCGGTGTTATAATTTTTATTTATTAATATTTTAATTTAAAATTATAATACCAAGTATTACTTGGTTTAGTAGTCAAGACTTTAATATAGTGACTTGAAGTCCTGAGATTAAATCTTATACCATGCATTTTCTAATTTTTTTATTGTATGTGGAGTAAATGAAGTGAACACTCCAAGGAATAGCGCCACGTGGCACAATTCCTTATTAGGGAACGCCTTTTAATATATTAGTATAGATGGTAAGCCAACAAAAAAAATACCTGAACAATGGCAACGTGTAGAAGAACTCCACGAAGGCCAATGGCGATAGAAGTAGCAGCAATGACAGCGGGGCCAGTCAAAAATCTCACAGCCATTGCAAATGCAGCCACTCTATTTCCACATGCTATTAGTCTTGGTTGCAAGGCCATGAACAACCCTGTTAATTTATTAACCAGAACAACATATAAGACAAATGTTGTTGAGTAGTTTAATAAAACTACCCTGTCAACTTAGAGGGATAATAAATCGACAAATGGGCCATTTAGGCCCATTATATACCAATATATATTGTTTGTGTTGACATTATAGTGTTTGTGTTGTTCTCTTATATTAGTTTCATCCTCACAAACACTATATGATGCCAACACAAACACTATATGCCTATTTATTATGGAGTATGGACTAAAACACCCCATATCTAGACCTGGCAATAGGGTCTTTCAATTATGAGTCATTTTGGTTCACATCATTTATCATACTCTTATATCAAAGAAAATGCAAATCATGGTACCTAGACTGAACATGGCCATTCCTAAGCCTGCGTCGGACAATATAGATATCGATCCTTTCACAATTGTGGGCATTTCGATGTTCCATCTGTTTAGGGTAAGTGTTAGTTTCATTGTAAAACAATAAAAAAAAAATCAATCCAAAACTAGTAAAATCAATTATAATAAGCAAAATCAAATTTGAAAGAAAAAAAAATTTTCAGTAGATTGAGTAAAAGAAATACTAGAGTTTATCAACATTTGAATTTTAATCAGTGAAAAATCATATTCAATTAATAAAATGAATTACATATTTGTAAAATAAAGTCGAGTGAAAGAAGTGGAGAATACACAGTCATAATTTAGTAAATGCATCTATTACTACTACTACTACAAAACTTAAATGATGATGTCCGAATAATTGGATACAATATATTCTAACAATTTCACTAGTGGGCCGATGGCTCGAGCTATACCCCCAGTGGTTATATGTCTTTATGTCTTATAATGTTTGACAATTGATGTGTAACTTCTATATTATTTTATCTGTTTGGGTTAATTTGGTAAAACTGAATGAATTTTTTTGCATGTAAAAGTACTACTGTGTTTGGTAACACATTTTAGGTATCTTAAATGATCAACCTAGATACTTAGTTCTATCAAATAATTATGCAATCAACTATCTTATTAGTTTAGTTTTAGTTGTTACCTTACAATATCAATCTCATTTTTTTCAGCTAGTGCTGCCAAACATAACAAGCATGTGATTTCTTTATATGCTGAAAGTAATAACTACGCATCTATTCTTTCGACCAATCGAAAAAGCCATAGGATTGTAGTATCCAAACATAGTCATAGGCTTGTTTGAAACTTCTAATTGAAATTGTAGTGTAAATCTTTTTCATTGTATGAACTAGGAAGTACAACTCCGAAGACTAACATATAAAATAGACGAAGCTAAGCCTATACACTTCTCATTCACATTTCTTTGAAATTGAGGTAGTATAAATGATATCATAATTTTCAATAATCAACCAAATTGAATAAGGGAGAGGTGCAAACCTGAATGATACAAGAGACCAAGCTAAGCCTATAAGGCTGGAATAAGTGTTGGGGTTACGAATAAGTTTCCTCCAAACCATGATGAGTATGAGTCTAGTCATAACACTAGCAGGGGGCATCTGATGTTTCCTCTCCATATTCCCTTCTTCCATGTCATCCACCACCTTCTTCTGGTACGGCGATCCGATCGCCGGAAATTTTAGTCCGTCCTCCCCTTCCACCACCTTTTCTCCACTCACTTTTCTGCCTGGACTCGAGTTCTCTGGAAAATTATTCATCCCAGCTGATAGTTCAACATGTACAACACATGTATATTATTAACTTTTATTAGTCATCATGTATCCATTAATTAATCATTGATTATCTTGCTTTGAAGTAGTAACTAATTATATGATTTTATAGGAAATTAGATTTGATGAAGTTCTATTTTCTAAAAATATTGAGAATTGTTTGGTTGAATATAGAAAGTAGAAGTTTTCCTCATAAGTATTAGTTACATGTGAGGGGCTAGGTAATTTAAGGCTCTATTCATTTTACATTAATATAATACTTAGTAATAATAAGTTTTAATCTAAAAAGTTAGTAAATTTTACGAGAGAAAATAATAGGTAGTCAATAAAAACCAATTTTATTCAATCTAACTAAATTCACCTCAGAAAAAGTAAGTTTAATAATCAGTTTAATCAATTTCACTTGATTTAGAAAACTCAGGCCAAATACGAGCCTAATTCCTCCATTTAAGGAATGAATTACGTAAAACTTCCTAAAACGCGACACTTTATAATGTGTATACATCAACCAAATACTTTCATTACTTTCACCTTTATAAAATTTCCACCTTGCATAATTTTTAATATCAAACTAAACAAGCATTAAATCCAACAAACAATAGTGTAGTCATACCTCTAGCAGCAGCAATCTCTTGTTGAAGCACAGCTTTAGACGAATCTAAAACACCCAAATCATTAGGCCCTCCTACCCTATTATTATTAATAACATTATTATTCATTGCATTAGTATTCTTCATGTGCTCCGAAACAGGCGATTGATTTGAACTCCAAACAAACATATGCAAGTCCTTATTAGGTGGTGTAGGAGGGTTCCCACCACCTTCCTTCCTTCTTCCACCACCACCACCCATGCTCGTAGTCCCCGAAATCATCGGGTTCGGTGGCGGATAAGGCGGAAGCGATCCTCCACCACCATTATACAACTCTCCACTCATACTCCTCCCAAACCTCCTTTTCCCAACACCTTGTTGTTGTTGTTGTTGTTGTTTGAAGATCAACTCTTCATCAAAGTTAGACGTCCTTGGGGTTGGCCCCTTGGATGACTGAAGCGAGAATACGTCCCCTCCGCTACCTTGAGCGGGGGGGAAACCTGAGGCGGCGTGCCTAGGGCTCGCCGCCTTGCTAGCAAACATGGCGTAGAAATCAGTCTGATTGAAGCTAGAGGCTCGAGGGGTAGGCTCCCTCGACGACTGTATGCTGTAGATTTCTACGCCGGTGAGGTTCGAAGCTCGCGGCGTCATTGAGGTGAGAGAGTGGAGGTGAGACTTGTTGTAATGAGAGCCTGAAACCATGCTTGATGCTGTTGATCGTCGCACCACTACGTGCAGTTTCCCATCATCCCCTATTTCGGCATCTGCCTGTTGTTGATATTATCAGCTTAAATTTAGTTGAAAAAAATGAATATGGGATCTCATAACTATTCACTTTCAATCCTTAATTACAACTAAGAGATGGAAATTAGTTAGAAATAATATACTTCAAATTATATTTCTAAGGACTTCTAAAACAATGTTTTTTATCCATATTACCATATGATATTTTATTTTGCACCCAATATATTTTCAACCAAGTATCATATAGCTCTATTTTCAGCTATTAACCCTTGTACTCAAGCCTCTGAGTTGATGTGTTAAGCAGGCTAGTAGCGCAGGCTAGTAGCCTAGCAGGGTTAGACTCCTTGGGCCATTTATCTCTGCTAATAAAAAAAAAAAAAAAAAAAACAGTTATATTTTGTAGTTCTTTTTCTATTTCAACTTTTTCATATTGTTTTTATAGATAGAAAGTGACTATGGTGATGTATTAGTTTTGATACTCCTAAGTTTCTCATGTATCGTTACTCTTATATAGTTATATATAAAACGTTTATCAAATAATAGGAACAAATATACTCAGATAGGGCATAAGTTGTAAGAACCATGCCTGTATGGGTTCCCTGCCATTGAGGGAGACAACGTCGGACTCGACCCGGAAAGAAGTGATGGACGCGGCAGTCTCCGGGAACTGCTCGGAGATGAGCAACTTAGCCCCTCTATACTCGAATAAAAACAGCATAAGGGTATACCAAATGATACTTTGTAAGACCACAATTTGGACCATAAGGCTACCACTAAAGTCTCCGTACATGGCCTTCAAAAGAGGGATGCCCATCACAAGAGTATTAGGCAAAGTGGAAAGAGAAAATAGGGTGATCATCCACTCTAAGTTTCCTTTCTTGGTGATTATAAGCCATAAGCAAAGGGCAACTAGGATGACTACCTTTTGTAGGCAATCTGCGGCTATGAAATGATAGTTCATCTTGTAGATGTTGTTGTTGGAGATGAAATGGAAGGATAGTAAAGGCACAGCGAAAACTGCCACAAAACGGTTGATCCCTGAGCATTGGTCCGGGGTGAAGATCTTCCACCACCGGACTGAACCATAAGCTAGGATCATCGCCACGTAGAGTGGTATGATCGCGGCAAATACATCATATATGTCTTTGCCTGTAATCATTTTCCGGTGTTACAAAATGGTATCAGAGCTTGACGTGTATTGGTGCGTATAGAAAAATAGTAGTTAGATTGTGTTGCTTATAGAGTATGGTTAAGCTATAGAAAATGAAGATTGAGGAAGTTAATTTCTTCTAGTTGTCTCATGGTGGAGCTAAGTTTCTAAAAGGAAGAGTGTGAAGTGCATATGGGTGACTTTGTATAGTAGTACTTCTATCTGTTTTTGAGTTGGAATAATTTATTTGGTATGCTTTGGTGTAATAGCTGTAAACTTGTACTCCTACTAGCAGATAGTCAGAAAAGAAATGGAAAGAATCGGGTGTAGCGGGATGGTGTTTTCAACGCAGAACCGTCATAATTGAGAAGGGGTAATAATCAAGAGTAAGATAAGCTCATTGTTTACCAAAAGAATATACCACCATGGTTAGATGATCTTTATGTATCTTTTATGGTTAGAAATACAACGTATAACTTTCTTGATTCTCTCACTTTGACTTGCTTAACTATGTGAACAAACCAAAGTTTCTAATCCCAACAGTTGGAAATGTAGATTTCGTTATATATTACTATAATAGAGTGCACCATCTGCTAATCAAATGTAAATTATATAAACAAAGGATAAGAATCTAGACTATGATGTAGCTAGGAGTATATCTATAAAAAAATGTTCTGCCGAGTAATCTAATTAACCTCAATTATATAAATCCGAGATAATAATGATATAATAAAATGAAATGAAAAGTGCAGAGTATGGTTTAAATATAGACATAAAGAGTAAGTTTTAGTGTCTCTCACAAACTTATTGTGACACATATATACAATTATCTCTCAAAAAATAATTACTCTGAACACAAATTATTAGAATAGGCGATCTAATTTTAATATAAAATTAGACAAATTCAAGTGTGCATTCTCCTAACAAGCACATTTCATCTCACTCTAACCCAAAACTATCCCTAGACATCTCACACTAACCTAGTCATCCCTTCTCTTCTCCATCCTTTGTTGTCTCTTATTCTCAAACTACAACAAACAATATAAAAAAATAACCTGACAGTCTTATCGACGGATTAAACTAGTCAATAAATAAATTAAACTAGTTACTGAATGGGTCAAAGAATGTGACCACTGAACAGATTAAACTGGTCACGAAATAGATTAAACTAGTCACTATATTAAGAAAGGTGGAATGTTCTCTTCTTAATATTGGGTTTGGGACGTGCCTGATTTTAAATTAAAAGTATGCAGACTCTTACAAGACCAACTGAAAGAAGAAAGTCACCTTGTAAAGTATGTGAGAACATTTCCTATACAATCTTGCTAAAAATAATTAAGTTGTTAAGGTTATTATATTCTCATCGTATCCAAACATAAACAAGCACTAAGAAGAAAAGTTGATTTGATGAAGCAATTAATAAATGTCTAATGTTTAGGTGTATAATAACTTCATAAGCTACCAAGGTTATTTTCTCTTCACCTAATTCAAAGTATTCATATCACTTATTCTTACTGAAATTAAATTAGAATAGATAAGAAAAATCTAGACCTAACTAAACAATACCTTCTTACTTTTGCTTACTTGATAAAATATATGATTTTCTGTTAATAACAACTATAAAAATTAGATTTAGAAAAAAAAACACATTGAGACACAAATCCAATATCTCATATGAATTAATTTTTTATTATAAATTAGAGGGCAAATATGATCCAAGTTTTCATCAAAACAATGATATAAGACCAAACCCAATCCGGAACATAATAATTCGACCAAATCAAATTAAATTTTGAAAAATTTAAAGCATTTGAGGTGAAAGAGTATACAACCTATGACACTATTTTCTCCAAACATCATACATATATATATATATATATATATATATATATATATATATATATATAACATAATAAAAAGTTATTAAGTACAGCCTTGATCCCATATTAATTAATACACTTGAACAAACACGTAGTTTAGGAGTTTTGTTTGACTCTTTATACCATTTTTGATAGTTAATAGTGATATTTTTGTTAGTTAATTAGTGGATTTTAGGGCGTTAATTAACTTTTTGAATGATGAGTATTGGATTGTATTTTTTTATATTGCTTGGGGCACCTCATAAAGAGATTGGATTAATATAAAATTTGTGAGACCTTATTATTTTAAAAAGTGCATTAATTAATGTGAGAGAGATCTTCATTTTCTTATTTGATATATTTTCATGCACGCAATAACCGGGCCGCTATCCCCTTCTCTCTCTCTCTCTCTCCCTCCCTCCTCTTTTCACATAAAATCCTCTAGAGGGGTTGCCGTCATGGATGTTTTCGTCCATATTAAGCCCCTCTTTCGTTCTTTATTTCTTGCAGTTTCTAGTTTGTTTTCTTACTTTTTCGCAGTTTTCAATAAGTCTCAGTTGTCTGATGGATTTTAGTCCTCTATATGGGTTTTGTAATCACCCTATTTACGGTGGGCTTATTAGTTTGGTTTCTTTGTGTTAAAGGGATATGGATCCTGGCTCCAGTTGAAGGTTGATTTGTTGATAAGATTTTGTGCAAGATTGCAATGGTGGTCACTACTTCACGTATAATCGGTTGAATTAACTCTAATCTACATCAAAACTACATCCGATCGTTAGACCCCCTCATAGAAGGTTGCATCAGACATCGATGTGAAATAGGGTATTTAGACGGGTATTTTTGCCCAACGATTGCGGTTTTGCCAGATTAAAATTACGTTTCATTCAATTTGATCTGCATTTTTAGTTTATGGCTTCTATTGTAGAAGTCGTATTACTTCTTATTAATGAATAGATTTTCACTTTAAAAAATAATAATTAATGTGGGACAAACGAACATAAGAAGTGTATCGATTAATATGCATGGGACGATATAGAACTACTCTGATAATGAGTTTAGGTTGGTAATGAAAATCTTAAGCGTATTGGGCGGAATTTGAGCCTAGCCAAACTTATTTGAAGTTTAAGAGCTTGTTTGGTTGGCCAAGAAAATCATAGGATCGGAATTTCTATTTCCTAGAAAGTATAAGATGAGCTTGTTGTTTGGTTGATAAAAAGTTTACAAAATGGGGGAAGTATAACTTTCTATCAAAGTCTACTTCCTACAAAATGGGGAAGTGTAGCTTACCTACTCTCCTTAGCTAGGTAAGTAGATTACCTACTCCCCCCAAGGTAAGCGAAAATCTATTACAAGTTCTACTTCCCTCATGAATAACTAAACAATATTTTTCAGATCCCATGAACTTAATGAAGGAACTTAATTTATGTTTATTTATAATTATTCATGGGATCTTTTAATTCCTATAGTGAACTAAACAATTCCTAGCTTTTATATCTTGATGAGATAGACGTAGCCAGAGTCAAAAGAACTTACAAGTTTTGTAAACTTAAGAAACTGTCAAAACCATCTCATAAAGTTGGAGGTCTTGCATTAATGTCTATAATTGTGCCTTTAAGAATTAAAAATGACAAAATTTTCAAAACAAATATACATTTTTTTGTTGTTGCGAATGATCCATAAGGACGGGAATGAGAATCAAAGTCTACTTCCTACAAAATAGGGAAGTGTAGCTTACCTACTCTCCTTAGCTAGGTAAGTAGATTACCTACTCCCCCCAAGGTAAGCGAAAATCTATTACAAGTTCTACTTCCCTCATGAATAACTAAACAATATTTTTCAGATCCCATGAGCTTAATGAAGGAACTTAATTTATGTTTATTTATCTTCCGATCCCAACGTCTGACCTGTGCTATCCATTCTAGTGCGCTTAGGACTGATAGGAAAAGGATTTCCCGCGGCGCAGCAGTTCTTCCATACCAACTTATTATTCATGGGATCTTTTAATTCCTATAATGAACTAAACAATTCCTAGCTTTTATATCTTGATGAGATAGACGTAGCCAGAGTCAAAAGAACTAACAAGTTTTGTAAACTTAAGAAACTGTCGAAACCATCTCATAAAGTTGGAGGTCTTGCATTAATGTCTATAATTGTGCCTTTAAGAATTAAAAATGACAAAATTTTCAAAACAAATATACATTTTTTTTTGTTGCGAATGAATCATAAGGACGGGATGAGAATCGATCCCAAGACCACCTTTAACCGGGAGGGAAGCTCTAACCAACTTAGCTATCCCTCACTCTCCAAAACAAATATACATTAATAGCTATACCGTATATAGTCCATGTCAATTACCTATCAAAACTTTAATGAACGTTGAGAAAATGTTGCGAGGGAAGAAAGAAAAGTAAGGAATTTTGCTTTCCTTTCAGACTTCCATGAAATGCTCATTAATGCATTCTAAATGAAGTACTGTATATATTTTCCTTGCATAAATAGCTACATCATTGTGAAAGAAAATTATCTTACGTTGTTGTACTTTAAATTTCGTGCGATTACTACTCATTCTAATAGAGATGATGAATAGGATTAAGTTTTAGATGTTCGGTTATATGAATACAAAACCCCTTAAAGTAGCAAAATGCCAAAATGAGATTTTTAACAACAATCTTAAAGTGCATATTATCGTACGAATCACACAGATTATACATGCCAGTGTATGTATTGCACTTATTTGTGAGAAAATATTAGAAACACGGTTTGCCTTAGAAAGAATAGACTCTATTACACTGTAATAAACTTAGTTTGCCTTGCTTTATGTTGATATATATAATTAATAATTATAAAATAAATAATGGAATAGAATTGGCCTTGTTGAAATAGTTTAATCCATATTACAAATCTCACACTCTAATGGTGGTGTAATATTAGTACTCCTAAACGCATTATTGTAATCTCAGTTCTGCTTGTTAGTTGTTAGTAACTTAACCTAAACATTCATAGCACCATTACAATCTTAATTATTATTAATAACACTATATAAGCTTTATAGTGATAGTTAATGCGTTTATGTTAATTAATAACGTAATTGTATGGGAGTTGTATAAGTTCCCTACCAGTTTGTTAGATCGGTTAGACCGTCATGAGTTCTTTGCCAAGATAATCTCCATGAATTCCGAAGTTACCGGTTTTATGAGACTATACTGGCGCCTTCCATGCAACATACCAGTGCTTTCCACATAGACCATGTCTGTTAGGCTTCGGACAGATCCATTTACACTACACATGGACAATAGGCCTGGGGATAAGTACTAATCAATTAAGGGATAAGTATTGATTGAGTCAACAAGAGAAGTGTCCTAACGCTAATGGAACACTCCCGGATACCCCATGATTTGAGTCATGCAGGTACATTCTCCATTATAACTAAGTAGTACTTGAGAGCTACCGGTTTTCCTTATACTGACTTAAGCATCGGAGGAGCGTTCCTCGGATCAACCCCAAAGATTAGCTTACTTGATTTCTCTTGTAGGAGTCAACGGGCTTGTCTTGATACTGGTACGCCTCAACCTGTTATTCCATACTGGAACAATAATCACACTATATCAACCGTTGATGGTGTAAGGTGTTGCATACAAGAATCATGGAGAAAATTATATAGCAAATTTGACCATTAGAAATTCAGAATAAGTGAGTTACACTTCGTTAATGAAGAATCTCATTAAAAATTACATAAAATAAAAAATCCTAACTCTACTACGTGGACAACAATTCAAAAGATGATACTACTACACCATGCAGTAAGAGAGCACAACAACAAGATCATCTCTGAATATAATTACTACTACGGCACTGCAAATGTATACTAATATTTTAGTTGTGCCTCAGACTGCGGCACTGCAAACGTAGCGGCACATGAACTCTCCAAAATATTCATTAAGTAGCGGTGGGATCCATTACTGATTTACTTACTACGTCCTAGTATTTGTAAATTGCTTGGAAATTAGCAATATATATAAGTCAGATCTACGATATCAATGTTATATTTTTTTTCTAATCCTGTTGGTCAAAAAATGCAATAAAAAATAGATATTACAAAAGTATTAAAAAAACATTTGGAAACAGGAGAATCTGTCTTAACTTGTTGGGACAACGCTATCTGTGTTTGCAGGAGCATGCATCTTTACTCAGAACTATTAGACAAAGCAAGCTTTTAAATATTTAAGTAAGTGTCAAAATTGATTATCAAGTAATCCAACAAGATTAGATTGTTACAGTCCATCTACTATATAATACTTTCTATATTTTACACGTATTAGCTTGGCAATTCAATTGAGAAATGCTCTTTTCATATGTAGAGAGCAGTTTGTCTAATATATGCCCATGAGAATATGTTAGTATCATATCTTATTCACACTTCGTTTTTTATGGAAAAACTATTTGTGTCACTCTTCCCTTAGTTCCGTACCAGTTCATATCAATTATAAACTAGCATTATATGCAGGCTATATATATATATGTGAAGTCGAAGGATGCGTGGTAAATAATTTGCAGTTTGTTAGATCGATTTCTCCCTTTTTATTTTTATTTTTAAACTAATAGAGTGGTAAGTGTTGTATTTTTCTTTTATAGTTAAGGGTATATTGATCAAAAAGGGTAGACATCAAAGTACTTAAGAGTTCTCATATATAATAGAGATACATAAAAATTTGGGAAATTCCCAATGGTAGGCTCTTATTTTTTAGAATTCTCAATGGTAGATTCAACTCTCTTTTTTTCCCATTGCTAGGCCTCAACTATTGTTTATTTGCTAAATGTGGCATTAATGACAATTTTCTGTTAATAATAAGACTTTGATGTTAACTAGGCTGTTAATTCTCTAATTATGTTCAATCTAAATAACCCTTTCTTTTTTTTTTCTTTTTTTTTTACTATTGCCCACACACCCGTTCATCCTTCTTTTCCAAACTCTTCATCTTCACTATTCAAACACTGATTATCCTTCATCCAACCTTGTAGAATTTAGTCCTTTCTCTGTCACTTTCAACTGATCGTAATTCTCCTCTTATTGGTCACCACGGTTGTTGAATTGGGGGTTGAATCAAGTTTACTACTTTCAAGTTTTTGTTTGTGAAGAAAGGCCTTGTAGCAACAGGGTTTCTTTTTTGGAATGTAATCGCAATAGGATTTTGTTTTCTCAATCAAACGCAAGGAAGTAAAGTAATTTCCCAATTACACTGAACTGAATTCCAGTAATTTTATTTTATTGATGTTCCTCTATTACTGGTATAATTTTTCATTATTAGTCTCTGTGAATACTATGAGGAATTCGATTTTGTGGGCACTGAACTTCGATTTTGTCCGGTAATCTTTATTGACTTCAATATTTGCAGTTTGCAGTTGCAACTTTTAAACCTCAAATTTCTACTATTCTTCTCTCTGTCTATACGTCCTTTTCACTTCTTTAACTTCATTTTCTTTGACTTTATTTTCACAGAAACTTCAATTCACTCCCTTTGATTTTTAGTGGTACTTCTTGGATGAAAATAGTTTGACTACTTCATAGGACTAAATTCTTTTTTATTTGGTTTTTCTTTTCGTTTTTTTAGGAAATCCATAGATTCATGTGTATTTTATTCATAGTTGAAGCATGTGCAACTATAAATTTTTAAATTTGATGGGTAATTAGGGTTGTTTAAAACTAGCTAATTACTGTACTACTACTATGTTCTCAAAGCATTAAAAGCTTGATTTTGCAGTAATTAATACAAGTCAAACATTTCATCATTAGTTCATGCGTATACTACTACATTTTTTTAGTGGGTATACTCTTTTACATGAAATTAAAGTTTAACAGAAATATTAGAATTAAACATGAAATTAAAGTTTAATAGAAATATTAAATTTAAACATGAAATTAAAGTTTAAGTCTCATTAATGCTACATTTGGGAAAATTAGAAAAACAAGGGGCTAGCAATGGGAAAATAAAAAGAGATGAATCTACCATTGAGAATTCTAAAAAATAGGAGCCTGCCATTGGGAATTTCCCTAAAAAATTTCTTGTTTTGAAAAAAGAAGTTGGATCAAACTGGATGATGTGGACTCATGATATTAAGTGGCACAAGAATTGATACAACAAAGTGTAGCGGAAGATTTGAACTCGCTTTTTATTAGTTGCAACGCTTTGACTTTACGCTATTTATATATTAATCTTGACCATAAGTTTTGGCTATTATATACATAAAAATTAGTATTTAAGATACTTTTTTATTTACCTTAATATATACATAATTTCTAAAATATAATTATTATAATTTATTCATTAAATAAAATCAAAAATATAAGTGCTCAAAGTTGTGAGTTGTCAAGTGTTGCGGTCAAAGTGTTGCAACTACTAAAAAAAATAAAATATTTAATTAAGGAAATGGTGAACCTTAAAGCAACTAAAAGAGGGATTTTTCTTCACGCCTATTTTCTCTAGGCGCACGTTAAGAAGACCCTCTTCTTAACCTGCACCTTCGCCATGGCAGGAAGATCGAAGGCAAAATCGAAGAAGTCTCATGCTAAAAATAACACTAAAGAGAAGAGGAAAGGTCCTGTGAGTCCAATTTATGGTCAGAAATACAAATCGATTGCTGAGCTTCATGGAGTTGAAGCACTTTCAATTCAAACCCCTGAATTTGATGAACCAATTTCACCAAGAAATTCATTGGATCAATTGCAGCAGCAGCAAAGGGATAAGGTACAATTATCAAAATGGTTGGCAATCATGAAGAAGACGCAAAGTAGATTGGAATCCATTGAAAAAGGTATTCCTCAATCTCGTCAATTACTTCCTGAATTTGAGAAAGTTCAAACACATTCACCTGCAAAATCAACCATTAAAATTGACACTGAAGCAAATTAGCTATTGGGAGTCATCTGTAATATGTTATGTGCTGGGTGCCAATCCTCCATTTCCCGTAATGGAAGGATACTTGCGTAGAATTTGGGGAAAGAAAGGGGTTGATAAAATTGTGGCAGTTTCTAAAGGGATATTCATTGTGCGATTCATTAATGTGGAATCTAGGGATAATATCTTGAATGATTTTCAATTTTTTGATAGCAAACCTTTGATTATCAAGAAATGGCACCCTGATATGGACATGAAAAAAGAGGAATTAAAAACCATCCCAGTTTGGCTCCAATTACCTGGATTAGATCTAAAATACTGGGGAGAACGTTGTTTGTTCAAGTTGGTTGTAGCCATAGGGAAACCTTTGAATTTAGACCCATCTACTAGCAATAAGAACAGGTTGATGTATGCTAGAATCATGGTAGAAGCAACTTTGAACCAAGAATTACCAGAGAAGATAGAATTTGAGAATGAAAGGGCAACATCATGACTCAGCAGGTGGTGTATGAGTGGCGTCCTGTACAACGCTCACAATGTCAAGGGATAGGACATAATGTGTTAGAATGCAAGCAGAAGAAACAATTGAATTGATTCAAGCGCAGAAGAAATAGGTGCCCAAAAAGAAGAAACAAACAGATGCAGATGGGTTTCAAAAGGTGGCAGGCCCATCTATTACCCTTCAGCAGAATCATGTTCCAGTGGTTGTAGGGAATGCTTTTAATGCTCTACAAGATGAGGAAGAAACAATCATGAGAAGGAGCTTGGTGAGAAGGTTCATGAAATGGGAATTCATGGTGAGGAGGGGGAGCCTCCTACCATGAATGGATAATATCCTTTCATGGAATGTTAGGGGACTAAACAGCAAAAATAAGCAAATTGAGGAGAGAAATTTCCTTATTTCTCATAATATTAGGCTGTTTAATCTCCTAGAGACTAAGGTAAAAGCTCCTAATCTGGGAGACTTTTACCTTACTGTTTGTCCAAGCTGGTGTATTACCACCAACAACATGTGGCATGGCAATGGCAGAATCATTTTGGGGTGGTTACCACTGCAATGACTGTAAATGTCTTATTTTTTTCTAGTCAGATCATTCATGCTGAGATCTAATAGTAAATGGAGGGAAGAAGTTTTTTTGCTCTTTTTGCTATGGATTAAATGACAGACAAGGAAGATAGAGTACGTGGCAGGACTTGAAAAACCTTAATATCCATGATGTTCCATGGATTATCTTAGGAGATTTTAATGCCATTATGAATATGGAGGAGAGAATTGGGCAACCAGTTAGACTCAGAGAGCTCATTGATATGCAGGGGTGCATGAATCATTGTAAACTAACTGAGTTGAAATCTTCAGGGCAGTTCTATACATGGAATAATAAACAAGAAGGGGTAGCTAGAGTGTTCTGTAAACTTGACAGAATGCTAGGAACAACTGAATAGATTGATGAATGGTCCATGACTGAAGTCATCATATATCCTGAAGGGGATTATGATCATTGCCCATTGATTCTCCAATCTTTCCCTGATGAAAACAAGAAAAACCTTTTAGGTTTTTTAATATGTGGTGCCAGGCCCCACATTTTTTAGAAATTGTACAACAAAATTGGCAGCAACCAGTGGAGGGTAGCAAAATGTACAAAGTTGTCACTAAACTCAAAAGGCTGAAGAAAGATCTAAAGCAACTGAATATCACTCAGTTTGGTGATGTTTCAGTTGTCCACTCTCAAGCTCATTAGAAACTTCTTGAAGCCCAGAAAACTTTGAATAATAATCCTGACTGCTTGATATTGAGAGAACAGGAGAAGGAAGCAAGAACAAGATACAGAGAAGCACACTTAAACTATACAAATTTTCTTAGCCAGAAAGCTAAGATTAGGTGGCTTACAGAGGGAGATGATAATACCAAGGTGTTTCACCAGAGCATCAAAATGAGAAGATTTCAGAACAGGATCAATACTATAAAGAAAGATGATGGTACATGGGCTCACTCCTCCACTGAAGTAGTTAATACTTTCCTAAATTTTTATCATAATCTCTTAGGAAGCAGCAGTACTACTAGATATGTTGAAGCTGCAATTGTTGCTCAAGGCAAGGTTCTAACTGAAAATCAACAGCAGATGCTGGAGCTCACTTTCAATGCTGAAGAGATCAAAGAAATCATTTTTTCCATACCAGATGATAAGTCACCTGGCATTGATGGATTTTCTAGCTGTTTCTTCAAGAAAAGTTGGAACATTATGGGGCAGGATGTGAAGAATGCCATTCAGGACTTCTTTAGTTGTGGCAGATTGTGAAAGGGAATTACATTACATTAATTCCTAAAATCAAGAGTCCTTCAACAGTAGGTGATTACAGACCAATTGCATGTTGTTCTGTTGTGTATAAAGCTATTACCAAACTGATTTGCACAAGATTGAACACAAGGTGCATTCATTAGTGGAAGAAGCATCATCAGTAATATTCTACTTTGCCAAGATCTTGTTAAAAGATTTCGTAAAAGTAGGAATCAAGTAAAAGGCTTACTTATGAAAGTAAACCTCAGAAAGGCCTATGATTCCTTGGAGTGGGAGTTTATTCATGAACTTTTACAAGCTTTAAACTTTCCTAGCCACTTTATTAAGTGTATTATGGCTTGTATAACAACTCCCAGATTCACTTTGCTCATAAATGGCAAGACATAGGGCCTTTTTGAAGCAAACACTAGTGGAAAAAACCTCATCTGTCACTTAGTAACAGATGCGATTTTTACAAAACCGCATCAGAAAATCAATTAAAAAAATGGGAAGGAAAGCTGGAAGGAAAATCAAATGCGATCCTCTTGTGGACCGCATCAAATTAATAAAACTGATGCGGTTTTTTAAGAATCTGATGCGGTTCCTAGGACCGCATCAGATTTTCTAAAAAAAACTCGTGGCCCATTTCCTTCCCTTACAACCCCAGCCCACATAACCCATTTCCTTCTAACCTATTTCCCCTCTCTCTCTCATTCACGGCGCCCTCCCTCCTCACTCAACCACACATCCTCCTCTCACCTCTCTCGTTCTCTCGTTGTCAAACACCAACACACCTCCTGCTCTCTCCTCTCTCCTCTGTCGTTCTCAAACACCAGAGTCAAGAAACCATAACCACACACAGCCAACGCCAAGCCACATCCTCCACGAAACCCTAGCCACACACCGCCAACGCCAACGCCAACGACACCAACGCGACCAACCACGAAGGGAAACGACTGCATCCTAGTCTTCTCAACCCTTGGATTCGTCTTCAACGACGCCTAGATCTAGTAGCTGTCACCTCCTCGAAACGCCGACCACCACCCACACATCACGGTTTTTTTTCGTTTTTTAGTTGATTTTGTTAATTTTTGTGGTGATTATTATCATGTAATTTCATATTATTCTAGACCTAGGTTTACTTTCGTTTAATTATCGTTTTTAGTTTCTTATTTTTCAGTTAATTAGTTTATGCTCTGTAATTTTAGATTTGGTTAATTACTTTATTTTTTCATTTATGTAATTTATACTCCCTCCGTCCCAGAAAGATCTGAACACTTGTTGGGACACATAGTTTAATGTGATAAGTTGTGGTGTGGTTATCAAATGTTATTTTATTTAAAAAGTAGATGTAATAGGAGTTGGTGGGGTATTTTTTATTAAAGGAGAGAGAAAGTTGGGTAACTTTTTATTGATAAAAGGTAGTGTGAGGGCCAAAGATGTGTAAAAGAAATAATATATTAATGGTGGGACCATGCCAAGAATGGAAGTGTTCAAACTAATTTGGGACAAACATAAAAGGAAAGTGTTCAGACTATTCTGGAACGGAGGTAGTATAATTTATGTTTCGTAATAATTTAGTTCATTTATGTTTCATTTTCGTTGTTGTAGTTTATTTTCGTTGTAATTAAAGTATTTTATCATTGAAATTCATCTTCTGTTTAGTTTATGTTATATTTCAGTAATTTCAGCATGCTATTTTTTAGTTTAAATTCGTTTGTTGGATTTCGCTGCTGCGTTGATGTCTTGCTGTAACTTTTTTTTTTATTTTTCAAAAAACACACAATCTGATGCGGTCATTCTTGAAAACCGCATCAGATTGTTACCATAGTTTTTCTTGTTAGCTGCTGCAGGCCCATCTGATGCGAACCAAAACCGCATCCGTAACCCTGGTTTTGACCGCATCAGATGGGCTTTTTTCCACTAGTGAAAGATAGTAGTGAGACAGGGAGATCCCATGTCTCCACTCATTTTTGTTCTCTGTATGGATTACCTTACTAGGATCCTTACTTACATTGGTGAACTTCTTGAATTCAACTATTTTACTGGTTGTACTACCTTGAAGATGAATCACTTATGTTTTGCTGACGACTTACTTCTCTTCTGCAAAGGAGAAGCAAAGTCAGCCTACCTCCTACTTCAAGGCATTAAGTTGTTCACTGAATCTTGTGGTTTGAAAGCCAACAACAGTAGATCTGCCATTTATTGCACAGCTATGGCTGATGATGAAGTAACCAGAATAGCTCAATTTTCTGGTTTCCAAAAGGAGGAGCTCCCTTTCAGATACCTTGGTGTCCCAATAAGTTCAAAAAAATTACAAGCTGCTGATTGTGAAATGTTGGTTGAAAGAATGATTGCCAGAATTAGAACTTGGTGCACCAGAAATTTATCATTTGCTGGCAGATCACAACTTATTAACTTTGTTCTCATTAGCATTCACAACTACTGGGCTCAGATTTTTATTCTTCCATGCTCAGTTATTCAAAGGATTAACACCATCTGCATAAATTTTCTGTGGACTGGTAGTGCAATGGGTGATAAAGCTGGCTACATTAAATGGTCCAATGTGTGTGCTCCTAAACAAAGTGGAGGTCTAGGGTTCAGAGACATTGGTAAATGGAATGTTGCAGCTGTTGGCAAGCTTGTTTGGCATATTGGAAGCTAGAGGATGATTTATGGGTCAAATGGGTCCATGCCATTTACATCAAAGATGGAAATTGGTGGGACTTTCAGGCTCCCACCAATGCTAGCTGGGTGTTAAAATACATTTGGAAAGTGAAAAATCAAGTGCAACAATTGGGAATGCAGAACTGGAGCCACTCAACTCACTATTCCATTAAAACAGCCTATCAGAAACTTCTAAGTGATATTCCTAGAGTTCCTTGGGATACAACTATATGGAATAGAATGACTATTCCAAAGCATAAATTCATCACTTTGCTTTGTATTCAAGGAAGATTGAGAACTAAGGCCAAGCTTTTTCAGTACAGCATTAGTGCTGATGACAATTGCTGCCTTTGTGGTCTGTAGAGTGAAACACACCAACATTTATTTTTTGATTGCACATTCAGTCAGCAGCTTCTAAGTGAGTTGCTTCACTGGGTGATAGTTGATTATAGAACTAGAAGTATAGCTCAATGGATGAATTGTATCAAAAGAAGGTCAGGATGGACCAGCATGAGAAAGAAAATTCTCTATATGATTATGGCAGCTGTTACATACTATGTTTGGAGAGCAAGGAATGAGGCATACTGGAACTTGAAAGTGTACAGAGTAAATAGTTTAGTGAAGAAAATCAAATGTATAGTTAAACTTAGAGGAAACTTCTGTAAATCTGCCAAATGGAGCAGCAGAGATAGTGACTGGCTCACTAATTTGTAGTTTTAGGCCTTTTTTGGCATGTTTTGGCTCAGCCTCTTTTTAAGGTTTAGGTTGTAAAGTTTTTGGGAATTTAATACCACTTACTTACCAAAAAAAAGGGTGAACCTTATAAAAAAATAGTTGTTGATATAAATTTATAATGATATATATTACTCCCTCCATTTCTTTTTAATTGTTACACTAACACTTTTCATGCAGGCAACTACAAAATTTTGAGGATATATATTTCTAGGTTTGTATTTGTAAAAATTATAAAAAGTACATATTAATAAAATACATACTAAGAAGAATCTAACAAGATCCCACATGAGTATGTTTTTATTCACGTATGAATCACAAACGAGGGTCAAAGTGCAATTTGTGAATAATGTAAAATGTCAAAGTGTAACAATTAAAAAGAAACGGTGGTAGCATTAAGTATGAAAAGATTCATCATCTATTGGAAATTCAGGAGGGCTTCTATCCTTATGGATCAAATCTAAATTCATCATCAAGTCCAGCATGGTCAATCAGCATTGGATCGCCATAAGTGGTCTTTTTCCTCTTATTCAATTTGAAGGCACTCTCATCAACATTTACAATCCATGCGACACTTGTTTACGAGCTATTGTATGGTGTGAGATTGCAAACTTCCAACGAGCCAACTCTTTACCATGTCTCATCATTGGGGACTTCAATGAAGTTCTCAACGGCAATGAAAGAGGTAGTCATCTATCTTCTCAAACCGGAACCACTGATTTCAAAAAATTTATGCAGGAATTACATCTTCTTGAAGTTCCATCCTCTAGTGGTGGCTATACATGGTTCCGAGGAAATTCCAAGAGCATCCACTAGTGGAATAATTGCTTATTGCTGCGGTCATTAAGTGGCCTATTGCGGCGGTTTTCGCCACAAGCAAAGAATAAAGGGCGCAAAGAATAGGTAATTAATATATTCTTTGCGGTTTTAAACCGCAGCAATATTTGAACATATTGCTGCGGTTTCTAGCCAAAACCGCAGCAATATATTTATTTTTTATTACAACCGTACAACGTATTGCTGCGGTTTTGGCTAGAAACCACAGCAATAGCTTGGCCTATTGCTGCGGTTATTGCACGAAACCGCAGCAATAGGTCCTGGTACAGGCAAAAAAAAAATTTTTTTTTTTTTTGGAATTTCGCAATTAAATTTGAAAGATTAAAACCATGCAACTAACCCATCCACTATCTACCAAATTCGCAGACAAATTAAAGATTAAATAACATGAATTTCATTAATATATAAAGCTAAAAAAACTAATTACATAAATAATACAAAAGATCAAAAAGTAAAATGAAAAAGAAAAAATAACAAAACAACTATTACAACTTAATGACTAATTACAAAAATTATAATAAAAACAAAAAATAAGAAACTGATCTAAAAATACGAAAAAATAAAAAAAAAAATCCTAAAACAAAAAAATCTAAAAACAGATCTAGAAAAACGAAAAAAATAAAAAAAAAATCCTAAAACAAAAAATCAAAAACAGATCTAAAAAACGAAAAAAAAAAAAGAAAAACGAAAAAAAAAACAGAAAAAACCGAAAAAAACGAGATGACCATCGGCTCCAATCTCCGACATGCATCAAGATCTACATCGAATTGAACGGTGGAGATCGATCAAACGGGGAGAGAAGTGTTAGGCAACGCAAGAATAGCGACGAACCGAAGGACGAGGAGCAGGGAGATTGAAGCGAGGATCAAGCCACGATCCATGGCGTCTTCTTCGTCGTCGTTGTCGGAAGTGGTTGTGACGAAGGACGGCAAGCTACGAGCAAAGGCGAGCCACGAGCGACGAACCGGCGAAGTCCGAGCCACGATCTAGCCACGATCCGGCGAAGTCCGATGAAGTCCAGCGAAGTGTTAGACTTCAGCGAATGAGAGAAGAGAGAGGAGAGAGAAGAGAGAAAAGAGAAGAGAGAGAGAGGAGAGAGAGAACGGCTGATGAGTTAAAAGAAAAGAGGAACAAAACCCTAATGCCGCACACTTTTTTTTTTACTTAAAACAGCCTATTGCTGCGGTTTTTAGTAGGAACCGCAGCAAGATATTAAAATATTATTATTTTAATATATTGCTGCGTTTTTTGCCACAAACCGCAGCAATATGCCTGGTCAAAAAGTCAACTTTTTTTCAAAAATTTTCCGTTGAAACCATATTGCTGCGGTTTTTGGCCGAAACCGCAGCAATATGTTAATTTTATATTTTACTTTTTCTTTCTACGTGATATATTGCTGCGTATGGGTAAAACCGCAGCAATACTACCGCAGCAATAAGCAATTATTCCACTAGTGATCCTTGATAGGCTTCTTGTAAATCCCGAAGGAATCACATCATTTCCATCTATGAAAGTCACACTATTGCAAAGAGGGCTTTCAGACCACTGATCCATTGTTAGTGCATTCGAACTCTCAAAATTGGGGCCCAAAGCCGTTTCGGTTTCAAAATGGCTAGTTAAAAAACCCAAAATGTTTGAAGATTGTGAAAAAGGATGGCATGATTCTGGAAATCTATCAACAACAGACAAATTGCGGGAAGTAAAAAGCAAACTCAAGACATGGAATCACAATGAGTTCGGCAATATTGACTCAAACATCAGGCTCTTCGAAAATGAAATTCAAAGACTTGATGTCATTAGCAACCAGCGGTCTCTCACTTATCTTGAGCTAGAAGATAGGGGAAAGGCTCAATTCAATCTCTGGATTTGGATCAAATGAAAATAGCTCTATTGGGCTCAGAACTCTAGACTGTCATGGCTTAAACATGGCGATCGTAACACGAAATTTTTTCACGCCATTGCATCAAATAGGAAGAGGAAAAATTCCATTGCTAGCATTGAAATTGACGGTGAAAAGGTGGATGATCCTTCTCGGATAAAAAATGAAGCTGCTTCCTTCTTCAAGAATATATTCAGAGAAGAATTTCGAGTAAGGCCCAACTTTGAAGGCTTAAATTTCAGTCACTTATCTCACGAACAAGCTACCAATCTCACTCTACCTTTCTCTCATGAGGAGATTGATGAAGTCATGGCTTCTTGTAGCTCAGACAAGGCCCCCAGGCCCGATGGATTTAATTTTAAGTTCATCAAAAATGCTAAGGACATTGTCAAACAAGACATATATGAGATGGTGCACGAATCTTGACGTTCATCACATCTTCCTCGAGGGTCTAATACTGCATATATAGCCCTAATTCCGAAGATTCAAAATCCTTCGAGCTTCAAGGATTATCGTCCAATTAGCATGGTGGGGTGCATCTACAAAATCATTGCTAAATTGATAGCGAGAATACTTCAAAAAGTTATGTGCTCACTCATAGGACCTCTACAATCTTCTTACATTGAAGGTCGCCAAATCCTTGATGGCGCTCTTGTCACAAGTGAAGTCATTGATTCATGCAAAAGACAAGGCTTGGAAGCAGCTCTCTTAAAACTTGACTTCCATAAAGCCTATGATAGTGTGTCATGGAGTTTCCTCATGTGGATTCTTGAGCAAATGAAATTGCCTCCCCAATGGTGCGATTGGGTGTTTGCGTGTGTGTCATCGACTTCCGCATCAATTTTGATCAATGGCGCACCTAGTACTCCTTTCAAGCTTCAAAGGGGATTAAGGCAAGGTGATCCTCTATCACCTTTCCTCTTTGTGTTTATTGTTGAAGCTCTTAATCAATTGTTATTAAAAGCCACGAGCAAGGGCTTATGGAGTGGTGTAGAAGTATGCAAAAATGGTCTCATGATTACTCACTTGCATTATGCCGATGACACCCTCATTTTTTGTGATGCAAGTATTGAATCTTTGAAGAACATCAAATGTGCCCTCATCCTATTTCATCTTGCATCCGTACTTCAAGTGAACTTTCACAAATGTTCACTAATTGGATTAAACACATCACAAACATGGCTTAAAGAAGCAGCGAACTCTTTACTATGCAAGGAAGGAAGCATTCCCTTGACATATCTCGGATTACCCATTGGTGGCAATGCATCAAGAATCCAAGCTTAGGATCCGATTATTGAAAAAAATTCGAAGACACTAATTGCAATGGAAGAATGCTCTCAATAGGTGGAAGAATCAATCTTATCAAATCTTCATTGTCAAGTCTTCCTCTATATTACATGTCATTCTTCCACATTCCTAAGGGGTGTTGTAGCAAAAATAAACAAAATCACTCGAGCATTTCTTTGGTATGGCTCTTCGGAGAAAAAGTTTATACCTCTCGTCTCTTGGAGCATTGTTAAATTGCCCAAAGCATTGGGTGGGCTTAGTATTGGCAATATTATTGACAAAAATCTCGCAATGCTATACAAATGGATTTGGAGGTTCTTCCAAGATCCATCCTCCTTTTGGTGCCATGTTGTGCGTTCAAAGTACAAATATTCAGCCTTAATTTCTTTTTTAGATTAATCCACTCCCCCAATGGTGGACCGTGGAAGCAAATTTGTGCTGCCATCTTTAATAATGTGGAGGCTTCATCTATAGCATCAAATGGCATGCGCAAGATCATTGGCACTGGATCCACCTCTCTCTTTTGGCATGATCCGTGGCTTTCGGTGCGGCCCTTAAAGATCCTATTTCCTAGGCTCTTCTTGATTACAATTGATCCAATGGCAACTGTTTCATCACAAGGTTTTTGGGAGGGCTACAACTGGGTATGGAGTTTTGCGTGGAGAAGGTCTCTTCGTCCTCAAGATCATTTTGAAAAATCAAGGCTTGACGAAATGTTGCTGCAAGTATGTCCATCATTGGAGGCCCATGACAAGTTCATATGGGCCTACTCCGAATCAGGTAACTTCTCAACTAAATCATTTACCTTGGAACTTGACAAACTTCACCCTCCTCCCCATCACGATGCAATTAAGGGAGTATGGAAAGATCTTGTCCCTCACCGCATCGAGGTTTTTGTGTGGATTGCTCTCTTAGGTAAGATTAACACGACAAACAAGCTTGCTCATCTTAGGATCATATATACCTCCCGAAAACAATATATGTCCTCTATGCTCCCATGAGCCGGAATCCAGTGACCATCTTCTCTTGCATTGTCAATTATCATACCAATTATGGAATTGGTGGATGGACCTTTGGAACATCAAATGGGTATTCCCATTTAGTCTGCGTGAAGCTTTCAATCAATGGCACTGCTAAAAAAAATCGCCTTTTTTCAAAAAGGTGTGGTTGGCTTTTTCTTCATCATTGTATGGACAATTTAGAAGGAAAGAAACCATCGTATCTTTGCCGAATCATCCACTTCCTTTTAAAGATTTGAAAGATCTTGTCTTGCTTAGACTTGGGTGGTGGATATCGGGTTGGGAAGATAAGTTTCCATATCCTACTTCTGATATCACTCGCAACCCTGAGTGTTTATTATGGAATGGAGGTGATGTTGTTGGGGGTTCTCATACTCTTTCAAAAATCCTAGTCTCATGGTCCCCCCCCCCTTCGATGTCAATTATATCAAGTGGAATATTGATGCGTCTGTCAATTCACTTGAATCATGTTCAGCAATTGGTGGCGTCTTAATAAATCATTGAGGGAACTTTGTCTGCATCTTTTCATCCCCTATTTCTTTTATGGAAATTAATAGTGCTGAAATTCTTGCCATTCACCGTGCAATCAAGATCACTCTATCAAGCAGCATATCGCAAAGTGGCAGATTTATTCTCAAATCGGATTCATCCAATGCAGTGTTATGATGTAACAGTGAGAGCGGAGGGCCTTGGAACTTAAACTTCCACCTGAACTTCATTCGGAATGCTCCAAAGAAAAATCTCAACATTGAAATTGTTCATAAGGGACGTAGCCCAAACTTCGTGGTTGACGTTCTTGCCAAGCAAGGCCTCCACCGTCACTCTGAATTCATTGATTGGCTCTAAGGCATATGCTCATTGAAGTTCTTGGATGCTGAAGGTGTTGTCCCTGCTACTTCAGAGTCAATATCGTTGGCTGGATTTGCATAAATGATGCTCTTGTTTATTGTCTTGTTTGTTTTAGCTGTGTCATTAATATGTATCTTCATGGCCTCTGTTAGCTTGTATTTTCATGAACTTTAATGTATCAGTTTTTGATGGTTGACAAAGAACCTCCTCACTCCATGGTGTGCTAGTCACTATTAAAGTTTCCTTCTCTAAAGGAATACCGTGGTTTAAGTTGAGGTCCTTTTCTTCCATGATGATTAATAAAATACAAGCAAAATTATCTAAAAAAATAAAGTATGAAAAGATTTATACTTCCTCCGTTTCATTTTACTTGCTACACTTCTCAATTCACAGGCTCCTAGGCAATTTTTGGAGAAGAGAGAGGTAGAGTAAAAGAAAAGAGACCCATGTGAGAGGAGAGAGATAGAGAGAGTTTATTGCCCAACAAGGAAGTGTAGCAAGTAATATGAAACTTCCCTATATGGAAAGTGTAGCGAGTAATTTGAAACGGAGGAAGTATTTTATTTGTTAGGTAAGTCACTAGTATGAATTCTAGTTACTTTCGTCATTGTGTATCCGTGAATACACATTAGAAAACCGCATTTAATAGAAGTATATCACCTTGAAAAAAAGTAATTTGTTAATAATGATTAGGGTGTTAACATTAGTTATTTTAACAATTTTGTGATGAGACTTAATTGTCATTTGATAATCTGTATGTTATGAATTTATGGATATGGTAAAAATATATACATGACGACTCTGCAAAAGTAAATGTAAATAACGAAAATGTATAGAGAGACTATCTTGTACGCACGAGTGACTATTTAGTTGCCTTTCACGGGATTAGGGATAACATTCCTTAGCAAATGGCTAATCGTCATCATCTAATAGACTAAGGGCCTGTTCTCCCTAGCTTATTTTCAGTTCAGTTCAGTTCAGTTCAGTTCCTAAATTATTATCATTAGTATTAGTTATAATTTAATTCAGTTCAGTTCAGTTGCAATCAGTTTGGTTCAGTTCAGTTGCAATCAGTTCAGTTCAGTTTAATTCAATCCAGTTCAGTTCAGTTGTTTTATGCCGAAGAGAACAAACCCTAAGAATAATTTAGTTTTACTCCATATAAACAATAAGTAGTTTAACCACTAATCCAACTTTAATTTTCATGATATTTTAATTTACATAAACCATAATATCCTTTCATGGAAGAAAAAGTTTGCAAGATACAAAGTGATATGAATGCGGAAGCTTAATGTACGAATTTGTTTTTGGTGTTTTATAATTATGAACGAAAATAAAAACTTGATATGATTCCGTGAACGGAACCTAGCTTAGCTTCGAATAACCTTCACTCAGTTAATCTCCACTAAGAGTTCTAACTCTAATTCAATGGCTTCACTCACCAAAGGTTCAAGTTAGGAAGGGTTTTAGATGATTTGATTTAGCTTCACTCACTAAACAATTCACTTAAGCTTAATCTAAACTTCACTCGTTTAAATCATGGATCTTGTGTTTAGGTTCACTCCTTAAAAACAATTAAGTCTTGGAAAAATCCGTCCAATACTCACAAAGACAATAAGTCCGAAAATTCAATAATCAATTCTTCACTTTTTATTGTGGACTAGGCGCCTATTTATAATAAGGGCAGCAAGAAACCCTTGCCCTCCAAGGCATTACACCACACGCCAACTAGCAAATATTTTAAGGAAAGTTTCTCCTAAACTTAAGCCTAGAATCTAGCACAAAAATAAGGAAACTAGTGATTTAGGAAAGCTTTGCAAAAACTTTCCATAAACCTTACAATTCCACACGGCACTCCCCTTTCCCTTCCTTTCCTTTCCTTATTACAACTCATGACAACCCATCTACTTGGAGCCTAAGCAAATGAATTACAAGCTGATTTTCGGAACTTTATTAATTAAGCTACTTTAGCTAACTAACTTAACTAACAATAACAATAAAACATATTTTGGGTTACATGAGAAACCTCTACTTTAAGATTAAAGTAAAACCATGCAACAATCCTAAGATAGCAAATTAAACCTAGCTTAATCTCGTATCACAAAGATATATAAAAAAAATCAAATGATCGCACCGTGTGATCAATTACATCATCTAGCAAATGTGGCAACAAACAGAGGTCTATGCATCGTATAGGTGAATATTGTATAAGATACGTTAATGTAACAATTTGATAAATGTAATTGTTGATTGAAGAGCTGTAAATATTCTAGCTATGTTGTTTTGACGTCAACAACAATATCATGAACAACAGTAAATCCGTCACCAAGTTGTCCTCCACACATGAGTCATTACTTTAAAAGTAAAATTATATTTCCTCCGTTTTGAAATGATTTCTTTTATGTGAGAGCTTTTTTAGAAATGTGTTTTATTTATTTCAAAACGAATGAAGTATAGATCTTCATCAAGAGTAAAGATTCGACAAGATCAATGTAATCTAAATTAGTGAAACGAGTTGTACCAGAGAAATAGTAAACGCTAAACATTCCAATTATTCAGCATTATCCAAATAAAACACAGTAAGACCCGAAGCTTCGCCTAGTAAAAACCTAATTAGCTTCCATTATATTGTAGATTTGAATCGGATCAGTTTTATCAGCTCTAGCATATTTGCTGACACATCGAAAAAATCCAAAACTCAGAATTGAATGATCTAACCCATGACATTAGCTTCCATTAGATTGTGTGATTCTAATGGGATTAATTTTATCAATTCTAACATATAGTTCGCTGAGTTGTCCGAAAAATTCAAAACTCAAATGGAATTGAATGATCTAACTCATGACGTGTAACAATAAAATTTAGTTGGTTTGGCAACCTTATATTATTGAGAAGCTCATATAGATAGCTCACTCAGAAATGATGCTTCCTGTGTACACAGACAGCGGCATCAGAGAAGTGAATACTGATTACTGAGGAGTACTACCCAATACAATATCCACGATTAATTTTAACAATCAATGGAGTAGTCCGTTTAGTGCAGTGAATGAATCACATGCTTGTCTTCATTTTTTTTTTTTTTTTTGATATATAAGACCAAGATTCCTCAATCTCTCTTTAACTACATTTCAAAATTAATTAGGGGTTTTTATCATCGAAAGTAGAAAAGAAGAAGTGGGGTTTTGGTGTCCAACAACCACACATTCAAGCTTCTCTTCTTGATGTTCTCATATATTCATTGTCACCTCTATAACTTGTTCATTCTCCCTAAAAAAAAGTAACAATTGAAAATAATAAGAAAACTTGCTCATTCCCGAGTATATACTTCCTTCATTCCGTTTCAATTATAACATCAATGTTCTCGAACACACCATCTTGATCCTTAATTTTTCTAATTATTCACTATAGTAAAAGCAAATTTGCAAACTTGATATTTTCATATTGTAATACTTGTAATATGTCAACTTTAATATCTGTCAAAACATAACTTTGATTATCAATATTGTTAATTATATATTTGTAAAAAATATAAAAGTTTGTTGTTTTAAAATAGCAAATTAATCTCTCTTTTTCACAGGAAATCGGGCTCTAATTATGTTGATCCCCATATATGTTGTGCACATGTGAGTTGTCCCACATTGGAGAAAGAGGAGAGAAAGTACCACAATATAAGCTATAGGAGTTACTCCTACTATTGCCAATTGGTTTTAGTATGGAATCTCCTTTGGGCTTGTATGTGGACCGAACTCTCCTCCTCCGTACTGGGTTGCCCAAGCCCATTTTCAGTCATATTAAATTTATCAAATTACCTTTTTAATGTTATTATATCTATATTTGTATTAGGTACAAAGATATTGAAATTATATATGAATCTAAAATTCCGTTGTCTTTGCATTGTTATATCATTTCTACTTTAGAAAAAGAACGTAATCCCTAATTAATTTCATAAGGATATTCTATGATACTCCTATTCACTATGGCAACAATAATAACTAATGTGAGGAGCTAGGTGCTCTAGTGGTTAAAGAGTGTCTTTTTTTTAAAAAAGGAATAAAGAGAGTCTTCTTGGTTTTATTTAAATAGGAGACAGAGGATGCATATGGTCCCTGAGATAGAGTATATAGTTAGATGGATCCAACAAATGAGGTAAGTTATGGTGGAAAACAATCAAACATTTATCAAATAACAAATAAAACAAATGTAGGAAGAATCTTATATATTAAGGTTTATTTGTTAGCTAAGAAGGATGGTCTTCTCCTAGGATTACTTCCCACACCGAGGCCATATCCAATGTAGTTTTTATCCCTTGATCAAGATTTATTACAACCCTCATAGCCCAAAACTCTTGCTAACTAACGCAACTAACGACTTTTTTCTCTTTAATTAACTAATTAGGCCGCAATTTTATTTGTCTATCAATTGTTGGAGCCTATCATACTGATCTTCCTATATAGGGCGAGCTGTCACTACTTACAGATTCTTAAATTAACATGTCCTATGCTAACTACGGAAATTATAGTTCACAATCTCAAATCATACATAATCGATGAACAACTCTAGTATGTGAATTTAGGTGGAGTGATAATTACTACATCATGAACATACTAGATAGCCTAACTACAAAAGCAAGAAAAACATGCTAAGTAAAGCAAAACATAAAGATAGATAGAAGATATAGTTAGAAAAGCTCATTGATTTAGCAAGACATGTTCAATCTTGATTTAGATTTACAATATGCAAGTCAAAATTATACACTTTTTCTCTCAAGAACCATTCTTCTACATGCAAGACAAGAATGGTTGAGCCTTAAGCCCTAGGGGGGAGCCAATGGGTGGTTAGGGTTGAAGAGTGAAGATAAGTTTGTATCTATAGGCTTACAAACTACAACTAAAAACCTTAAAAGGATAGGAAAAAGTTGAAGAGTAAATCGACGCCTTAGGAGCCAAGGCATAACTATAAGCCGCTCTTAGGATGTACGGCATGTGCTATGTTCAGACGACCTTTCTTGGAGTTTTTGCTTGCACAGTCTGATTGTGGGAAGCACAGTTCGTGCTTAGGTTTGCACGATTCCTGCATATATATTTTGATGGAGAACATTATTTTAGAATGCCATAACTCCCTTTCTACTTATCCAAATTAGGTTTATAACTAGTTGTTTCGAAGCTAAGAAGATAAAATCTCATTTCTAATTGGAAACACCTCAAAATATTGAGTAGATCAAAATATATATCCATTTGAAGTTGGTTTTTGTGCAAAAGATTTTCGAACCTCTTTCGAATAATTTTATTTTAAGTCATTCTTATATGCTTGGTGTGTAGGGTGAAGACTTCTAAAGTCGAACCTACAACATCAAATACAAGGGTAGCAGTAGCAAATCCTAGAAAAGTAACATAAACAACTAGAAGATACATATAAGCTAAAGTATGTAAAAATTGAGCTAGGAATGCAAATTGAGGATGGTAAAAGGGTTTAAATGATGGGAATTCGGAAATTATATATATTACTTATCAATTACGTCATCATTTTCTAGTGACTTAGTGAGAATTTTACAAAATCGAAATTGGGGCTGATTTCAGAATTAAAGAAAGCAACGTGGCTGAAATCCTACTTTGAGAAGTTGAGAAGGTTAATATTACAATCAATTAAAGCTTAAGGGTAATTTACCAATATATCATTATATCCATACCTAAACTAAAAGACTTTTATTGTCGAACCTATCTTTTGTTTTTCTTCTCTTTTCTTTCTTGTAGTAGACTAAATTTTTTTTTTTTTGACAATGAGAAAGTTTGCATTAATTAGAAAACAAAATTACATCATAAGGATAGTAAATCCATTCTAAAAGCAAAGAAACTAAATTGAGCATTATGTGCTCTTGTATAACAAGTACAATAACGTAAATAACGAAAACTTGGATAAATCTGCTCGATTTGGAGGTCTCTGAAGTTGGAGAACTGTATGGCGCTGCTACTGATGGATGACGATCGCCAGCAACCTGATAAAAGGAGTGGGAGGAGTGGACCGGCTTCACAAACGGGGCAATAAAGAAACAGCAAGTTGAGGAACTCGCAACATGACCAAGTCGCTGTCCTTTGTGACTTAATACCCTTTGGAATGGGTATTTCAGGGTTCTCCTCAAAGGAGAAGCTCAAATGAGTTGACGCGCTATAAACCCAATTAACAAATTGGGGAGCCGCCTTCAGATATCGTTTTGTCAAGGGAAAGATTGCTAAGATCATTACCAAGCGAGACTGAGATCTAACCAGAGTTAGATCTTGAAAAAACATCCGATTAAAAAAATCGTAGAAAACAAACCCCATCCATGAAACCACTTGTTTTATGCAAACCCGAACCAATCACACAAATCAGACCCAACATTTGGAAGAAAAATACTACCTCAGCAAGAAACAAAAGAATCGAGCAGAGTGAGAAAACCAAACAACAGACTCATACAAACACAACCAAAAACTAAAACGACGTGGAGAAAACACCAACTAAGCTGATGCTCGGCGATAACCACTAGAAGAACGCGAACGGGGGACGGGAAAGGGGAAGCCAACACACACGAACAGGGAACGGGGAAGGGGAGGCCCACAACTACTACAAAACTAACCAGGGAAGGGGGAGAGGAAGCCTAATTCGACACAACTAACACTAGATAGGGGAGGGCGAGGGAAGCCCAATTTGACACAACTAACACTAGATAGGGGGAGGGGGAGGGAAGGCCCAAAACTACCGGAGCACTAATCAGGGGAGAGGGATGGGGAATCCCAAACAAACAACCAACATACACCAACCAGGGGAAGGGGGTGGGAATCCCAAACTGAAAACTAATACTAACAGGGGAAGGGGGAGGGGAGCCTAAACATACGCGAGAACAGGGGAAGGGTAAAGAAGACTCGACCGACGCGACGGGGGTGGAGGGGGTGAACCCGACGAACAGAGGCGGCCACAAACCGACGAACAGAAGCCTCTACCCACGAACCGACGACCGACGAACGACGAACGGCGAAGAAAGGACCCTAACCCTAGGAAAGCCGCTAAGAGAAAAAAAAGGGGGAAGGTGGAAGGCCGAACTAGCCGGCGACAAGACGCGACGACAAACTGAAAAACTTCTAGCGAAGAAAACACCCAAAACTAAAAGAAACCATAAACACAGGGGAGGTGGACGACGAACTGGAGAAGAAAGCCTCTAAAACTAGGACAAAATGCTAGGAGAAACAAGAAAAAAGCCGATTAAAAAAAGGGAACTCGCAGGAGAACCGCCGGAAACCTACGCGGCGCCGGAACTCCGGCGAGTTCCTAGGGTTAGGGGTTTGCGAGAGTTTGTGTTTAGAGAGAAGGCAGAGCGTTTTTAGAGAGATGAATATTGTTTTGAGTTGTTTTTAGTAGACTAAATTTTGTATCCTAGCAAAAACACGTATAAAACTAAAGAAAAAATAAATTATTTTGATGTTTAACTAACCGAAAGGTATTAATTTACTGATGTTACCTATAAAGTGACATCAATATTTTCTTATAACAAATAAATGTACAAAAATGAGGAGAAAGATGCTAAAGTGAAATATAAGCAAAAAGTTTTGTCGTCTCAAGAACTTATAACACTAATGTTAGACAGTGAAAAGTTGAAGTAAAAGTTGTTAAACTGGTGTATTATTTAAGAAACTTCTATTTAAATAGAAACTGAATGAATGATTTAAATAGCATCCAAGAGTCCAAGACACCTTATCTCGCCAAAAAATAAATATATATATATATACATCGAATTTAACTGTTGCAACTAGTTTTTAGACCAGACTATTTTTCATTTATTAATATTTTACTTTATAATGATAACACCAAATATCACTTGTTTTAATGGTCAAGACTTTGGTATATAAGCTTGAAGTCACGTGGTCAATTTTATAATTACATATTCTAATTATTCTTTAATTGTAAGTATATATTAGTATAGATAGATAGATAGATTTGCAAGTTTTTTTTAATGAGGCAAGGAGAAACCTTGACAAGTTGGGGGGAATAAAGGGGATCCCAACTTGCCTAGGGTGAGATCCTTAAAATCCATCCCAAGACCTCTTGAAACCGGTAGGAAAGCTCTAACCACGAGGCTATCCCTCATAGATTTGCAAGTTTTTTTATGAGCTAAGGAGAAACCTTAACAAGTTAGGAGAATTAAGGGGATCCCAACTTGCCTAGGGTGAGAAACTGAGAATCGATCCCAAGACCTCTTAGAATCGGGAGAAAAGCTCTAACCACTAGGTTATTCTTCACTCTCAAATGGATTTGAAGGTACATTGCTCTATTTTATACTTGTATAAATGTTTATCACTATGTATAAGGGAGCCTGTGGACTTATCCAATCTCAAGGCAAGTTTATTTCCCTTCCCCCGCCCAACCCCCCAACCCCCATAATCCCCAACATATAGTTGGGATGAGGACTAGATCCCAAGTTCTGTGCCTAGCCTGAGAGATGGAAGAGCCACCAATCGACGCTTCCTAGTGCCTCCAGGCTCCAAGTCCTACTGCTCTGTTTTTCAACCACACTAAGATAGCAGATTAGTGGTCGAATTTGGTAATGTGTACAGTATATTTTTAACCTTGTCCAAATTGTCTTCGGTTTGCATATAGGTTCCAAACAAATGGAAGTTAGATCCAAAATAGGATGAGGATCGAGGAGCCAAAACAATGGCAATAATTAAGCAATTGTGTAATTCACTGAAGCCAATGGACTACAAGTCTACAACTATTAAGCACCAGGATCCATCATCTACAGTTAGGATTGTAGACCAATTTATCATTCAAAAGACTGAAAGCACCCATTTGCTCAATAACAAACCACTTCAAAACTGACCTTCTGTTGACGATTGGTAACATTCGAAATTCAGATCTATCACCATCGAGTTTCAAGGGAGGGGAGAAAGCTCAATTGGGTTATGTAATAGTGTAAATTTCTTTTGGACTAGGCCATCTCACCAAAGTTAGGATGAGATAGTCTCAAGTCTCAACCAATACTTTTTGTTATACATCAACACTTCGTAGATGTCACCCCAAAAGAAAAAACTCTCTCTACCTCATCACCGGTTTCCAGATAAAATCTTATCAATTTATAGTTTGTTTATGAGGTATCAAAATCAAGAGATGATATGCTATACAATATCAAATATCAACCTAATTAAAGTAACATCACACGTTTTAGATTGCTTCTGAGCTTACTTTAATGGCCCCCTATCCTCCCGAACATGAAACATGGAACTATTTCGTAAGCGAAGACTCAAAATGCCTATATGGTAGATGAAGATGAGAAACTAAGAAGATGCCCATGTCCTACCGCTTTATTTACGCAAATATCACCCAGGAATCCACAACAGACTCGCAGCGACTGCGTCACAACTCGACCTCTAGGGCGGATTCCAACACCACGGAAAATCCATGGCAAAAATACAAAAGCATCAATTATTTTTTACTACACAAGTATAAACCAATTCAGTTTACTCTGCCGTGGTCATACTTTTGATATTGGTTTAGTCTATGACTTGAATCTAGTTTGATTTGATTCTAACAAAAATAAAGAATTAACTATTGAAATATTAGTTCCTCACAATCCTTTCACAGGTTGGTAAGAAGTCCGCCATTGAATACCCTAGAAAATAGTGAATAGCACTGCCAAGACTAACCCAAATAGAAAATTGGTTAAGAGTAGTTTCACATCTGAGGAAAATACTCTTACATCTGAACACCAGATCTATGTACCACAACCTATTCAAATAAACGACAACTATAACAATAACCTAAACTTAACCCTGAACAACGTCTTCAAACGTAACATGAAATCCCCTAAACAAACCATTATCCTATATTAGCATTAGGTAAAAAGAGGAAAAATAATAAAAGGCACTGGAGTGTGATAGTAACAATATCCTACATTAGCATCCGGGAAGAGCAAGTAAATGTAATACTTCCAAGACACTTAAGTGTAATTAATGCTGCATGACGTAGATTATTCTCAAAGAAGTTTGAACCTCCAGTTTGTATTCAAATCCCTGTGATTTGTGCAGAGTAAAAAAGAGAGAGCAAATAGTGCAGGAACTTCAGAGCAAAGGCCAGCCAGACAGAATACGTTGGAAAAAACGGGTGAAATTAACAGTTCACAACACTAGAAACAAAGGCAGGAGAGAAACTATGTACAACACTATTGCCTCCTTATTCTTGCCGGAAAAAAAAAAAAAAGAACATCTTAAACCTGATGGAATTACCAGATAAGATATTTAACAATGGGAAAAAATCCTAAATTCACACTTAGCATTGATCACAGATGCTTTGTCCAATTCGTCAACTTCGACCAGGGCATCATATGAGAGATTCCACGCAGTGATACAGCACAAACATAGGTATATGTGTGTTACACGCATTTAGACATGTACAGACACTAATTCCTCTCAAAACTCTGATTGACGTCAGTGCAACCAAAAAAAAGCATTTATAGCTGAGCTAGTGAAGGACATTTTGATTTGTTTGAGCTATGATGCATATAAAATATAAATATATGACAGCTACAAACAACAATGATTAAAATGAGAGGAAACCAAAAATTACCATGAAAAAGGGACAGGAAGCTTAGTATTAGTGCAGCAAGCTTGCCCAACAGGGCCATAAACTGCTTAAAGATTCCTATATTTGTACACACCATAAAACATCAATAACAACTCACATTCGAGGAAAAAAAAATGTTCTTTCTAGTACCAGTCTCTAATTCCGCTTGCAAAGCCAAAATAAGTACCTAAAACTAAAAATGAGAAAGGACTGCCTAGATGTTAGTCTATTTACAGGTCACATGGCTTAGCATTTCCTTCTGCATTTTCGTTCTTATACTGCATCAAGAAGTGCGCTGTAGAAAAATAAGCCTGGAAATTCTAGAAATCAAAATATGGGCAAAAATTAACAGAATAATTCTGTGGGGACCTAATTCCTTCAGAACACAGTATCACATATGAGGATTTGTCTTCTCATAATGACTTTAAATTAGAAGATGAAAGCCTGAGTTCAAATTATCTTAACAGTGTGACATAGGAGACAGAAGGATTTCCTTGTATGACAAAACAATTGATTACAAATTCCGCTTCTCCAGAACACGCTGCATGTGGGAGAACACATAAATGGAACCTAGGTCATAACTGGGCCATCCATTATATGCAGACGGGTGCTCAACATAAAGGTAAGAGTATCCAGTTCTCTTTCCACATAAGTAAAAAGATAATCAAGCAAGAAGAGAGCACTTAATCCCGTCAGTCAAATTCTATGAAGAAAATACTCGAACAACAAATAGGATATTTTAAGAGCTGAAAAAAGGCATCAAAAATGAAGATAACAAGACTTGAAAAGGTTCCTAAATCGGCATAGATATTCATTCCTCCCCCCCCTCTTGGTTCTCTTTACTGTTACATTTTTTTTCTTTTTCTTTTCACTTCTATTTTAATCACTAAAAGATTCTGTCCAGCAATACTAGGTTGTCATTGTCATATTTGTATCTCTACGAGACCCTTCATTGGATTCTAACATGATGCAAATTTATCTGATCTTCATAGACAATGAACTTTGTCCAATGAAAACATATACCTTCAAATACCTAAACAATATTAAGTTATGCAAAAGAGAGGGCATGTAAAGATATAAGTGGGCATCTTAAGCTTATGATAGGTGGATTTCCCACAGCAAATGCGTTGCAGATGAAACAAGAAGACCTCAGTTTCAGTGACAATCCTCCTCGACAATATTATCAAGATCAGAATCCTACTTTGGATCGTAGGAATTGGTAGGATTGAATCGGTGGGACCGAGTAAAATAGAGATAATTATGCTAGAATATAGTGAAAAAATATGTTAAAAATGACTCATTTCATCAACAAATAGTGATGGTAATTCAATACTCTAAGATTGAAGTAACATACAACCAAAACCTAGGAGAAATATAATATGTGAAATTACTTTATAATTTTTTTTATGATAGGATCGGATCATAGAGTCATAGAATCGTATTAAGATCCTATCATGTGATTCTTTGTGTTTGGGGAGGATCGAGAGATCCTACAAAATTTATATCCTACGTAGGATCCAGATCAATCAGGTCCTTCTGTATCGTAGAATCATAGGATCGTAAGATCCGGATCGGGATTTTAACAATGCTCCTCGCAATGAAAACAAATAAACATAACAAAAATCAGTGTGTCTGATTACCTGAAGAAAAAAAATTATTTGTAGGCAAGATGCGAAGGCGTAAAAGAACTAGTCTAGAGAAGATGAAAGTTTGAATAATTAGCGGGTTACACCATTAAGGGCATCCCAGTTGAACTAAAGAACTTAAATAAAGTTTAAGATGGATATCATGAAGAGATGTTTGCAAAACTAGTGGACAATTAGTCCTCTAACGTAAGTCAATTGCGGGAAAAAAGGCAATCCTAACGGCCAGCCAAACTTTACATCATTACAAATCATCCCCGACAGAAATTTGGAAAGGGTAGCGACCATTATAGGAGCACCAAATACTAAGAAATAGGCAAGCACAACGGTTATTTTACCACCCAAGTACCCCCACCTCCCCAAAAACATGGGCAGGAGCTGCTGATCAGGAAAGGCCCCTTTAGTGGGCAATTGCCTAGGTAGTGGGTAGTTACCACCTACATGGTTGGGTCGTAGCCAGCATCTATGTATTATAAATAAAGCCTGTGCCTTAGCCCTTAGGCATTGGGCAGACTGGTTTGGTGGGAGCTCATGCTTTGTACCTTGTACTCTCTCTCAAAGTAATAAAGTGTGTGTTGTTGTGCTTGTTGTTTATCTCGTATTTGTGTTTGTGTGTGCTTGTGCAGCTGGTCTAGACAACTTCTATACACCATCATGGGAACCTCCTAGGGTCTTGCTAATCGAGAAAAGGTCAGCAACGAAAAATATCCTGTGACACGAACACTAGGGTGACATTTAAATCAGCTAGATTGTTTAGAATTTCACACGACTACAAACCAAAAGCCCACTCCTTATTGCACGATATCTTTGTGTAATCTCTTCCTCAAACTGAGCGTATCTAGATAACAATAAACTTACTGCTCGAATACCATAGAGGAACAATATTGAAAAAAAAAACACTTGAAAAGCAGAACACAATTCCATCACGACAACTTGACAACCTGTTTCTAAACCTCTCCCACAAAAATAAGAAAACCTTTAAGGCAATTAAAAAGTCCAGGTGAAATCAAGCTAAAGGAGGCATAGCTTGAATTGAGTGAGCATCAAATAGAGCACAACACCAAATATTTCTAATATCCATGTGTTCCACAAAAGGGTTGATTAGATATGTGGATTAACAGAAACAATTACATCTTCCAATTGGTAAAATTTAAACAAGTCCATCTGTCCATGACATCGATAAGTACAGGATGTGAATTTATTCAACACCACGGCACAAAACAAAACTTAAAACCACTACCGCCATCACCCCTCTCCACACACCATGACATAAAAGAACAACAAATACAGTTCTTAACTACAGAAAAAGATTAACATTTCATTTGCTTTAATACACTTGTCCATTTCTATATACAGAAAGCACAGAATATAGTATAACTGATCTAATTTCTGACCTCTACACAGGAGGGATGTTAGAGAAAGAAAAACCCTTGTAGCCCTTGTACGCGTAGTAAGCAATCCTTGTATAATAGAAACCCGGTAAGAACAAGATCCCTCCTAGTATTGCAAAGAATAACCCTGTTCCAACAGACACAATTAAATTACAACAAAAACCACAATTAAAAATCCAAAACAAAAAAAAACAGTTAAAGATTCAAACAAGCCAAACAATAAATAACCTGTTTCAGCACATAAAATTAAAACATAAAACCCACAACTAAAATTAAAAACCCAGTATAAGATTCAATCAAGCAAGCAATAAATAACCTGTTTCAACACATACAATTACAACAAAAAAAACCCACAATCAAAAAACTAATAAAAATATACAATCTAAGATTCAATCAAGCAAGCAATAAATAACCCTCTTCAACACATACAATCAAAACATAAAACCCACAATTAGAATGAAAAAAGAAAAAGACCCAATTAAGATTCAATCAAGCAAGCAATAAATAACACTGTTTCAACATACACAATTAAAACAAAAAAAAAAATCACAGTTATAAACTTGAAACAAACAAAGAAACCCATTATTAGATTCAATCAAACAAGCAATAAACAACCCTCAAAGATTGAAATAATTCCAAATGGAAAGAGGCATTCAACAAATCAAAAAATTAGGGTTAGGGTTATGATGAAAAGAAAGAAAGAATACCATGAGCTCTATCACCGCCCACATGATTAGCAGCCATGAGAATCCCAAGCACAATACCGACAACTCCAAAAACGAGGAGAGAGACTGCAAGAGCGATCTCTCGAATTGGGGGTTTATTATTGATGGCATAAGAGTTGTCCATCATAATATCTTCATCAGTTATGGAGAAAGCATGATCAACATACGCCATTGATGAACTTTTTTTTGAAGCTCAAAAAACTTCAGGATGAAAAACGTTTCTGAGTATTTTCTGTTGTTTTTGGTGAGAATTAGATGATGATGAAAGTATTGTAGTATGGAAAGATAGTTTATTGCGTGTAATTGATAAAACTAATTAAAGTCGTTGCCTTTAAACAGAAGTCTGGTACTACTATGAATTATGAATTATGAATTATGAATTTATGATATGAATGAAATGGATCTTTTTACCGGCTACTTTGGAATTGGGCACATAGAATGATAGAATAAAGAAACAGACGGAAGAGGTCAATTTTGTGTTTTTGTGTTTTTTTTACTAGAATAAAGAAATTTCCTACATAATCCTTTTGTATTGGAGAAATTTATTTACTTGTATAATGTTGGAAGTTTATAATAAGTTCAAAGCAAAAAGTCTTAGCAGAAACAGAAAATCTTGTGTTCCACATAGAAAATATATCAATGTCTTTACTTACTATTGCTTTGGTAAAAGACTACCGAGATTGGTGGACCATACACAGGCGGGTGCGTAGTGGCAGGGTTGAGCTTGTGGCAAGCGTGGGCTGTGAATTTTAGTCTCTGTCTACAATTTTATCTCAAGACACCCAAATAAATATATTGGTTCTAGACATAATTCTATCTCCATCTGTTAATTGTGAGTGTACACTACTTGCGGAGCCGTGCTAATCTTGAAGAACGGTCGTTGTGGTTTTTCCTGCATCTCAGCAAGTCATTTCTCTTGTTATCCAAATAAGTTGTTCATTGTTTTATTTGCAACAATCTAAAAGATCATTATGGCTTTCAATTTTATTTTTCCTGACATGTCTAAACTAAAACCTTTAAATGATAAAAAAAATATATATAAATGTTGGGCTTTAGGATGCAATTTTATTTGGAGCAAATTTATGTTGCACATGTACCTTTTGATATTGGTTTGTCTTATGATAAAATGAAAAATCTCATTATGACTGAAATTTGCTAAGGATGAGAGAACTTGTAATGACATGTTACTGCATGATATGTCTAATTCACTTCTAGATATTTATATGTAATCATGCTAAGAAACATGTGGGATGCACTTAAGGGAAATATAGGAGTAATGATGCTATGTTAGTATGCAAGTGGTTTACTTTTGAAGTTGATGATAAGTATCCATAAAAAACTGAAAATCCAAGACTGTGAAAATATGTGCATTGCCATGATTGCTCAAGGTCTCATAATTTTTTTATTTTACCCTATCTACTATCAAATTGAAAAAATTGACACTTTCTTGGAAGGATTTTAGAATCCAACTAATGCATAAGAAAAGCGACTTGACCATAGATAAGTAAGCCACCTAGAGATTGAAAAGGGAAATCATATTAAGTGCTCGTTTGGTTGATCTTAGGAATTGAAAATTCCCATGAATTTTCAATACACGTGATATAAATTCCTTCATTAAATTCATGGGAATTTAAAAAATTTATTTGGTAGTGTATAAGGGAAGTGGAAATTCATAAGAATTTCTACTTACCTAGGGGGAGTAGGTTAGTTAATTCCCCCATTTTGTAGGCAATAAAAAATTCATGGGAATTTCTACTTCCCCCATTTTTAAAATTTTTTGTCAACAAAACAACTAGCCCATTTCACAATTCCTAAGGAATTTGAAATTTCCATGATTTCAATTACCAACCAAACGACCACTAAGAATAAATAAACTCTCAATCTTGTTGGCTATTCTAAGGCTAATTGGGTTGAATCAAAGAGCGCCAACCATTCTAGTAAGAACTTTTTTTTTATTGACAATGAGGGAATACAACAAAACTAAAGCATACAATCTACCATATTATGAACACAAAGCTTTGCTAGATTGTGAGCATCTTGAACACTAGGACGATCCACTTTAACAATCATACACCAATTCATTCCAGATGCATAATGCTTGATCTCCTGCATCGTCCAAATTAGATGAATGCTTGTGTGTTTAGTACCCTGCAACATAGCAACCAGGTTAATAGAATCAGTTTGTAAGAGAACGTTAGACATTTGCTGATTTCGAGCCTACTTAAGTCCACTCAAGCAGGCCATGGACTCCGCTTGCAACGCATCGTGCGCTAGACCAAAAGATCCTCCACCTTTACAAAGACTGTTGAGAGTTCCCTTGTGAAACCCAAGCCATGCCCATTTTTTTTTTATATATTATATCAAGCACCATCAATTTACTATTATGAGGCTATACAAAGAACAATAACATACCGAATTGTGGTTAAAAGAGAATCAAGAGCTCTCCAAGTTGGAATATAATGAACTTTTAAGTTGCACCCTAAATGACGCAATAACAAAATCGAATGAAGACAATTAATTACATATAAACTAGTAAAGAACTACAACAAATCCAGAAGTTGAAAAACAAGCTATTCAAGGGCTCAATAACAATATTATCTTATGTGGCATCCTTCAACAAATGGTCTCATAAGGTCAAGGACCAACAACCAAATTGAGGGAGAAATAATATAATATATAATAAAATGACTTAAACGTTGTTAGTTTATAAGCGCAAAAAAGCTAGATAGTGTATCATAGTTACATAAAGATTTATACTTCCTCCGTTTCAAATTACTCGCTACACTTTCCATATAGGGAAGTTTCATATTACTTGCTACACTTCCTTTTTGGGCAATAAACTCTCTCTATCTCTCTCCTCTCACATGGGTCTCTTTTCTTTTTACTCTCTACCTCTCTCTTCTAAAAAAATTGCCTAGGAGTCCGTGAATTGAGAAGTGTAGCAAGTAAAATGAAACGGAGGAAGTATGTTTTTTAGAAACCCTAGCCAACCAAAATTGTCTTATCTCAATTTCGTGAACCAGCTTGCATCCTAGATTGTTGAATTATTTCCGGTTTGTTTCATCAATGATCAAGTTCAGGACTTTGGAGTAATCATTGGTATCCAGTTCTTAACTGAGCACAATGTTTTCCCCCAACTTGTGCTCGAATTTCCGAAAAAGAAGTCCTTAATTTTGCGAATTCAATTTATAATTTCTCAAATTGTTTTGTTATATCTCAGTGATGATTTTCTGTTAGTTCAATCTATTCCTTTTTTTTGGAATTCCGATCCAGTATTTAGATTGGATTAATGGGTTCATCTTTCTTCCATTCAAATTCAAACTAGGTTTCATGGCTAGGGTCTATTGGTTTCGTGATTTTAATTCGATTGGTGAGTCGATTTGGTTCTCGTCTTCATGCTTTGGTGCAGTTCAAGCTTCGGCTTCGCGGGCTCTAGTCTCTTCGTCTCCCAGTGTTGGTATGCTGGTGCTTTTTGGTGATGATGCGCCGGTCTTCTTCAAATTCTTCTCTGGTGCCTCCCATTTCTCTCCAGATTTCAAGCTTCCGTTTTCAATATTGAAAGTCCAACCGTCTCATCCGCAACTTTGGGCTTTCAAGGTTGCTGTCGGGGTGGTTTCGAGGTCAATTAATAATCTTTCCCCTTTGGTGGTATTAGTAATCAATTGTGGAAAATCAAGTCTTAGATGCTATGGTGTTCATCCATTTCAGAATTCCGCATTTAATGAGAATAGCAAGGTTGTAAGTCTGCTCGACTCTTTTGTTTTTTCAGTCCTATCATCATACGCATTTTTCTATATAGAAAGGGATGAGGCTTCCGTTATCTTGCCTCTGGTTAAGATTTTGGTTATGAAATTATTAAGACTAATGTTGTATTCATCAGAATGGATGCAATGAACGAAATCGGACTCCCTATAAAGGGTTTCCTAATTGACTCTGTGCGGATCTCTGGAAAAATTGTTATCCTCTTGCTCTTGATCTGGTTACAAATGGGGGTTACTAAATACCGCCCGTATTTACTTGAAATCGCCCGTATTTTTTTTAAAATACTCCTAAACTACCCCCTACAAATATACCCCCCACACTCTCTCACTCTCTCACTCTCTCACTCTAACACTCTCTCACTCTCTCACTCTCTCACTCCCACCTCCCCACCATAGCCACCACCACCAAAGCCACCACCACCCCCAAAGCCACCACCACCACCACTGCCACCACCACCACACGGCAACCACCACCACACGGCAACCACCACCACCGGGCGAGGAAAGGCCGTACCGGCGACCACCGGAAGAAACCGACGCCGACCACCACCACAATACGCCGGAAAAAGAATGGGCCCAAGGAAGAAGGGAAAGGAAATCGGGGAATCTTCAAATCAGGTTAGTTTTGTAGTTATTTGTGGTAAAAAACAACGTAGGGTTGCCGGAAAAAAGCCCCACTCCTCGCCGGAAAAACGAGGAACAAAAAATTTTTTTTTTTACGGATCACTTTTCCGTTACCACCGCAGAGGTAACGGAGATCTGAACCGTTACCTCTGCGGTGGTAACGGTAAAGATGTCCGTTACCACCGTGTGGTGGTAACGGATTTCTCGTCCGTTGGGCTGCATTAACGAAAATAAAAAAAAAATTTTTGTTCTTTGTGTTTTCCGGCGAGGAGGGGGGGATTTAGGGTTTTTTTTCCTTTTTTTTAATTTATGTTTATGTTTATGTTTTATTAATTTCTGTTTTTTTCTAATTATGTTTATATGTTTATTTTAAATAATTTATGTTTGTTCGTAATTTATGTATTAATAATTTCTGTTTGAATTAAAAATAATAATTTGTGTTTATTTGGGCTTTTATAATTAATGTCAATAGTTATTTGAATATATTAATTTAATTGGAATAGTTAATATGTTAATTTGTGTGATAATATGGTAATTAGGTTTTATTATTATTATGTTAATGCATGTTAGTAACATGGTAGTATTATTTAATTTATTTGATTTAATTTATTTAATTGTTTAATAGCATGTGATAATAGTATTATTTAATTTTAATAGTTATTATATAATAAGTTAATATATTGATTTGAGCATGTTATTATATTATTAAAATATTTCAATGATATTAGCATGTTATTATTTTATATTAGTAGCATATTACGATTATTTATTGTAATGATATTAGCATGTATTAACATGTTAATTTATGTAGGGTATTTGTTTTTATTAGCATGTTTACTAATGATATTAGCAAGTTAATATGATTTATTGTTGTAATTTTAGTTAATTAATTATTAGAAAGTGAATAGTTATATAATAATGCCCTAATTTACTTACTTTGCGCATGTTAATATATTTTAATAATATTATGTTAACACCATCACCAATGTTAATGCATCTTAGTATTAGTTTTCCTTATAATTTTAGTTAAGTAATTATTAGAGTGTCAATGGTTATAGATTAGTAGTAATTACAATATAATAACGTAGACATTAAATAAATAATAAATAATTAACATAATGTATTATTAGGGTCTTGATGGTCTCGAGGGATCGACGCCACGACACACTAGATCTCGTGGTGTTGATGCATCTAGTAGGAGGGCGAGGAGCGATGCTCGGGCTAGCCGGATGCCTATTCCCGAGGACGCGCGCGATAGTCTTTGGATGGGATATTGGGGACGAGCGGGAGTTAGATCATGCTATGAGAGATGACGATGGAGCCGATGTGGGTGAAGCCGCCTCCCATGTGCTCGTGAGGAAGGGTAGTAGAGGGAGGTTTGTTTCGGGGTCGAGTTCCGGATCTAGTAGGCTGTCGAGCGGGGGCTAGAGCTGCTAGGGATACTTCGTGGTTAGTTACCGAGGCGATGCCCGGGGGGCCCACTTGACGGTACCACGATTCCTAGTTGGCGGGGGCACGTCGGCTCCCGTATATACCACGATACGACTGCTAGGGATGTTATCTTTGTGCCATAACCGCTCCAGTGCATTTGATCCGTTCTTGACTTGGGGTTTCCCGCAGCGAGTCGTTGCGGCGCTTGGATAGATCTTGTATTGCCCAGCTACCGGGGATTATGTTTGGGTACCTTGACTTTCCATTACTTACAGCGTTTGTAGAGCGTTGGCGGCCCCGACACGAACACGTTTCACATGCCTTTTGGAGAGATGACGATCATGTTACATGACGTTTGGCGAGATCCTACGTGTTCCTATTGAGGGTCGGACCGTTAGTGCTTTGTTTTGCCGACTTCGAGTTGTATGTACGGTTTGAGGAGCTCCTCGGCTTGACTCGTGAGGAGTTATTATGTGAGGACTCACGGGTGCGGAGGAACGGTGGCGTTACCGTTCGAAGATTTTCGATCACTTTGCATGGATCGGGGCCGTCCGTCCGACGTGCGGGGTTCGCGCATGGTTCCTCCCCGACACTTGGGTGTACCCTCTTCACCGATAAGAGTGGTTCCCGCCTCATGCCCCGAGAACATAACTGAGCTGGATGACCTTGATTCAGTTCATACTTACTCGTGGGGCTCAGCTGCTTTGGCGTACCTATATCGTCAGCTAGGGGTTGCGTCTAGAGCGGATAGCAAACAGGTTGCCGGGTGTTTGACGCTCCTCCAGTGCTGGATATACGAGTACTTCCCGTGTTTCCGACCACAGCGAGAGGGGCTAGCCTTCAGTGATCATGATCCCCGGGCACGGAAGTGGGATTATCACATCGTCGGCAAGGATTTCGTCCGACCGGAGTCCATTCGTAGACGCTTGGACAACCTTCGGGTTACGAGGTACGAATATTTAATGCATTAGTAAAATATATATTATTATGTTCTCATATATTACTACTACGTTAGTAACATGAAATTATTACATTTATCCGTTTTCAGGTCGACTGGACGCCATATGGGGATGACCAGGCTGCCATGATTCCGAGGACGTTGTATGTCGGTTTCATACGTTATCGAGGTATCATTGAGCCGTACAACCCAGATCGTGTACTGCGACAGTTGGGTTTTGTTCAGGGTCATTCCTACCCCTCCTATTCAGCCTGATTTCGCATACGAGACCGAGCAACCCGAAGAGGTATGAGGTTCAATTCTCGGTCTCGGTGGCCGAGTCCGCATGGCGGCGGTTCACGCCATATCTTTGGGGGGTCTCAACGTATCACGGTTGAGACGGGTTACTCGTCGCGGAGAGTGTTCGAGGGAGTACATGGATTGGTTTTGTACATATTCCCATCCTACCCTCATTCTTTGCGAGATAGGACGCATATTCCGCCCCGGGCCAACACTTCAAACACCCACTATGTACGCAATATAATCATTTATTTGTTTACTATTTTATATGTTATATTATTGATACATAACATAACATAACTAACTGACTTTTTGCAGTGGATGGCCCGACATTTTGACGCCACGAGAGCGTTGACGGAGGATCGGCACAATGACCAGCGACCCAACACTTCTTTGGCATATGAGATGTTGGCCGACCTCGCTCGGGATTGGGATGCTTTGCATTGCGTCTAGATCGGGCACGGGACGCCTGCCGAGGACGAGCATCATCATGACATGTAGTCATTGCATTTCAATGTTCTCATTCCATTAGTTATGTATGGGTGTATTATGTAGTAACATTTTTTTATGATATTACTTTGGGTGTATTATGTAGTTACATTTTTTGATGATATTACTTTGTTAGGTATATATGACTTTGGTTTTATGATGATATTTATTATTTCAATTTGAATCATTGCAACCTATTGTTTCAATTTGAATCATTGCAACATATTATTTCAATCTCAATCATTCCAACTTATTATGATCCAACATTATAAATTAATATGATCCAACATTATAAATTAATATCATATCAAATACTACTTATTCGGCTCAAATTCAATTATCAAATAGTATTAATAATTACAAATGCATTTATCAAATACATTACATAAAATATTACAATGAATAGATCGCACTATGTACTATATACTAAGAAGAGAGTAACTCATCCCATAAAGCGCGTCGCACACCATACAACAGATCCCAACCATCAACACTATCTTCATGCATGTTATGCCACAAGTTATGAATAGGTGGTACCGGTGATCCGGGAAGTAACTCCGTCTAATATAATGCTTTGAAAGGTACCAAGATGTGCAATTACGAGTTCGTTAGTTGGACCCACCGTGTATTCAGAAGCACGCCAAGGAAGGACAAGTGATACACGGATATAGTTGTCCCTCCGGGCCAAGTCCTACTAAAATGATCTACGGCATTGAACATCTCGCGCAATAGGAAACAAGTCTTGCGAAGTAACCATCCAATGAGCCTCGAATGTTGCCCCCCATTCCAAATAATGCGCCTTATTGCTTTGCGTCTATCCCATCATAATAAATATGTGTGTAAACATCCCGATGAGCAGCAATCTCATTTGCCATATTTTGGCGGATAAAACCCCAATGGTCTTCACTCCCTAAAAAACAATCTGCGACAGTTCGAAATCCACGATTACCGTCCGCCTTGGACATTAGTCCATCTAGTAATGAATGGTCGAAGAATCCCGGGAATCTGCGGTAAAATGGAAATCCACTAACACCATCTTGTCCATCCACGCTTTCCCGACCTACAACAATCAAATTAATTAACATAAAATTTATCGGTACGTATCAAATAAATGTTATCAATAATCAATACATACAATTAACAAACATATTACTCGTAGAAGTTGACAAGCTCATAACCGAACCCGAAGATGCGCTTCTCTTTGAAGACGAACTGGATGTGTGCTCAAAGCCACTCTTCTTTCGTTTTGTACTTGGGTGATTCTTTCGGCGTGGTCTCCCTTTGGGGTTCTCGACAATATCGGGCTCAAAAGCTGAATCGCCCGGATTACGCAGATGTTCCTCTAGAACCCGGGTAGCGCTCCGCAATACGGCGGGATCACTACTTTGAACCTGCTCAACCAACTCTAAGAAGTACCGAGAATCTTGTGTTGCCTCGAGATACAAACACGGGGTTGTTGACACCATCACCAATGATCAAAGTAGTCCAATAAGGATGTAAGTCCGTCGGTGCAGGACTCTCGTTCGCCTCCAATCGTCTTCGTATGGCGCATGCACGGGGGATTGCATGTGTGGTTCTCAACGAGCAACCGCAACGCCGATATACCTCGTAGCCTAACTCCCGCATACGATTTTCCTCATGCAGTAACAGTTCTAAACGGTTATGCGAGACTCGACCATTTAATTGATACAATGCACGAGTCTTGTATAATATTCCGTGCCGACGCCGACTTTCCTCCAAATCATTCTCAACCTTCTTCACCCGATTTTCTATCTCACTTGTGAGCAATAGAAAAGATGGAGTCCAAGGCGATTGTGCTACTAAAAACCCAAGACTTCGGTGCGAGTGTGCACTTTCAACTCGGCTAGTGCACGTGTTCCCAAGGTGAAGTACATTGTCCGTCCATGCCCGCACAAACTTCTCTTTGTACACAAGCCAAGTTGTTTCAACGTATTGGATTATTTTAGGCCACTTTCTGTACACATCTCTCATATTATCAACCTCGGCCTCATAACTCCTCTCGTCGGTCGCGTTGACTATCCGATACCAAGTTCGGCTCACGAATCTCGGACCCGCATCGGTGTTGGCCATGATGTTACTCACTCTAGCCTCGCACGTCTTTGTTGATATGCCATCTACATAGCAAATGTGCGAGTTAGGAAACACTTCCCGGATCGCTTTCATAAGGCCCAAATCACGGTCGGTAATGAGTGTAACGGGGACAACATTCACTCCAATAAGCAACCTAAACTTGTCCAACACCCAATTATAACTATCACTTGTTTCGTTGGCCATCGAGCATACCCAACCATAAAATTCTTGTTGCACGGCGTCATCCCAATGAGCTCTAGAAAAGGCATGTTATATTTGTTGGTTTTATATGTTGCATCCATACCAACAACAAGTGGATAAGTTCGGAGGATATTTGCCGAACGAGGGTGCACCATGAATGCTTGCAGTCATTGCATTTGTCTCCTCGTCTTGCCTAATCCGGTGAAGGTAGTCGCTCTCTCGAGCAAGGTGAAGGAAGTGTTGCATCACGTCTCTACCATCCATTGCTTCCCTTCTATCCTTTTCCTTCGGGTTGTACAAGTGTCTCATATTTGGATGATCATCGGGAAATTTTTCATTCACGGCTTTCATTATACTAGCGAGGCTTAACGTGCGACTTTATCATATCGCGAGCGAATACCTTTGCCGCCGGACTAAGGCCGCCGATGGGTCGATGTCCCTCGGGGTAATGAATGAACTCATGATTGTGCATGCCCCTAATCCCCCGTTACGCTTTGATCACCCATCCGGTTCGATCCGGGTACTCCAAATACTCAACCTTAACTCCCGCTCTACGCCACGAGGCTTTTGTCTTTGTAGCTACCCGGTATGCTACACTAAGATCTCTACCTTCACCCCTATATGGTGCGCCCGTTACATTTCATATATACATATTCTCGTCCACTAGGATCGTGTTTATGATTTGACATAATAATCATCACAAACCCGATTTCATTTGCCCTTTTCTTAACCCAATCTTGTAGTTCCTTTTTCTCGGCCCATAGTGTTTCATTATAAAACATGTGATTATAATCTATATAATCACCCCCCAAAGTCCGGCAAATAAGCCTATAATGTTTAGCATTTTTTCAATTAGACAACATATAATCAATAATATTATTCACATATTTGAAAACAATATCAAAAAATATTAACTAAATATTCGTTAACAAAATTAACATAAACGGATGTACTATTATTCGCTAATTACAAAATCAATACTAATTATGACGAAAAATCAAATATTAACTAAATGGAACATATTAACTATTAACATTTAATTAATATATTCAAATTAACTATTCACATAAATTATAAAAACCCAAATAAACACAAATTATTATTTTTAATTCAAACGAAATTATTAATAAATAAATAAATAAATTAGGAACAAATATAAAATATTTTAAATAAACATAAATATATAATTATTAAAAAACATAAATTACTACAAACATGAACAAAACATAAATTTTAAAAAAATAAAAAATAAAAAAAAACCCAAACTCCTCCCCCCCAACCCCTCGCCGGGAAAACACGAGGCTAACAAAAATATTTTTTTTTTTTCGAAAATGCGGGGCAACGGATAGGAAATCCGTTACCACCGCCTCTCGGTAACGGATATCTTTTCCGTTACCACCACGAAGGTAACGGATCAAATCTACGTTACCTCCGTGGTGGTACCGAAAAGTGATCCGTTACCATGGTAACGGATGACTTTTCCGTTGCTTCCACGCAGGCAACGGATTTTTAGTCCGTTGTTTCGTGGAAGCAACGGGTTTTACATCCGTTTCTTCCCTTTGGGGTAACGGATTTTCGATCCGTTACCCTGCTCCGGTGGCAAAAAAAAAATTTCCGGCAACTTAAAAAAAAAAAAAATTCCAACTTACCACATTTCGTTCCGGCGGCGTTGACGGTCCTTCATCGGACATTTTGCGTCGGTGGTGCTCCGGTGTTGGTGCTCCGGTGGTGGGTGGTGGTCGGCCGGCGATGGTGTTCGGAAGGTGGTGGTGGTGGTGGTGTTAGTGCTTGATGGTAGAGAGAGAGAGAGCTTAAGTTTGGTGAGAGTGGAGAGGGTAAAGTGAGGTGAAAGGGGGAGGGGCATGGGGGGTATATAATGAAAAAAATACGGACGATTTCAAGTAAATACGGACGGTAAATAGCGATTCGGTTACAAATCTACTCCCCATATATAATTATTTAAGCTGCCCAATATAGTTGGTGGAAGCTGTCAATCTCTGTTTGTGGATTGGCTGTCAATGTGATGGGAATCTCAATGAAATTCAATTCAGACCACATAAGTTATTGGATTGGAATTTGTTGGGTGTTTTTTAAAGTTGTGCTCTTTTATAAAAACTCCGATTTAGGCCACATAAGTTATTGGATTGGAGATGTTTTATGTTCACTATACAACTCATATTGCTCTGTTATAGCTCTATTGTGCCTAAAGAAGGCTTCTTGGTGTAGGCGTGTTTTTATTTCGCCTACGCGGTGTGAGCGCGTATTAGATTTGACTACCCCACTGTTAAGGTTTTATTGAAAATTGTTTTGTATTGAAGGAAGTCGCCAACAATTCTTTTTAGGAAGAATCATAAACATAATTGGATATGGGAAAATCATAGGGACAAATTATCCAATGTAGATTTCCCCGTCCTAACTCCATAGATGGTCAAGATGAACCAAAGATTGAGTTTGGGTAGTGGTGTCAGAGTCAGATCTGACCGTTGGGTCAACCTGATATCGACCTGACTTGAACCTGGTTCGACCTGTGAAGGTCAGTCATCAGACCTGACCTAAACCTGACCTGGGATTACCCAGACATGACCGGCACCCGACAAGATTATATTCTGACCCGACCACCCAGACCTGCATTCAAACCCGAACCTGACCGTAACCTAATCAAATATTAACCCAAAACCTGACTAGACCCAGTAAATACCCGGTTCAACCCGATTTTTTATGACTAACCCGAATTCAACGATAATTCATATGAACTAGATAAAATAAGATCTGCCTTATTTGATCCATTATTTTCAAACCGACCTATTTGGACGACTAAACCGCACAAAATAATTAAAATTCAATTATTATTCTATATGTACAAAATCATTTAAATATCTTTTATATATATATATATATATATATATTCGTAATGTGCAAGTGAAACTTTGCATTGTATTTCAGAACTTAGAGGTAGTCATTAGAGGCGTTAACAAGCCAAGTCAAGACAAAATTCAACTAGGCTCTGCTCGAGAACTTACAAAATAGGACTCGACTCGAGCTCAAAGCTTGTCGAGCCTTAAATATTGGGCTCAACTTGAGCCTAAAACTTACCAACTCTGTTCGAGTTCGTATGCTCAAAAAGCTCAAAATTTACTAGAGCCAAATTAAGTCAATGTTAGATTTCATGAGGCCCAAACATTTAATAGTTCAAGAGCCCAATGTCCAAACACTTATTAGTTGCATGGCCTAAGCAAGTAAAAGCTAATTGTAGAAGAAATCTAAGTTTAAAGATTTCTTTTATAGAGCCTTTACCACACACCCTCATGGTATTCTACCAATGTGGGACATTGAAATTTCAGCTTATTTTTCTCTCTCCTTGAATGACTTTTTCTCTAAACTTGTTACACTTTTCCCCCTGCTTTGCGACTGGATTATTTTTCCAGCTTAATTTTTTGATGCTTCCATATATGTTCTTTCTCTGCAGAATTCTTGAAGCATAAATTCAATCACAATAATCTTTACTTCTTGTTGACTTTAACCCCAACAATACATCAGTAAGCGTTTGATGGTAAATTTTTTCCAAACATTCTCATCAAACCAAAGCTGGTAATTGACTAGTATCAATTAGCTAACCGAATTATAATGTTTGTTCATTATTTAATAGGACTAGATTAGAGGGTTCTCTTGAATAATTTAATCAATGAAAACAAATTATATAAAGAAATGTTGTGAAGACAAAGGTAGATGACAATAGGACTAGAAATGTTGTGCAACATATGAACCCTCGTTATAATCACTTAGGCCTCATATGAACCGTCGTTGTAAACATATGAATGTATGATTGTCATTTGTTATAATATTATAACATATCAAGAGTCGTTATACTAATTTATAATTAATAGAGTATTAGATTGGTTTTACAATTATTTTGATACCAATTTTTTACTAAAATGATTAAACATATTGATAAAATAGTTTGTTTATACTTTATCATATATAGTCACAACATAATACATATATAATGCGTTATGTTTGTTATTGTTAATTCTATTATTAGCATTGTTGCTACTATTACTATTAGTATTTATATTGTTATTGTTATTGTTAGTATTCCTGTTCTTATTTGTATTACTATTGCTATTGTTAGCATTGTTACTATTACTATTATTATATGTATTATTATTATTATCATCGCTTTATGTTTATTATTATTACTATTTTCATTATCACATAGCTATTTACAAACTTATATATCAATCATAATGCTTATAATAATCAATCATTTATATAAACCTTGGAATTGATCGTCTGCTCGTTATTATTGTCGTTGGTTGTAATATATAATATTAGAACATATGAAGAGTCGTTCTACTCCTTACTTATTAGAGTTGACTAAGAGAATACCCTAAATATCACGGTAAACAATGTAGTGTTTTTATTAGTTTTTCGTTATCATCCATATATTTATGGCACACACACATATGTATATATATATATATATATATATATTGAGTACACGTGACTCGACCTAAGCGTACATGAAACCCAAATACAACCTGCGCAAACCCGACTAAAAAAATGTCAACGGGCGATCATACTTGGGAATGGATCGACTTGTAAATGGAACGCTCAGAGCTGTCCGGCACCCGGGAATCCCATGATTCAAATGTGTTCGACCCAGTTGAACAAAACCTGACCAATCATGACCTGGGATACTGACAATCAGAATCTTGACCTGTCCGGGTCTGACCTGGTTTAGAATATACAGTAGAGCGATTTTACATTAAAGATCTACATCAGGAAAGAAAACTGTTAGTAACTTCAATATAAAAATAATTTATTTAAGGACCCTCAGGATTATACCGTGGCTTGGGTATGAGAGATTGACAACCTTCGGGACGAGCAATCGTGAAGCCTGAAAATATGAACGTATGAAAGTATGTAGATTGAATGTATTTGTGTTTGAAAGAATGAGTTTTTGTGGGGAGATTTTGTAGTTCGTAGAGAGGTTCGTAAAGTTTTCGTTGAGTTCGAAGTGTGTTAATGTGAAAAATTCATCCTCAAATCTGTACAGAAAACAACCCTATTTATAGGAAAAACGGCATTGCACCTCACGCGCTGGCTGCGTCTGGCGCAGCTGACGTGGCAAGCGTACGACGCGACATGACCAATAAAAAGTGTACACGTGGTACGCGCTTTGAAAAAGATAAGAAAGAAAATTCGCGTCTTAAGTAGAGAGCCGCGCTTGACGCATGACTCTGAATGAGTCAGAAAATCCACGTGTAAAGTGCAGATTAGTGCACTTGACACGTGGACAGAGCTGCGCCTGACGCACAGAGACGCAAGGCCCTGCGCCAGGCGCACCAGCCTGGCTCCTGTCGTGCCTTTGCCAGCCTTATTTAAAATGCGTTTAAAAAGATTTATTTTATCCTTTAATTACGGATATATGATTTTACGGAATAAAATCTGATCTTGACTTAAAAATTAATATATCTTTTGAAAATATTTATTTATTAAAATAAATCAATTAATTATCAATTAATTGGGCTTTTCAAATAATTCGGCTCAAATACAATTAATTATCATGAATAATTAATTGGGATTTAAAATAGGACTTTAACACTTGTCGAAATGGTTTTGAATGGCTCTTCGGACTGCTCTGCCCTTGGATCGGACCAATTAAGACCACGGTTTGTTTCATCATCGGATCCTTAAATGGGGAGACACGATTATGTGTCTACAGAAGCGCCCACTTTGACTGAGGTTCAGGAAACCGATAGTCAAAGTATACGGTGTCGGGACGGAGAACGATTCTAAACGTTCTGCAGTTTAGAACTGATCTATAACCGCGGGTCTCTACAAAACAAAGTTAGTATGCAGGACAATAACTACAAGCAATCTGATTACCTGCAGAAGAAGATGTCAGTAGACAGGTGCAAACAACTCAGGTAAAGCACATAGTGATGCAATAATGCAAACTTAGACTCTCTAAGGATGCATGAGACACTATGCAAGGATTAAGGTTATGCAAAGCTAAGGGATGACACGTCATGCAAGGTCAGGGTTATGCAAGACTAGAATGTATGAAATGCAATGCAAGGTCAGGGTTTTGCAAGGCTGTGATGCAAGGTCAGGATTTTGCAAGGCTAGAAGATGGATAGCATGAGAGAATGATCAGAATGATTAGACATAGATTGAATGATTTTCGAAAATCGTTTTTAGTAAATGTTCGGGGTCCGTAAACGAGGTCCGCGGATTACAACTTTTCGGGAGTTTGATTTGAATTGGAGGAAACACCACACGTAGGAAGCCCCCACTTTGGGTGAGCTTGCCGTGAATTAGGCATTATGAGCCTTAATTGAAATGTACTTGATCTGATATGGAAATATAGTTGACCTGTCTTGAACTTTGAAAGTTATCACTGGGGATTGCATTGGGGATTCTTCTTTGGGTAGATGATTAGGCAATGTCAAATATCGCCAGAAACCATGGAATTGTCGGAGAGTCATTCGGGGAAAAGGAGAGCTTGGATTGAAAAATAAAAAGGTTGAAATTTGTGACTTAAATGAATGTAGGTGGGAAAGGTTTTAACGAGGCTAGGTTCAGACTCGAGTTTATGTCGGGATCTAGAGAAAATATGCTCCTAAATTCTAGAAAGTCAAATCATTAGACCATGACTAATTTTATTTTATTGGTGCGGTCGGACCTCGAGATGAGGATTCCTACGTATCCTTGCAGAATCAGACCATTCGTAGTTCTGGATCTGATTTTTTTTTTCTCGCCTTAACTTTTGCCTAGGCCACCCTTTCGGGTTTTCAACCTAGCGGGCTTAGACATACCTTGAAGAAGGAATTAAGGTTGATGAAAGGTTGAAAGGTTTGAGGCTTGAGGTTAAGATGAATGTTTAATTGATTGGAATAAGGTAAGGATTGTGGATTAAAGGTTAAGGTCTGATGGATCGAAGTGATTTGAATGAGGGATGGGACTTTGTGCAAGCCCCCTAGCTTGACTTTTTATTTTACCTTTGGCTTTTCTTTTTTGCATTTTTTTCTTTTTGTCTTGTGCATTTTCTTTTGCTTTTTCATTTTTTTTGCATTTTGGATTTTTTTCACTCTTTGCTTTTGCTTGGCATTGATATATTTTGATGTAGTAAGGCTTGCACACAAGTTTGGTTTAGGGTATTGAAAGGTTTGAAGGTTATTTGTGGAGTTTTGATTTTGAAAGGTTATTTGGCTAATGATCATGGAGATGATGGTTTAAGGATGATCGCTTATGGAAGGTAATGGAGGAAGAGGGAATAACTCCTTATCCAAAGGATGTCCATTTTTTATTTCTCTTTATTTTTTATTTCAGATCTCCTTTTATTATTATTAGTCAAGTTCGTTAGGTGATTTGAGTTTCATCATTGAATTAGAAGCATAAAATAAAATGATGGAAGGCCAATGAAAATGAAAAGAAAATGCGATTATTTTATTAATTGAAAATGAATGAAACAAGGCTTATTAGAAGTCAAAACCTATATGACATAGACTCGACTGGAAAGGAAATGAAGGAGCTAGGGGAGGGACTCTCCGACTCAACGTAGAAAACTTGCTTTAAATGACTAAGCCTCTTGCACTGTTGAGATGATTCCCAAGGGTTGCTGTTGTTATTGACTTTTGCTGCCGGCGGGATCAGAAGTATGCCACTTTCAACCATGTCTTGCAGAATATTCCTTAAGGCCCAACACGTATATGTTGGGTGTCCATTCCCTCGGTGGTACTTACAATAGGCATTAGGGTTCCACTTCTTGTGCCTATTTTTAGGTGCAGGGTCTGGAGTGGGACCGATAGGCTGTATTGCTACTTTTACATGAAGCCTAGTGAAGGCTTCTTCCAAAGTCATGCCCAATGGAGTGAATGCTCGTTGAGGCTTTTGATATCCTCCCTTTTCAGTAGTTAGGGCATTGACATTAGAACTAGAAGGGTTGTTACTACTCTTCTTGAAAGAGTTGTTGTTATTGGAACCCTTGTTCTTATTGACTTGTACCTCCTCTTCAATCAGCAGGCCTACCTTATAGAGCTTCGTGAAAGACTCTATAGGTTGGAACTTGATATGATCCCCATAGTTGGGCTGCAGGTTACGGATCACCAACCGGACTTGATCCTCTTGGGATGGCCTGTTAGTCATTTGTGCAGCCTTTTCCCTCCACATGTTAAGGAAGGTGACAAAGTCTTTGTTGGAGTTCTGCTTAGTTAATTCCAACTCACGAAGGCCAATGGGAAGCTGAGTATTGTAGATTTATTGCTTGTGGAACCATTTTCTGATGTAGTCCCAGTCGTTCAGCTTAGCTTTGTTCAATGACCTGAACCACTTGGATGGATGTGCATCCAAGGTTAAAGGAAAGACATAAGCAAACAGGTCCTTGCTCATGCCCTTGAGAGCCATAGAGATGGAGAAAGCTCTCAAGTGATCATCTGGGTCTTCGACCCCCTTGAATTTTGGGAGGTCACGCAGTGTTACCTTTTTAGGGAGTTTTTCCCTTAGTTCAGGATCAATGATGTCATGGCCATGAGCCTGACTCTCGAGCGCAGGAATTGACTGGATCAATTGCTCGAGTTTTTCAAATCTCAACTCTGTCTCAGTTTTGATTGGTGGTGGAGTGTCGCCTTGCTCGTCCTCTTCAGTTAGCTTGTCCCTCGGTGCTTTAATCTCTTAGTCTTGGTCCTCAAGACGTGAGTTCATCAGTGTGAGTTGAGCCATAATGGCGTTGAGCTGTTCATTAGTGTCCCCCATTTCAGATGATGATTCAGAAGAGTCGGAAGATTCGTCTGGATATGTGAGGATACGCTTGACGAGTATGGGAGTAGGTCGACCTTGTTGCCTCTCTGTCGGACGTTCCCAAGTTATAATCTCACGACCTGTCCTGAACAGACCTCGTAAATTTTTAGAAATGATGCTTTCGAAACGAGAAATGGAGATGAGAAATGAAGATGAGAAATGAGAAACGAAAGTGGAAATGAAAATGGGAAATGATTTTGAAATGGAAATGGAAATGGAAATGGTTATGGTTTGGACTAGTGTAGACTTGACCATGATGGAGACATGGGCCTAACTATATGTAAATGCAGACATGGACTGGACTGGACTATGCAAACAGACTGAAAGATTGCCTATGCTAGCTTCTCTAGACTTAGAGGATGAACTTTTATAGTCCGTAGACTGACTAGGGTTTACATATAATGCAAACTAGACCTAGGGAAATTTTATAGTCCTAAGACTGAACTCATATAATGCAAACTAGATGTAGGAAAATTTATAGTCCTAAGACTGACTTTTATAGTCCGAAGACTGACTAGGGTTTACATGTAATGCAAACTAGACCTAGGGAAGTTTTATAAACCTGAGACTGACTTATATAATGTAGACTAGATGTAGGGAAATTATATAGTCCTAAGACTGGCCTTTTATAGTCCGTAGACTGACTTTATAGTCCTAAGACTAAGCTTTTATAGTCCGTAGACTGATTTTATAGTCCTAAGACTGAGCTTTTATAGTCCGTAGGCTGACTTTATAGTCCACAGACTGACTAGGGTTTGCATATAATACAAACTAGACCTAGGGAATGAATTGGGCCTAAATGGACCAAAGAATTAGATCGGACTAGACTTAGACTTATATTGGAATTGATTAAGGATAGATTTGGACTAGACTTCACATAAAGATGCAGATGGGCCTAGATTTTGAAATGAACTAGACTTATATAGGCCTAAGATCGACTCTAATGCTAGTGAATGTATGGACTCAATTTAGACGGGCCTAAGATGAAAGTAAAATGGACTCTAATGCATATGGGCCTAGAATGAATGCAAGGAATTGAGTCCATTGGATTGAATTGGATTGAAGGTGTTTGAAATGGGCTTAGAACTTTCGAAATTCATTTTTGAAAGGAACCCCTTGTTTTATCTTTTATTAGGAAAAGATGATGGATTGATTTGAAAAATATATTCTTTGAAATGTCGTGATATGATGATGATTAGTAAATGCTTTTTGAAAAAGGTAGAATAGAAGAGGGTGTAGGATTGATTTTGAAAAATGTAAGTTTTGGAAATTGATGAATATGATAGGGTAGGATTGATAAAGAAGATTAGTTGAACAGCAGGGAGAAAATGGGAGGAGGTAGACATGCATGACAACTCTAACTCTACAGTGACCCTTTAGATGCATTTTTTTTAAGACAGACTTGACCTTGCATGAAAAGACTGATTTTTTTATGTTGAATTAGGTGATACGCCTAAATGACCAAATTACGCGAATGCAGACAAACAGCCTCACATAGGACTGAACATAGGATTGACAATTACGACGGCTAAATCGATGAAAAGCGTGCGATGCACAGATTGCGTGCCACGCAGCATTGCTGCGGGCGGTGCAGAGCCATGCGTCTGGCGCGGGAGTGGTGCGCCAGGCGCAACTCAATGCTCTTGGCGCACTACTCCCCGACACGTTTTTCGGGAATTTAGGCGACGAATTGGCCGATTGACGAATTTTTTCTTGTTTGTTAGATGCGATTTTAGGAACGACGTATAATAATGACGATTTGACAAGATAATAACAGGCAAAAATTACAATCACAGGCAAATGTCATATAACATGGATGCAAAAGTTCCAACCTAAAGTCCAGTTCTATGTTTGAAACTATTGGTCAGGTTTAGGTTTAGTTTGGAAAGGGTCCATGACTAAAAGATTGATCCCACGCTTCGTACCCCTGCTTAAAGAGGTGGCCACGTGTAAGTCGCACTCCAGTCTCAAGTCAGGATCAAGAGAACAATGTCATGGTTGGGTAGGTTTGCTTATGACTAAGATCCAACACTATCGCTCCGGAAGCTTTTTGGAAGGACAAAGCGCAAACCCCCCGGGGGTGACCTCACACATAGAACATTTGCTAGTGAGGCAAGGTAGATTGTCCTTATGGTGGCTGAACAGTAGCCATGCATATGCAAAACTGTATATTATTCAAACGCATAAAAATAAGAATGAATTGTATTTTTCAAGTTTCACCCACTCATTAAAAAAAATTATTATTTTTTAAATCCTCCCCAGTGGAGTCGCCAAATTGTATTCGTGTTTTTATTTCGCCTACGCGGTGTGAGCGCGTATTAGATTTGACTACCCCACTGTTAAGGTTTTATTGAAAATTGTTTTGTATTGAAGGAAGTCGCCAACAATTCTTTTTAGGAAGAATCATAAACCTAATTGGATATGGGAAAATCATAGGGACAAATTATCCAATGTAGATTTCCCCGTCCTGACTCCATAGATGGTCAAGATGAACCAAAGATTGAGTTCGGGGGTGAGGGTACAAATATAGTCATAATGAACCACATTCGCCCAAAGTTGGCCTCTAATAAATATCGATTCATTGCAGAATTTATGCCAAAGAATAATCAAATAATGTTTTAATACACCCTAAAAATATTTAGTCTAAGTTGGTTCTAGAAACACTTAAAAGACTACTCCCTCCGTCCCAGAATACTTTTGACACTTATCAATGCACGTAGTTTTAGATGATAAGTTGTTGTTTGGTTATCAATTGTTATTTTATTGAAAAGTAGATGTGATAGGAGTTAGTAGTTAGTAAAAGTAGTATTATTTTATTTTAAGGAGAGAGTGTGTGGGCCATGGTTAGAGTTGGTGGGTAGTAGGAGTGGTATTATTTTATTTGGAGGAGAGAAAGTGTGGGCCAATGCTTAAAAGGTAGAAAGATTAAAATAATAGTGGGTTATATCCAAAAATAGAAGTGTAAAGAGTATTATGGGACAGATGAAAAAGGAAAGTGTAAAGAGTATTCTGGGACGTAGGGAGTATTTTTTAGTGACATGTTATTATGCAATCAAATTACAAGGAACCTAGCAGGTGGTCCAAATTAATCTGATTAATATTAGAACAATTCTTTAGGTCTTGATTAGCAATAATAGCATGTGGGTGATGAAAGCATTAAAGCAGGACAATCATAATAATATGCATAGAACAATCAGGCAGCATATAATAATGTATGAAAAGAAAATAAAAAAGAAAGAAGGAGGTTTAGAATATACAGTAGAGCGATTTTACATTAAAGATCTACATCAAGAAAGAAAACTGTTAGTAATTTCAATATGAAAATAATTTATTTAAGGACCCTCATGATTATACCGTGGATTGGGTCTGAGAGATTGACAACCTTCGGGACGAGCAATCGTGAAGCCTGAAAATCTGAATGTATGAAAGTATGTAGATTGAATGTATTTGTGTTTGAAAGAATGAGTTTTTGTAGGGAGATTTTGTAGTTCGTAGAGAGGTTCGTAAAGTATTCGTCGAGTTCGAAGTGTGTTAAGGTGAAAAATTCATCCTCAAATCTGTACGAAAAACAGTCCTATTTATAGGAAAAACGACATTGCGCCTCACGCGTTGGCTGCGTCTGGCGCAGCTGACGTGGCAAGCGTATGACGCGACATGACCAATAAAAAGTGTACACGTGGTACGCGCTTTGAAAAAGATAAGAAAGAAAATTTGCGTCTCAAGCAGAGAGGCGCGCTTGACACAGGACTCTGAATGAATCAGAAATCCACGTGTCAAGTGCAGATTAGTGCACTTGACACGTGGACAGAGCTGAGCTTGACGCACAGACGTGCGCCAGGCGCAGGTTGGTGCGCTAGGCGCAACAGCCTGGCTCCTGTCGTGCCTTTGCCAGCCTTATTTAAAACGCGTTTTAAAATGATTTATTTTATCCTTTAATTACGGATGTCTGATTTTACGGGATAAAATTTGATCTTGACTTAAAAAAAAATATATCTTTTGAAAATATTTATTAATTAAAATAAATCAATTAATTATCAATTAATTGGGCTTTTCAAATAATTGGGCTCAAATACAATTAATTAGCATGAATAATTAATTGGGCTTTAAAATAAGACTTTAACACTTTTCGAAATGGTTTTGAATGGCTCTTCGGACTGCTCTGCCCTTGGATCGGACCAATTAAGACCACGGTATGTTTCATCATCGGATCCTTAAATGGGGAGACACAATTATGTGTCTACACCTAGTTATTCTTTGTCTTTCTTTTAAGGATGCATATGCTCAGTTTCCTTAGTTGTCTTTTCTCAAGAAAGAATCTCCTTCTGAATTTCTCTTTTAAGTATCTGTATATTATTCTTCAGGATGTAAATCTCTCTAGCACCTTAATAGTTGCTTACAATTACTCTCTAATTGGGTGGTGGCACCCAATAAGAATTTTTTTCCCAATAAATGTTTGCAGGAATTGTTTGAATTCTGGTTGCATTTTAAGAGTCTGTCAAATTTGTCTACCTGCATTTCGTTGCAGTTTTCGTTGCAGAAGATTATAAGCTTTACAGCCCCACTGCCATTTAAAATTGTCTCGCCTTCTGTTAGTTAATTAATAATGATTATTGGTTTTTGGAATATTAGAGGGGTAGGAAAGAAAAAGCTCTTTTTGAAGTTAGATTTTTGTGCTAGTATGAAGATTCACATCATGATGTTATGTGAAGTGAAATCTCAGTCCCCTTCTTCCATGATCATAGCTAATCAATGTGGCTTTAACCACTTTGATTATATCCCTACTGTAGGCTTTTCAGGGGAAATTTGGCTTTTGTGGAAAGATTGTTCTCAAAGCCCTTTCAATTTGGGTGTAATATATAAGTAAACTCGATTTCTAGCTTGTTCTATATCTCTTCTTGATGCTAATTTGTCTTTTATTGTAATCTTTGTTTATGCACCTGCCAGACAAGCTCATAAGAGTGAATTTCGGGAAGAACTACTTTTATATATTAATAGTCTTACCTCCCCATTTATAATTCTTGGTGACTATAATGAGATTAGTTGTGAAATGGACAAACTTGGAGGAGCTCCTTTCAATTCTCCACGTCTAAATGTTATGAATAACTTGTTAAATCAAGCTCCTTGCATTGAACTTCCATTTTTTGGGATCAAGATACACTTGGAGGAAGAAAAGGGTTGGGGCTAATAATATTCTAGAGAGGCTAGATAATAGAGGAGTGGCTAGTACCTCTTGGATTGATTTGTTCCCCCAAGCAAAACTCAAACATCACCCTTTCACCTCGTCTGATCATTGTCATATTTCTTTAGATTTAAATCAATCTGCTGCAATTAAATCTCCTCCTTTTCGCTTTGAAAAAATGTGGTGTCTGCGAAAAGATTATGACAAATTAGTTAAGAAAACTTGGTGCAACCGTTTTGATGGTTCACATATGTTTAAACTAGTTAGTAAATGAAAATTGCTTAAAAAACATTCTAAGCGTTGGAACCTGTCTCAGTTTGGAAATGTTTTTCGTCAACTTAGATTAGTTGATTCCAAGCTCGTTTACATCCAGGATAAATTTGGTTATATTCCTTTGTGTGAACTTCTTCAACAACAGCAAGATCGTTTTTTTTAAAAAAAGAGACAAATTACTTTCTTTTAGTAGAGAGTATTGGAAACAAAAAAGTAAGACTAATTATTTAAAGTTGGGTGATGCAAATACAAAATACTATCATACCCATGCCTCGATTAGGTAAAATAAGAATCAAATTAAAGAATTTACTTCGGATACTAACCAAATCATTTCTTCCCCCATTCGCATTTCTCAAGAAATTACTCGTGAATTTCATAAACGTTTCATCTCTAATTCCTTACATGCGTTTGATAAGGATATCGATTTCTCTTTATTAACCCCTATTGTTTCAGATGAAGATAATGTTTTTCTTACCAAAGAAATTTCATATGAGGAAATTAAGGAAGCCACTTTTGATCTTGCACCGGATAAATCTCCGGGCCCAGATGGCTTCCCCCCTTTTTTCTTTCAAAAGTATTGGAAATTAGTCGGGAACGCTGTTGTTAGAGCCGTTAAAGCTTTTTTTCATTCTGGACATTTACTTAAAGAAATGAATCATACCTCTCTTACTTTAATCCCAAAGATTGATGCAAATCACTTTCGTCCCATTAGTTTGTGTTATACAATATATAAGATTATTTCTAAAGTTATTACTAATAGACTTAAGATTGTTATGGGTAAAACTATCCATCCACTCCAGGAAGCCTTTGTTCCGGAGAGGTTAATTCAGGATAATATCTTAATAGCTCATGAAGTTTTCCATTCTTTTAGGAAAAATCTGGTGCTGAAGGGTGGATTGCTATAAAGTTAGATATGGAAAAAGCTTATGATAGATTGGAATGGGATTATATTCTAACATCATTAGAAAAATTAGGTTTTTGTTCTCAATGGATTAGCTGGATTAATTCTTGTATTTCTTCCCCCTCTTTCTCTGTTTTAGTTAACGGCGTTCCTGGGGATAGATTCTATCCCTCTAGAGGGATTCGTCAAGGTGATCCTTTATCTCCATTCCTATTTATTCTTTGTGTTGAGATCTTGGCTAGACAAATTTCCTTTGCTAGTTCTCAATAAGAGAAATTAATAGGGGTGTTGATTGGTAAATCAGGTGTTCGTATCCCTTTCCTTACCTTTGCTGATGACACTATGATTTTTTGCCAAAGCAACTGATCAGAGTTGTTCTATGATAAAACAAACCTTAGATAAATATTATTCCATGTGAGGTCAGCTTGTCAATTTCCATAAATCCACTTTTCAATGTTCCCCTAATGATTTAGCTAGTATTAAAGCTCATTTTGCAGATATTTTGGCTATGTCTGAATCCTCTAACATAGGGGAATATTTAGGCTACCCAATAATTGATTCTAGAGTTGCCAAAGATACTTTTGGTAAAGTTGTCACGAAAGTCTCTAATCAGCTTCCGAAATGGAAAACCAACTCTCTTTCTCAAGCCGGTAGAACGGTTTTAATCCAGTCAAATCTGGCAACTAAAGCAAATTATCAAATGCAAAGGATGCTTCCAATAAATCAGCTAATCTCATAGGGTGGGATAAGGTGTGTCTTCCTAAGTCTCATGGTGGGTTAGGAATTTGGAAAGCGGATAATAATAATATAGCCCTACAAATGAAGCTTTTGTGGAAGCTTATTAAAGTCCTAATAATCTTTGGTCGAAATTGGTTAAGTGCAAATATAGTAAGAATCAAGATATCTTGAAACATAAGGTTTCTTCGGTTGCCTCCTGACAATGGAAGAAGCTAATGAGTCTTCGTCCCCTGTTTTGGAAGGGTCTTAGATGGCAAGCTGGTAATGGCAAGGATATCAGTTTCTAGGATGATAATTGGATTTTCCAATATCCTATTAGACAAGTAGTGCAACCCCTTGCTAGTCATGCTAATATGAAGGTGAGTGATGTGATTGATGAATGTGGTAATTGGGATTTTAACAAGTTACTCTCTGTTGTTCCTATTAATATAGCTACTTCTATTGCCCATACTTTCCTTCCTTCTCATCCTCATCGTGATGAGCTAGGTTGGGGTCTTTCTACTAATGGCCAATATTTTGTCAAGTCAGGGTATTGTTTAGCTCAAGGATTATTAAATCCTAACTCGGAAAAAGTTGAGTTTGATTGGATTTGGAATCTTAAAATCCCTCCCAAAATTAAGAATTTTCTTTGGAAGGCATGTCACGATGGCCTTCCTACCAAGGACAAACTGGAAAAATGTAAGGTTTTCCTTCCGCAATAGTGTGTGATGTGTAATTGTGCTTCTGAATCTCTGATTCATCTGTAATCGTATAAAGATGTTCAAGTTAAGCTATACAGTGATTGCTGCTCCTATAAATGTTTGATATACCTTGCTTAGGCCTTAGACACAGTGCTAATGTTCATCTCCCTACACTTGCTATTTTCTAAGGATTTATGAAATATTATGCTTCTTCAAATTTCCACTAGCTTATGAATTATTTGTTATGCAAAACCCTTCTTGAATGGTGTGGGCATGTGTCAACTATGATACTCCTTTCTCTTGGTTTTGGTAATTTACCAATTTTCTGTATGTGTTCCATGCATTTATGGTGACATTTGCAGGATATTGCCATGTATGTGAATTCTCCGGGAGGGTTAGTTATAGCTGGTAATCTGTTCTTATTATATTGAGTTTATCTGCTGATAAATGATGGCAGCTCCTCCCTTTTTTATTCCCTTGTCAAGTTATATGGCTTTAATCATCTCCTTGTTAGGTATGGCAATGTTTGACACAATGAGGCACATCCGACCTGATGTGTTGGACTTGCAGCAAGGTGACTTCATTAGACAAAAGGGCGATCCCCGTGAACACTATCAATTTTTTTATTTCTAGGGTTTTTAACCTTTTTTTATTATTCCTAATCTAAACTTTGAGATGTGAAAATTCGTTTTCAGGTTTTTTTTGCCATAATTCTTTTGGTGGTTGGTATGATTTGTTGACGAGAATGAAGAAATATTTTCGATAATCTAATTATAGCTCTTGAAGCTGATGTTCAGCATTTTGACACTTTGTAATATTTCATCTTCTCTCTTTTTGTATTATATACTTTTTTATTAATTTATTCAACTTTAACTTGTTTACATATGTAGGCTATATATTGTGAAATAGAGGGAATATATTTGAGAATGTTGTTTAGGTCAGAAATTATAATACTGATTTAGTTTTGTGGCTTTAACTCCTAATTATTTTCAATTATTTTGGTCATTGGTGAGCCCAACTATAGGTTGCAACTCGCAAGTGTTCAATTGATGTTCCTTTTAATAGCAAAAGCCAAGGTAGGAAGGGGGCGGGGTGGAAGTGTGAAATGATGGGTTTTTTATGAGAGGTTTAGGGTCTATTTTAGTAGTTAGTCTTGCGTATTCTATTGAATTGCAAGTTACTCGACTTTCTAGAAAGTGCAAGTGAGATGTTTCTGGGTTGGATGACTTTTAGTTCTAGGGTCTAATTTGTTCTCCTTTTTCATCATCTTCTTTTTTGTTTTCTCTAAATGAAATGTTTTCTTGCAGTAATTTTCACTTGGATTAGTTAGGCCACATTGGCGTACATTAGGATCTAACTTTTATTGGATATAACATATAACGAGATGTGGTGATTGTTGCTTGACTATTAGATATAACATATTACGAGCTTATGTAATTTCAATGGCATCCAATGTATGTTAAGCCATCGACAATCATGATTTTGGTGCTGAATCATGATTTTTTCGCTCCACAGGTTTCGTGTGCTGAGGCATCTATGCTACTTCAGGTCAGTCTTGCAAGTTTCAGTTCTTCAAAGCTATGAATTGGCTTTTTTTGGTTGTGATTTGTTTCTTTGCCGTCATTGCTACTATAATATTCCTGAACATGAATCTGCATGCTAGCAGTTATATGGTTTTACTCCCTTGTCATAATCTATGATTATTTAGTTATTCTTTTTTATGTCTATGTGCATGCTAGATGCTGGAGGTTATTCAATTCGAAGGCCGGTCTCTTACTCCATAAGATGCTTATATTTCTAGAGATAATCATTAGCTACAGGTATATTTCAGATTCTTAGTAAAGTATGGCTCATAATTCAGTAGTAGTCTTTCTAGAGTCATAACACTTAATTGTTTTTCTTTTTATTTAAAACTTAAGAATCCTATAAGCTTCAATATTTTAACTGAGTAAGAATGTATAATTACTGGCTATCTTTTAATTACCACATATACTATGATGGATTGATGGTCATATACTTTTGCTTGGTGCCTTTCATTACAAACTATTGTTATTCTCATCTTGTCTCTCTCTTCTTTTGGATTTTCTTTGGGAGCAACACTATATATTTTGGTGCAGTGCTAAAATCCTTCGTTAGTTAAGAGGAGTGTGTCGACTGCACGAGCTTATAAATATGTGTATATTGTTGTAAAATCTTTGTCTCCAAGAAACCAACCAAAAAGCATGAGTTATTGCGATTTAGTGTTATGTATCTATGATGTAGAATTGGTTACATTATTCTTACAGTTATATATTTAAGTGATAGTCCTACTAATTGTTGTATAATCTATGTTGCCTGGACATTCAGTTTCAGCCACACATAAAATATTTCTAGAAATACTGATTATAATCTTTGGATTCACACCTGTCTCCTATATCGACACTCAAATCCACTAGCTGTCATATTATGTTGATTAGAATATTTATTATGGTCTGTTTTAAGACGTTATATATGGTATGTAGTGGTTGAATAGTAGGAGGTGAAGTTGGGGGAGGGGGGGAATGACAAATTTCCTGACTGTCCATTTCTCTTACCAGCAATGTGTCAGCTTTTTTAATCAAGAACTGGATTCTTCAGTCAATATTGTCTTCGTATTCTAGTTGCATCTTCTGATTGAAAAGTTGAATTCGAGATGTGTGATATGCGATTTGAAATGTTGTATCTGTTTCCTTAAAGGTTTCCCTGTGTGCTATAGTTAATGGCCTATTGTTTTGAGGACAATATTTATATCTTGGTAGCATAATTTGATATGCTCTAGATTTGCAACGATAACGATCTATATGTGTCTCAATCTTTTAGAACCTTTAAAGTTTGTTGAATTGTGATCTAGTTTTGTGTCTGATTGTCTGTTTGATTACTACAGTAAGAAGAAGAAAATTTACCAGATCAGAGAGACAGGGAAGAATTGGAAAGACATATTAAAGAACGGGAAGCTGCTCGAACAAGAAAGCTAACCTTCTTAGGCCCATCATTGTTGCGGTTATTGCGGGTATGACTTTAGGAGCATGCTGGAAATAAGAAGTCTATTGAAGGAGGAAATGTTCTGCAATTCGCGTCTATTGAAAGTGAGTGCTCGATTTGGTTTGATTTGATTTATCATTGCTCTAATAACTGCTCCTAGAATTTTGTTGTAACTTAGTGTTGGAGTTGATTGCCATCTTGAGTTCTAGTGATTGTTTGTAACACCTAGTGATTATTATATTAATGGTGAGCTGTGATATCCTTAATTTGTTGTAGCATGTCGAGTGAGAATAGAAGGTATGGCCCAAAATACAGATTGACTTTAAAGAGCTACTTGCTTACTTCATAAATAATGAAGTTAACAGATAATGAATGAGGGATTTACTCTATCATCTGTATGAGTTGGTTCTTTAGTTTATGGAGTTGGTTTTTAGTTGTCCAGGTTAATGTTACCAAGTTTATCGTTAACTTGTTTAATCACTTGGATCTATAGCAAAAACCTCAATAAATGCCCTCAGCTTTCCTTGCTACCTTCAGCTTTCTTCTTACGGCAAATTAGAATGAATTTCCTATCCTGCCCTTCCCCATGTGTCTAGCATAGGTGAATTAAAGGTGGGGCTGGGATTTGGTGTGCTGATCCCTTACATATTTTTTTTTATTGTAAAATATTACTTTTCTTTCACATTTTAGCACCTCAGCCATCCATTTAAAATATGAACGTAAAAGGTGATTTGCGCTGAGTATTCTCCCCTTCGTTTACATTGTAAAGTTCCTGAATAGATATAAAATCATTGTCATAATCTTACAGAATTTATATGCACTAGTAATCATACTTCTCTAGTTAATAATGGCAAAAGGTATTTCTATCATCACCATATTCGCTTAGTTGTAATTCCTAGTAATGACTGCTTATGTGTACTGCAGTGAGTATCTATTTAGACTGTTGTTGAACAGTAAGGTGTGCTAAGGACTGATAGAACATTTTGTGTAGGATGAACGTGTTTTGCTATATAAGGTGTTGCTGACATATCTGAAGGTGCTGATATCTGAAGGTGATGTTATCTGTATTTAAGTTCCATGAGGAAGGTTTGCGTTCTCCTACTGATATCTGAAGCTGTTGTTACAAACTTACAATGGCAGTTCCAGTTACAGTTACAGCAGCCTACAATAATACATTAATCTTTACGAATGATATATCTTTAGTTTTTAAAGTTTTGTTAATGGATATATATATAACGCGCGATGTAGGTTTTTTTTGAGGTAAAGTCTAATATTTGGTTGTATTGTCCTTTATATGAAATCGTCTGCGTGTTAACAGTAACATGGGTGTTATAGGTTTCCTCTTCTAGTGCACTGGTAGTCAGCTACGAGAGCTTTTTTTCTTAAAAAAAAAAAAAATGCTCCGGTTGTTAGAAAAAAACCGGAGCATTTGGTACACAAATGCTCCGGTTTTTCCAAATAACCGGAGCACTTGACCCACTTTAAGCATTTAAATTGATCAAATGCTCTGGTTTTTAACACAACCGGAGCATTTGTCAGACTAAATACTCCGGTTTTCAACCGGAGCATTTGATAATTGCTCAAATGCTCGTATGACGTCTGCTACGGGTTAAATACGGAGCATTTGTACGGTTATTAACCTGAGCAATTGATGTTTTTTCTACTAGTGAACGTTCGGTCTAGAAAGAATCTTATTTGGTCTTCCCCCCCCCCGATTTTTGCAAATTAAATTTTGATGGTTCTAAATATAGCAATGGTAATGCTTCTCTAGGCTTTGTGATTAGGAATTGCGCTGGTGATGTTTTGCTTGCTGGAGCTAAAGCTTTAGGGCCGGAGATTTCTATTGTCCAAGCAGAGGTTTGGGCCCTTAGAGAAGGAATTAGGGGTGCTATCTCTCTTAGAATCTCTCATATTATCATTGAAGGAGACAATTTAGGTGTTATTAATTCTATGAAAAATTCTTGGGAAATCCCGTGGGAAATTTCTAACATTGTGAAAGATGCAGGTTTGGATATTCTAAATTTTCAAGAATGGTTCTTCCACTGCTTTCGGAAAGCTAATCGAGCAGCGGACTTTATGGCGCGGAAGGCCCATGACTACCCTTCCCTCTTATATTGGTTTCCTCCTTATTGTATTGATTTTTCCCTTGTCATCCGAAATGATGTTTTAGGTTGGCCTCCTGATTAGTGGTCTAGCCTAAGTTTGTTTTCCGTATAAAAAAAAAAAAAAAAAAAAAATAGTTACATAAGGATATTTAACATCAAATTGTTACAAAAAAAACTCATATGCTATAGTATGTCTCACTGCACTTGTTATGCATTATCATGAACAGAATATGAAAAATAACCGCTACTCGAAAACCCATAGACTTGGTTGGATATATCACTAAAGGTTAAATCATTAAACAACTACCATAAATCACACACCTTTGGCGGAAAATGAAATACAACCACAACAAGCATCATAAAGCAAGATCCAAATAAAAAACCATTACATTAGAACATAAAAAAAAAAACTTAAAAAAAAAATTAAAAAGTTTGAGTAGAATATGTCTTAGAGGTGTAACTCGTAATCTCTACGTGTTATAAATTATAACACATTAAAACACTGGAGTACATTTCTTACTAGGGGTGTAAGTGGATTGGACTTCGCCAAATCCGAATCTAGTCCAAAGTTTTTTGGACTCGAGAAATTTAGTCCAAATCCAATCCAAACTTTTTTTGAGTCCAGTCCAAAACAAATTTCTTGAGTTCGAATCCAGTTCAGTTCGATTATTATATAATATTTTATTTTTTTTGCCTATTTAGATTCACACTTTTTTCTCATGATTGAATCATTGAAATTTAAAGAATTGGACTCATTACATAATTCCGTAAAGTAAGTTAAATACATATTTAAAGTCTAATAAAATGCACAATGCGGGATTCAAAAGGCGCCAGAAAGTTAAAGTAACTTTTGCCTTTTCAATTTTTACTTCTCACTTTGGAGTTTTGGAGGGTAAGTGCAAATTTTGGCCCAGGCAAAAAATTTAGAGCGGGAATGTTGAAAAGTCCAAAATTTCAAAAGAAAAATGTAATATAATATTTTTTGAGTCGTATTTTTCAGGCTAAATATATTATACTTCCTCCGGCCTTTTTCTATTGCAACAATGAGATTTTTACACTATTCACCCACCACCCTTTAACTATCTATTGTGATTTTTAGGTAAGTAAAAATATAGTCATGTGGGGTCTTGTTAGATTCGTCTCGATTTATACTTTCAAAATATCAAATTTTTCTAATTTTTACTAAAAAGTAATTAAAGATATTAATAGTTGAAGTTATGCATTGGCAAGCGTAAAAACTCTATTGTTGCAATAGAAAAAGAACGGAGGAAGTATATTGTATGCTAAAATATTTTGTGGACTGGATTGGACTTATTAGACTCCAAAGCGGTGAGTCCAAATCCAGTACGAAAATATTTGGACTCAAAAACAATCCAAATATTTTTCAGTCCAGTCCAGTCCGACAAGTTTGGACTGGACTCTAGACTTTTCGCAGTCCACTTACACCGCTATTTCTTACTGATATGATTTTCGAGGCTGATTTTTGGACCTTTTGTGTTTTATGATTTTTGTGGACGAACAACAATTAAAGTAAAGGGATATTACTCTTAAGTCGCGGTTAAGAGTATGGACAAACAAGTCTCGGTTGTTTGTTTAGGTTTACTACTCGGAAACCTAGTGTTAGCTTTCGCTCAACAAATGCAAAACATGCACTTCAATTTCTCAAATTCAGTCTTCTCCCTTTTTATTATGGACTAGATGCTTATTTATAATAAGGGCAGCAGAAAATCCTTGCCCTCCAAGGAATTACACCACATGCCAACTAGCAAATATTTTAAGGAAAGTTTCCCCTAAACCTAAGCCTAGAATCTAGTTTGAATTTAAGGAAACAATAGCTTTAAGGAATGAGATGCAACACTTTCCTTAAATACCAAAAACCACACGCCTAAAGCCTAAGCTATTACAACTCAGATTTTCGGCTCTTATTACAACCAACTAAAATAAAAATGACTCAACGACAATAACTAATTTAACTAACAAACATAATAAAAGACATATTTTTCATTACATGTAAAACCTCTACTTTAAGAGTAAAGTAAAACCATGCAACAATTCTAATAAAGCAAACAAAGATAGTTGGTGAAGCAATCCATGCACGTATCTTGCATCATTCTCCCCCTCTTGAAAGAAAAACTTGTCTCAAGTTTGATCATCAAAGTAATCCAAGATATCATCCATATTAAGCGCACAATAATGTATACCACTAAGATGTGGCGTAGTTCATCACCATCTTTTGCTTCACGAAATCTCAATATTTCCAAACTCCATGTTACCATTAGATTCAGATTATCATTCCTAAAAGGAATAACATGAAGGACCTTTGAAAGAAAAAGATCAATAGCAACCCTAGGGACAAAAGTAAATGGAACATTAACTAAAGACACATTTTCCTTTATATCAACGTTAGGTTTCACCTCTTCATCATGAGAAGCTGTAAAAATCAAATCTTCATCCTTGGAAGAAGATAAAGATTCGATCTTTTCTTTATCCTTAACAATAGAAAGTTGTTGTTTCACTTTTTGTTGTTTCTCGAGTAGTTGTTGAGCCAAATCTTGAAGCTTCTCAAAACTCCTTTCAATTCGTGCTAATCTTTCTTCAAGGGTTAGTGGACATCTAAGATCTTGTTGAACTCTTTCAAGTCTTTCAAAACTCACTTTTAACTCATCTCTCCATCCACTTGAACTCATATATTTCAAACTCACTTGTAACTTATGTCTCCATCCACTTGAACTCATAGATTTCAAAGTGACAGAATTTTGCATCAAAAGTAATGGTTTTCTGTGAAGTCGTTATATCTCCAAACCTCACGAAATTTTTACAAGACCTAGTCCTATATGTATTAAACACTCGACCAAAATGTCATGCAACAATTCGAAGCCAATTGTTCGCAGTTTTAATTCTCACAAAACTAGTCCAGAATAGTTCGGTTTTGATCAATTATCTTAAACGTGTTCGACTAAATAACAAAAGTTCTTCAAAAATTATGAAACTTTTCAGTATTAAACTAGACAAAACGTAGTCCAATTTTAAGCCAAGAAACTCTCAAACATTCGTTATATGCTAGGAGAACGTGTTTCCTAAAGTTTACATTAGAACTGATTAAATCTGCTAGAAAGTTTACGCAAATGTTTCTGGTTGCTGTGACTTTGTTACTGATCGGATCAACATGATATTTCGATACAACAAACTTCAATATGTCCACACAAAATTCCAGCCAAATCCAAGCTTTTACGCTTCCTCACGAGCCTTCACAACCACACTGCTCTGATACCAACTGATATGATTTTTGAGGTTGATTTTCGGACCTTTTGTGTTTTATAATTTTTGTGGACGAACAACAATGAAAGTAAAGGGATATTACTCTTAAGTCGCGGTTAAGAGTATGGACAAACAAGTCTCGGTTGTTTGTTTAGGTTTACTACTCGGAAACCTAGTGTTAGCTTTCGCTCAACAAATGCAAAACATGCACTTCAATTTCTCAAATTCAGTCTTCTCCCTTTTTATTATGGACTAGATGCCTATTTATAATTAGGGCAGCAACAAATCCTTGCCCTCCAAGGCATTACACTACACGCCAACTGTAACACCCCGACCCATCCGGAGTCGAGTATATTGTCACCAATGTGCATCCAGGGCCAACAACTGTCCTCAAGAACCAACACATGTTCTTCCGGTGCATTTTGTCCTCACTCATGCACAGCCTGAGAAACTTCCCAGGAGGTCACCCATCCCTGGACTACTCCCAGCCAAGCACGCTTAACTGTGGAGTAACTAAGGAAATAAGCTCCCTAAATGAAAGATGCATCTTGTTGGAATGAGTAGCTTGCTAAATCCCTTTAAAGCAATCATGAGGGGTATTACACCAACTAGCAAATATTTTAAGGAAAGTTTCCCCTAAACCTAAGCCTAGAATCTAGCTTTAATTTAAGGAAACAATAGCTTTAAGGAATAAGATGCAACACTTTCCTTAAATACTAAAAACCACACGCCTAAAGCCTAAGCTATTACAACTCAAATTTTCGGCTCTTATTACAACCAACTAAAAAAAAATGACTCAACGACAACAACTAATTTAACTAACAAACATAATAAAAGACATATTTTTTATTACATGTAAAACCTCTACTTTAAGAGTAAAGTAAAACCATGCAACAATTCTAATAAAGCAAATAAAAATAGTTGGTGAAGCAATCCATGCACGTATCTTGCATCACTTGCCCTCTTTCCAAAACCCCCTATTTTCATTTCTCCCTCAATTTCTTCCATAAACCGTTTGTAATAAGTTATACTCCCTCCACCCATATTAATAGTCATACTTTGAGAAAAAAAAAAAATAAGGGAGCATTATTTATTGTTATGTCTTCTACTTTCCATATTATTTTTGACGAATAAGAATTGAGTTTTTTTTTGGAAAGGAGAATAAGAATTAAGTTTACTGAATTGTGAGTTGAAATATATATATATATATATATTTGGATTCCCTCTAGGGATTTCCCTTGGGAGGGTTTATTCTCTGTAGGATTTCTCCTTGGGATGGTTTTTTCCTAGCCTCCATCGCTAGGTTTTTCTTCTTTTTGAAGGTTTTTCCTTCATTCTTTAACCATCTTTCTCTTTCATATCTTTTCTTTTTGGCCTCAATTTTGAATCTTGGTAGGGGCTTCCACTGGTGTTCATACAGGTGGTAAGCCCCAAAAACTCCTTTAATTGCTTCCAATAAGTATATCCCATCCTTAAGATGGTATTTATTTTAGGGTGTTCAATTTTTTTTTTTGTTCGCCTGATGAAGAAGGAAGATCTAACAATCTCTATTCTCTGTAAGAATCTAGAAGACCATGTAAATATTTCACCCAAACAACTATGCATCAGCGGAAGTTAAGCCGAATCAGAGCAAACTCACAAATTGTATTGCTTCGGATGAAGTTTTTTATTAAGGTTATTTTTAATCAAATCTGCAATGTATCTAGTTCTAAGGTGTTATATACTTGTGTTGGAATTTTCGATTTTTCAGTAATTGATTGTAAGTGTCGTTTGGCTATCCCTTATAAATGAAATCATTTTTCTTCCCGTAAAAAAAAAGAATTAAGTTTACTAACACATTAAATATTTTTATTGTTTAATAATGAATACTCGACAACAATTTTAGAGTTTAGTAAACAGGAAATTTTGACAATTAGAATTGGACGGGGTGGACAACAGTTATTTATTTTTTAGGAAAAATTGATGGGAATAATCTCGCCTTCGGGCTATCTTCTTAATTACAGTCCCAACTTTGGACTAACTCAATAAAATCCCACCTTTTTTCCTTATCTTCTTAAAATGGTCTGGTTTCACTTGTTACCGGCTGGGTATCGGCTAACCTTTTTTTTTTTTTTTGTGTGTGTAAATTCGTCTTAACTTCAAGAGATGGAGGAGAGAGATTAGTTCGAGAACGAAACCACCGACCGGCTGCTGCGACCCACTCTCCACCGAAACCACCCATCCTCCATCAAAACCACATTACACCCACCAAAATCGATCACCCTAACCTAACCAAAACCCACCACCACCATCAGCAACCTTGATTGCCATGGCAAAATGTGGAGTGAGTTTCACAGTGAGGAGAGAGAAAGAGGGATAAATTGCCCAGATCAAGTTACTTCAAGGATTTCACAACCTATTTGGCTTTGTGTAGACACATAATCGTGTCTCCCCATTTAAGGATCCAATGATGAAACATACCGCGGCATTAGTTGGCGCGACCCAAAGGAAGAGCAAACTAAAGAACCAATCCAAAATGTGTTTTGAAATGATATTCTAAAGTCCAATTAATTGTTCATGATGATTACTTGTATTTAAGCCCATAAAATGTTTTAAATCCATTTTAAAAGCCCAATCAAATACTTATTATTTTAATAAATATTTTTCATAATCATTTTTATTATCTTTGATAAACAAATCCGATTTTTAATCCATAAAATTCAATCTCCAGAATTTTAGGGATAGAAAAGGTATCTTCGAAAGACGCGCAAAGTAATATGCTCGAATAGTCCCGAATATCCGCCGAACATGTGGCTGCACTCAACGCGCCACGTGCGTCCAGCGCATAGGCCAGAACGCGTCAGGCGACCAATGAGCGCCTGACACGTAGATTTCGTGACTCACACAGAGTCCTGCGTATAACACAAGTCCTGTGTGAGACGCAACTTTCTTTTCTATCTTTTCAAAAATGCGTTTACACGTGCCTATGAGCAAGTTTTCTTTTCTCTGTAAATACCCGTAATTTCCCGAATTACGGATGATTTTTTCATATTATTATTTCACGCACACAAAATTCTCTCGAATACTCCGAAACATACTTCGAATACTCAAACACTCAACTACTTTCAATACTTTCAATCAATTTTTAATCACACTGCGTTCTTGGTTCCACGATTGCTCCGCCTAAAGATCGTTGCGCTCCTCAATCTAAGCCGCACAGGTATAATCTTGAGGATACTTGAATAAATTCCATATTATTGCTTTGAAGTTACTAATCACTTATTTCATGATGTAGATCTTTAATATAAAAACACTGTACTAGTATATTCTAAACCTTTCTCTTTCTTTTTATTTATTTTTCATATTATTACATGCTTGCCTGAATATTCTATGCATATTATATGATTGTCCTACTTTATTTCTTTTATCACCCCACATGTTATTATTGCTAAACAAGACCTAAAGAACTGTTCTAATATTAATCAGATTAATTTGGACAACCTGTTAGGTTCCGTGTAATATTGATTGCCTAATAACATATCACTAAAAATTAGTCTTTTATGTGTGTCCTGAACCTACTTAGACTAAATATTTTTAGGGTGTTTAAAATTATATGATTATTCATTGGCATAAAATCTGCAATGAATCGATATTTAGTAGAGGCCAACTTGGGCGAATGTGGTTCATTATGACTATATTCGTACTCTCAAGTCTGACCCCCCGAACTCAACCTTTGGTTCATTTTGACCATCTATGGAGTCCATACGGGAAAATCTAAATTGGATAATTTGTCCTTACGATTTTCCCATATCCAATTAGGTTTATGATTTTTCCAAAAAGAATTGTTGGCTACTTCTTTCAAAACAATTTTCAATAAAACCTTTACAGTGGGATAGTCAAATATAATACGCGCTCACACCGTGTAGGCGAAATAAAAAACACGCCTATAATTTGGCGATTTCACTGGGGAGGATTTTAATAAATTAATTTTTAAAATGAGTTGGTGAAACTTGAAAAATACGATTCATTCTTATTTTATGGCTTTGAATAATATATTGTTTTGCATATGCATGGCTATTGTTCAGCCACCATAAGGACAATCTACCTTGCCTCATTGAGTTAGTCTTGCGTGGACCTATATTGTGGACCAAACCCACTTATTTAACATAGTGACCCTTTTTTTCCATATAGTAACATTTTAAAATCTTAAGTTACACTATACAGGTACTATCTACCATAGTGACTGTGTTTTTTTAATATAGTAACTCTTTCTCACATTAGTTTATCATGATGAAATTTTCATTTTGTGACATAGTAACCTTTTTTTTCATAGTCAAACTTCATAATTTATATCTATTCATCTTTTATATATATTTTTTATATAGTGATCATTTTTTTTTTTCATAAATCACATGAATTAGCATTAGGTTCACATTAACTTAGTGTGGTCCAAGTCCATATAACTTTTTTACTGCCTCATTAGCACATGTTCTATGTGTTAGGTCGCCCCAGGAGGGTTTGCGCTTTGTCCTTCCAAAAAGCTTCCTGAGCGATAGTGTTGGATCTTAGTCATAAGCAAACCTACCCAACCATGGCATTGTTCTCTTGTTCCTGACATGAGACTCGAGTGCGTCTTACACGTGGCCACCTCTTTAAGCAGGGGTACGAAGCGTGGTACCAATCTCTTAGTCATGGACCCTTTTTAGACTGAACCTAAACCCGACCAATAGTTTCAAACATAGAACTGGACTTTAGGTTGGAACTTTTGCATCCATGTTATGTAACATTTGCCTGTGATTGCAATTTTTGCCTGCTACTATTTTGTCAAATTGTCATTATTATGCGTCGTTCCTAAAATCGCGTCTAACAAACAAGTAAAATTCCTAAATCGGCCAATACGTTGCCTAAATCCCAGAAAAACGTGTCGGGGAGTAGTGCGCCGAGCACATTAGTTGCGCCTGGCGCACCACGCCCAAGTCAGACGCTGGGTTGTGCGCCGCGCGCAGCAATACTGCGCGGCATGCAGTCTGTGCATCGCGCGCTTTTCGTCAATTTAACCGTCGTAATTGTCGATCCTATGTTCAGTCCTATGTGTGGTTGTCTACATTCACGTAATTTGGTCATTTAGGCTTATCACCTAATTCAACATAAAAAAAATCAGTCTTTTCATGCAAGGTCAAGTCAGTCCTAAAAAAATGCATCTAAAGGGTCATTGTAGAGTTACAGTTGTCATGCATGTCCACCTCTTCCCATTTCCTCCCTGTTGTTCAACTAATCTTCCATATCAATCTTACCTTACCATATTCATTTAATTTCAAAACTAAATTTACACTTTTTTCAAAATTAATCCTGCAACCTTTTCTATTCTACTCTTTTTCAAAAACATTTACTAATCATCATCATCATGCCACGACATTTCAAAAAAAATATTTTTCAAAATTAGTCCATCATCTTTTCCTAATAAAAGATAAAAATAAGGGGTTCCTTTCAAAAATGAATTTAAAAAAACTCTAAGCCCATTCCAAGCACCTTTAATCTAATCCGATCCAATCCAATCAATCCAATCCGTTTGCATTCATTTTTTAGGCCCATATGCATCAGAGTCCATTTTGCATTTATCCTAGGCCCGTCTAATTTGAGTCCATGCAGTCACTAGCATTAGAGTCGATCTTAGGCCCATATAAGTCTAGTTCAAGTCAAAGCTAGGCCCATTTGCATCTCTATGTGAATCCTAGTCTATGTCAAGCCCAGTCTAAGTCTAATCCCAGTCTATTCCATTCTAAATCCAATCCTAGTCCATCTCTAATGTCAAACCCATGTGCATCTCTCAGTCTAAGTCAAACCTATGTGTCAATTCATATCCTAGGTCTAGTTTGCATCTCCATGTAAGCCCTAGTAAGTCTTCGGACTATAAAAATCGAGTCTTAGGACTATAAAAGTACATCCCTTAAAGTCTAGCCTGCTTGCTCACCCGTAAGTTCAAGGTCTAGCATTCTGTAAGTCTATAGGCAATTGTTGTGTCTAGCCTGCTTGGTCACCCGTAAGTTCAAGGTCTAGCATTCCTTAAGTCCATAGGCAATTTTTGTGTCTAGCCTGCTTGCTCACCCATAAGTTCAAAGTCTAGCGTTCTTTAAGTCCATAGGCAATTTTTGAGTCTAGCCTTCTTAGTTTAATGTAAGTTTCGAAGTCTAGTTGTCTAACCTGCTTGCTCACTCGTAAGTTGAAAGTCTAGTTGCCTAGCCTGCTTGCCTTAATTTAAGAGTTTGGCCTTCCTAGTTGTCTAGCCTTCCTTAACGTCTAGCCTGCTTGCTCACCCGTAAGTTTAAGGTCTAGCATTCCTTAACTCTATAGGCAATTTTTGAGTCTAGCCAGCCTAGTTTAATGTAAGTTCCGAAGTCTAGTTGTCTAGCTTGCTTGCTCACCCGTAAGTTCAAAGTCTAGTTGCCTAGCCTGCTTGCCTTAAGTTAAGAGTTTGGCCTTCCTAGTTGTCTAGCTTGCTTGCTCCCCCCTAAGTTCAAAGTCTAGCATCCCATAAATCCATAGGCAATTTTTGAGTCTAGCCCGCTTAGTCTAATGTAAGTTCCGAAGTCTAGTTGTCTAGCCTACTTGCTCACCCGTAAGTTCAAAGTCTAGGTGCCTAGCCCGCTTGCCTTAAGTTAAGAGTCTAGTCTCCCTTATTGTCAAACCTTCCTTAAAGTCTGACCTGCTTGCACACCCGTAAGTTCAAAGTCTAGTCTCTCCTAAACCCAATCGTAGAGTCCAGTCTGCTTGCACAGTCCAGTCCAGTCCATGTCTGCATTTGCATATAGTTAGGCCCATGTCTCCATCATGGTCAAGTCTATACCAGTCCAAATCCCATAACCATTTCCATTTCTACTTCCATTTCCCATTTCTCATCTCCATTTCTCATTTCGAAAGCGTCATTTCTAAATATTTACGAGGTCCATTCTATTTCTTTTCAGGACGGATCGTGAGATTATAACTTGGGAACGTCCAACAGCGAGGCAACAAGGTCGACCTACTCCCAGACTCGTCAAGCGCATCCTCACTTTTCAGACGAATCCTCCGACTCTTTTGAATCATCATCCGAAATGGGAGATACTAATGAACAACTTAGTGCCATTATGGCTTAACTCACACTGATGAACTCTCGTCTTGAGGAACAAGACAAAGAGATCAAGGCACTAAGAGAAAAGCTCACTAAGGAAGATGAGCAAGGCGACACTCCACCATCGATCAAAACCAACACAGAATTGAGGTTTGAAAAACTCGAGCAATTGATCCAGTCAAGTTCTGCACTCGAGAGTCAGGCTCATGGCCATGACATCATTGATCTTGAACTAAGGGAAAAACTCCCTAAAAAGGTAACATTGGGTGACCTCCCAAAATTCAAGGGGGTCGAAGACCCAGATGACCACTTGAGAGCGTTTTCCATGTCTATGGCTCTTAAGGGCATGAGAAAGGACCTATTTGCTTATGTCTTTCCTTTAACCTTGGATGCACATCCATCCAAGTGGCTCAGATCACTGAACAAAGTTAAACTGCACGACTGGGACTACATCAGAGAAGAGTTCCACAAACAATACATATACAATACTCAGCTTCCCATTGGCCTTCGTGAGTTAGTGTTAACTAAACAAAACTCCAACGATGACTTCGTCACCTTCCTTAACAGATGGAGGGATAAAGCTGCACAAATGATTAACATGCCATCTCAGGAGGATCAAATTCGACTGGTGATCCGTAACCTGCAGCCGAAGTATGGGGATCATATCAAGTTCCAACCTATAAAGTCTTTCACGAAGCTCTATAAGGTTGGCCTGCTGATTGAAGAAGAGGTATAGGCCAACAAAAATAAGGGTTCCAACAACAACAACAACTCTTTCAAGAAGAGTAACAATAGCCCTTCTAGCTCCAAAAGCAATGAGGTCAATGCCATAGCTGCAGAAAAGAGAGGTTATCAAAAGCCTCAAAGAACATTCGCACCTTTAGGCATGTCCTTAGAAGAAGCCTTCACTATACTTCATCCAAAGGGAGCACTTCAGCCTATTGGCCCTACTCCAAATCCTCCTCCCGAAAATATATCCAAGAGGTGGGATCCTAATGCCTACTGCAAGTACCACCAAGGGAATGGACACCCAACATCTGCGTGTTGGACCTTAAAGAATCACCTGCAGGATATGGTTGAAGATGGTTGATTGCCAATTCCGCCTGCAGCAAAAGTCAACAACAGCAGCAACCCCTTGGGTAGCACCTAAACAACGCCGAGGCTTAGTAATTTAACGCTAGTTGTCTAGGTTGAGTCGGAAAGTCCCTCCCCTAACTCCTTCATTTCCCTTCTTGTCGAGTTTATGTCATTTAGGTTTTTATTTCCAATAAGCCTTGTTCTATTTATTTCTGATTAATAAAAGAATTTCATTTTCATTTTCATTGGCCTTCCATCATTTTATTTATGCTTCTAATTCAATGATGAAACTTAAATCACCTAACGAACTTGACTAATAATAATACAAAAATACAAAAATGAAAAAAGAGGACATACTTTGGATAAGGAGTTATTCCCCAACGAGAAACAAAAATCCTTTAAACCATCATCTCCATTAGCCAAATAGCCTTTCTATCCAAAGCTCCACAAACATCCTTCAAAACCTTCCACTACCATAAACCAAACTTGTGTGCAAGCCCTACTACATAAAAAAGATCAATGCCTAGCAAAAAAAAAAAAAATTGAAAAAATTCAAAGTGCGAAAAAATGAAAAAAACAAAAGAAAATGCACAAGACAAAAAGAAAGAGCCAAAGGCAAGAAATGAAAAGTCAAGCTAGCTAGGGGGCTTGCACACAAGTTCTAACCCTCATTTATATCCTTCAATCCATCAAAGCTTTTAATCTTTAATCCAAATCCATGACCCTTCATTCCTCAAACCAATTAAACCTTCATCAAAACATCTAAGCCTTAAACTCTTCAACCTTTCATTAATCATAACTCCTTTTTCAAGGTATGTCCAAGCCCGCTAGGCTGAAAACCCGAAAGGGCGGCCTAGGCAAAAGTTAGAGCACAAAAAAAATCAATAATAAAAAAGAAATCAGATCCAGAACTACGAATGGTCTGATTCCGCAAGGATACGTAGGAATCCTCATCTCGAGGTCCGACCGCTTCAATAAAATAAAATTAATCATGGTCTAATGATTTGATTTTCTAGAATTTAGGAGCATAATCTCTTTCTAGATCCCGACATAGACTCGAGTCTGCACCTAGCCTCGTTAAAATCTTTTCCCACCTACATTGATCTGAGTCACAAATTCAAACTTTTTATTTTTCAATCTAGGCACTCCTTGTCCCTGAAGGACTCTCCGATAATTCCATGATTTCCGACGATACTTGACTTTGCCTATATCAACTTCCCAAAGAAGAATCCCCAGTGCAATCCCTAGTGAAAACTTTCAATGTTCAAGACATAGCAACTACATTTCAATATCAGATCAACTACATTGCAATATCAGATCAAGTGCATTTCGATTAAGACTCGTGCCTAATTCAAGGCAAGCTGACCCAAAGTGGGGGCTTCCTATATGTGGTGGTGCCTCCAATTCAAATCAAACTCCCGAGAAGTTGTAATATGTGGACCTCGTTTGCGGACCCCGATCATTTACTACAAAACGATTTTCGAAAATCATTCTATCTATTTCTAATCAGTCTATCATTCTATCATTCTATACATCTTCTAGCCTTGGAAAATCCTGACCTTGCATTGCAGCCTTGCAAAACCCTAACCTTGCATTGCATTTCATACATTATAGTCTTGCATAACTCTGACCTTGCATGACGTGTCACCCTTTAGCTTTGCATAAGCTTAATCCTTACATTGCGCCTCATGCATCCTTAGAGAGTCTAAGTTTGCATTATTGCATCACTATGTGCTTATGTGAGTTGTTTGCACCTATCTGCTAACATCTTTCCCTGCAGGTAATCAAATTACTTGTAGTTATTGTCCTGCATACTAACTTTGTTTTGTAGAGACCGGCGTTTATAGATTAGTTCTAAACTGCAGAGCGTTTAAAATCGTTCTCCGTCCCGACACCGTATACTTTGACTATATGTTTCCTAAACCTCAGTCAAAGTGGGGGCTTTTGTAGACACATAATTGTGTCTTCCCATTTAAGGATCCAATGATGAAACATACCGCGGCATTAGTTGGCGCGACCCAACGGAAGAGCAATCTAAAGAACAAATCCAAAATGTGTTTTGAAATGATATTCTAAAGCCCAATTAATTGTTCATGATGATTAATTTTATTTTAAGCCCATAAAATGTTTTAAGTCCATTTTAAAAGCCCAATCAAATACTTATTATTTTAATAAATATTTTTCATAATCATTTTTATTATCTTTGATAAACAAATCAAATTTTTAATCCGTAAAATTCAATCTCCAGAATTTTAGCACTAGTGGAAAAAACTCCATGTGCTACTTCTCAAGTGCTTCGGTTGAACAATCAACCCAAGCACTTGTGAAAATTTTGATATTAAAAATTCACAAGTGCTCCGGTTGATAAGTCCACCGGAGCCCTTTATATCAAGTGCTCCGTTTGACTAGTCAACCGGAGCACTTGTGAATAAGTGCTCCGGTTAGTCAATCGGACCACTTGCACACGTTTTAATGATCCCGCTACACTTTAGTTTTGTTTTTTGAAGGACGCGCTACACTTAATTATTTTCCCCTCAATTAATTTGGAACCCTCCTCCCTGAAATCAGTTGAATCTCCTCTCTACTTCGCTCAAAAGAACACTCTCGTCGGTCCGTCGTGAGGCTACCACTGTGGCTCTGAAATCTGCTGCCTCACTCGAACATCCTCGCATCTTTGAAATTGGGAAATCAGTTCACACTCGCTCGGTCGCACGAGGTAATTTCAAGGCAAGTTTTCAAGGCAAGTTTTCAATTTTCATCATTTTTTACCTAATTTCAATTATCTTGTATGAATGTGAGTTCCTTTTTTGATCTTATTTTTATATGCTAGATGTATTGTTTTCGTAAGAAATTAAATTTGGAGTTGAAATTTGGGGGTTTTGATGATGCAGGTTGTAATTGAATTGATTCTAAGGTTTCTGTTGTGTATATACGCTGGGTTGACAGGGAATTTCCACTATATACATCCATCTTCAGAGGAAAACAGGTCAGCAGTTTCCGTTTCTTTCGCTGTCACTTTAAACAAATTAATCATCTCTCCTAAACATAAAAAACAAAACAAAAGGCTCAATCACAGATAGTTGATGATATCTAATCAAACGCAAAACAATATAAATTTTAACCTATTTTTGTTTACAAGGCAAATTCGATTAGATAAGGGCTTTTCAAGCAAACAAATTATAACGATCCATATCAGTAAACAACAGCTAAATTCTACAAACTCAATTTTTTTTTTTTTTTTTTTTTTGAGCTTACAAGTGAAAAAAAGTAAAATTATCAAACAAATTCTGATTTTCTATACTCAAATATGCGTAAAGTACATATTTTAAATCTTAAATTTTAGAATAATTTAGTCATAATCAATTAATCAAACCTTCATATTCTTGGAAGATCCGAGTTTCGGGTTTCGTTGCGCAAGCTTGCGCAAGTTATCATTCCCAGTTTTCTCAGCATGAAGACGAATTGATCTCTTCATCATAGTATTCTATCCCATAAGAACAACACATGTTGTAATCACCTCTTAAAACACTTCGAATTCATACTGTATACGAACTTATCACCCTCTTTCGCCTTTTGATCTGATTATTTGACCTCTACAATTGGACTTGTCGCATTGCTAATTTTGATTGAGATTAGATGATACCAGATTGCACTTATATTAGGTGATGTTCGAGCCTCTTTTTTCGTTGTTGCTGCTTTTTTTTTTTGGTGGATTTGATTATATCTAGTGTTACTTGTCTAATTTTGACAAAATATGGGGTTTCATACTGAGATATTCATGTGATATTATTATACTTGTTTATCTCAATGAAAAGGAAGTTCGAATCATTGCAATAGTATGTGTTAGTTTTTTGTATCGTTGCTATAGCTGAAGATTCCTTAATTTGTGCACATAACCTGAAAAGACATTTGTTATCAAATGAAGGTACTAATTGTTTGTACATGCTGAGAAATCGTTTTGACATCAAATTTGAAACGAAAATGGCATGGTTAGATATGCTATTGACTTTTAAGCAATTATTATCTATACTGGGTAAAGCAATTATGGAGAAAATTTTTAAAGTGGTTAATTCTAGTATGTTTACGAACCACCAATATGATCGACCTTTTTATAGTTTTGTAAACACTTTAGTTGGTTATTTTATATGTGGCATTCTATTCAAAACCAAACAATTCTTGATTTTTGAAGTCACTAATAAGTACCTCCCTTTTTGGCTACAATGCTCAGGGTGCCTACATATCTTTACACCTCGTCTCTGTGTACTCTTTCCCCCTCTCTCGGTCTTCCACAAGTTAGTTGTACTCTCTCTTACTCTTATGTAAAATTTGTTTCACATTTTTGTTCAAATGATTTAGTCATATTTCAATTCTGAATCATTAAGAATGCTTTAAGAATAAAGGATTGAATTTTATTCAAAATTTTGTTTTTGTTATGCAAAAATTAACGTATCATCATAATCATATGCCTAGATACCCATCCAAGACTTGCTCATTAGGAATAAGTCTTGGATAGTCCCCGTTTTGGGACTGTTCTTGGACGTTTGATCTCACTTAGGTGGTAATTGTATGTTTTCTTTTCGTTTATATGGAAATCACGGCTACTCATTTCCCTAATCTGTTCTCCGAGTATATATGTAGATAAGTAACTACCTACATTGTATACTTGGAGAACTGTAGGGAAATGCTGCCGGAATTTCCATAGATCGTGAAGCTGACATACATTTATTAGTGGGATTAGACGTCCAAGGATGGGTTAGGTTGGAGTGATAAGGACTTTTGGAAGACATGCATATATTCATGCTATAATTTTTTTTTTTTGAATTTGTATGTTTAATGCTTAAATGGTTGACAATGTGTTATTGTATGTGATTAATTAGTCGTTAGAGGTCTGTTTGGATGGCGAGAGATCGTTCGTGGATGTATGGTAACGTTGATTCGTCAGAATTTGTGGATGGGGTACTGGAATTTTGTGATTCTGCCTTAGAACATCAAGCTAGGACGGGAGAATTAGGATTTTAATGTCCTTGTGTCAAGTGTGGTGGCCGGGCCGCGCTTGTCGTGAACGCCGCCCGGCCAAAGATAAAATTTCTCCTACTCTCTTTTACAATAAACAAGTATAATGGAAGTAGGGGTCGTATCCACAGGGAAACAGGGACGAGTTTAGTACTTAGCGTGATTCGAAACCTAGATTAAGCTAAGGGCAGAAACCTAATAATAATAACAAAGGGGGTTTCAAGTAGATTATAACTAAACTACAACTAACTAGCATATAAACAAAATGAGAAATCAATATAGGAAGGATCTTGAATCCGATTAACATACACTTCAATTCATTATCGATCATTGAACATCCACTCTAATTATTTCCATAATTATCTATTGTCGAGAATTAATCTCGTGTTCTCCTTATTCCTAGTTGAATAGCACGATCAGCGTGACTATAAAACTCTAACTAAAGGATAACCTAGTCGATCTGCGTCTAAATTCAATCCGATAGCACTAAACACGAGAACCAATAGACACGCTAACGTCATACAAGCGATAAACATTCAAGTTGATTCAATTTCCCCAAGAAATAACCAAGATGATGCATCTAAGCTACTCCCTAGTTGCTACCATTTGATAAAAGAATAAAACAATCCGATTCTATTCTTAAATCTAGCATTAGATATATTACACAATCAAACTAGTAATATTCCTAGCATAATCATGCAAAAACCATAGAAAGCAAGCATGGAAATTAAACCATAATCAAAGGAACTAAATAGAAAGAAAGATCTCACAATAATGCTTAAGCTCCATATTAATCTCGTTCAAGAACGGTTCAAGCTAACATAGCATAAGCCAATCCCATAATTGAAATCTACAAAAACTAAATTAGAAAATAAAAACTAAAAAGAGAAGACAACAAGAGAGGAGTGGAGTTTGGAAACTCCATCCCCTATGGCTGCCCCCTAGGTCTAAAAACAAAGTTTAGTATTTATACTAAGCCTCAAAAGTTAGCCGTCATTTAAACGACCTAGGGGTCGCGAGGTGCGATCAGTGCACCGGCGATGAGCTACCGCCTGCAACGAGCAAGAGCCGGGCCAAAACCACGCAGTCGCCGTGCGAGATTACTCGCGAGGTGCGAGATACAAGCGCGAGGGCGACCATGCCGCGGCGAGGCGCGTGCGATGGGCGCGGCGAGCCGATGCGGCCGGCCTTGCGAGGCGAGGGCGAGCGCGGCGGCAGCGATGATGCTTGCGTGCTTGCTGGCTTGGCATGATGCTTGGGCTTGCGGTGGAGTTTGGGCTTGCGGTGGAGTTTGATGCTTGGGCTTTGCTCGCTCAAATGCACTTCACCTTGGAAGCTCGAATGCATAACATTAACACAACTTATATCGCAAAACTCCGAACTTCCTAAGGATGATTTTATATGCAAACCTTAACAATTACGAACAAATCCCTTAGCAATGTGCACCTAAAATACCACAAGAACATCGTATAACTTGAGCGCATCAAATACCCCCACACTTGAACTTTACTCGACCTCGAGTAAACTCAAAATGAGGATCACCAAATAAATCATCACCCAAACTAACGACACCAACCTACACTCCCCATTAACTACATCATCATCATCACATCTTAACAACATCCGCTCAAAAACCTAAACGTAAGGGACGATGATTCCCCCACACTTAGATTCGAGCTCACCGAAAAATACAAAGACGCGACAACAATAATAACCAGAACACCAACACGAATCAAAATGTCGGCTCACGACACACTAAACTATCGCCTCCCAAACCTCCAAAAGATGATCTAAAACTACTACTACTACAACTAATCTAAACAAGCAAGCCATGGAACAAAGACAAAAAGAAATATACTCCATGCTTACTCCCAAAAACAAACAATCAACCCAAAAGAATGTGAAAGCCAACTTTAAATAGATCTTCACAAAACAAAGGATGAATTCACTAACCCAACCAAAACGCTTTCAACCTTATGACACCATCTCCAGCAAATGAGTTTTCAAAGTGTATAATTCTCTCTTAATCTCTCATTTTGCCTAGGAGCCCTTTCGGGTTTTCATCCTAGCTTCTCACATTTTTTTCATCTCACCATCTTACCCGCTCAATATAAGCCACTCTTTTGCATAAGTTGCCCTTTCGGGTTTTCAACCTATCCGGGCCCCCATTTTTGCCTGAGTCGCCCACCCTTGTGGGTTTTCAACTCAGCGGTTTCATTTCATCACTTTTTTTTTTTTTTTTTATATTCTTTTTCATTTTTTTTTTTTTTTTTTTTTTTTTTTTTCATTTTCATTTTTTTCATTTCCATTTTTTTTTCAAATTGAAAGTAATATACACAACATAGATACATGAGAATGAGAATACCCTCCCCCTACTTAAACTACACATTGTCCTCAATGTGTCGACAATTAGAAGAAAAGTAACGAAAATGGGGGAGAAAATCGAAAATCGGGTAAATCGAAGATCGAATGCTCAAAACTCATGACCAAACAATCCGTCAAACTCAAATTTCTTAACAACACCAACTCAAATCTCATAAATCAACTCACAAACCTCTCCCTCGAATCACTCAAACAAATGACAAGCTCAAAAGTTTTGAATTTGTGAGATTTGCACCTATCTTAAGAGATCGAAAAGATACATTAACAATCTCAATCCTCTAGTTGTACCAATTCCTAGCTATTGAACTCCTCCCAACGGGTTTTCTTTTGTGGATTTTGGTTCCAAGTTGATGAAGATTGGTTGTGGATCTTTTTAGTGGGTGGGTGGTGGGTGAAAGAAAATTTGTTGTGGTGGTGGAAATTTGATGAAAAATAAAGGAAAAGAAAGAAAATAAAGGGGTCTCGGGTTGCCTCCCGAGAAGCGCTGTTGTTTAAAGTCGTGAGCCCGACTTAATACCTTAAGCTTAATCATTGGGTTGTGCTCCATGTGTGACAATGGTGGTTCCATGTCAATCTCCACTTCAAGTACCTGCAAAATTGATTGAGAAGAACTCTTGCAATGCATCGTTAATACCTAGCTTACTACAACATGGTTGAGCATATAACATCTGATTATATCCCAAACCTAGCATTAAGGCAACAACAAACATCAACTAGTAGTACTCCTAGCTAACCCAAGTCATGACCATTAATATAAATGTTTAAAGCTAGACAATAACCAAGATATAAAGTATGAGTCAATCAACCATTCCCAAGAGAGTTTAAGCAACAAGTTCCATGCTTCTTGTCCAAAATACAAAAATGAAATACATAGAGCTCAATGGAAGATGAAAACTAGAAACGAAAACAAAAGGGAATTCTTTATATGAGTGGCCAACCAAAAACAAAGAGCACAAGCAATACCATCCAAAAATCACTCTAAATAAAAACAAGTAACACCGTTTCCGACAACGGCGCCAAAATTTAGCCGGGCCGCGCATCGTGAACGCCGCCCGGCCAAAGATAAAATTTCTCCTACTCTCTTTTACAATAAACAAGTATAATGGAAGTAGGGGTCGTATCCACGAGGAAACAGGGACGAGTTTAGTACTTAGCGTGATTCGAAACCTAGATTAAGCTAAGGCGAGAAACCTAATAATAATAACAAAGGGGGTTTCAAGTAGATTATAACTAAACTACAACTAACTAGCATATAAACAAAATGAGAAATCAATATAGGAAGGATCTTGAATCCGATTAACATACACTTCAATTCATTATCGATCATTGAACATCCACTCTAATTATTTCCATAATTATCTATTGTCGAGAATTAATCTCGTGTTCTCCTTATTCCTAGTTGAATAGCACGATCAGCGTGACTATAAAACTCTAACTAAAGGATAACCTAGTCCGATCTGCGTCTAAATTCAATCCAGATAGCGACACTAAACACGAGAGAACCAATAGACTGCTAACGTCATACAAGCGATAAACATTCAACAGTTGATTCAATTTCCCCAAGAAATAACCAAGATGATCGCATCTAAGCTACTCCCTAGTTTGCTACCATTTGATAAAAGAATAAAACAATCCGATTCTATTCTTAAATCTAGCATTAGATATATTACACAATCAAACTAGTAATATTCCTAGCATAATCATGCAAAAACCATAGAAAGCAAGCATGGAAATTAAACCATAATCAAAGGAACTAAATAGAGAAGAAAGATCTCACAATAATGCTTGAAGCTCCATATTAATCTCGTTCAAGAACGGTTCAAGCTACAATCGGCATAGCATAAGCCAATCCCATAATTGAAATCTACAAAAACTAAATTAGAAAATAAAAACTAAAAAGAGAAGACAACAAGAGAGGAGTGGAGTTTTGGAAACTCCATCCCCTTATGGCCGCGCCCCCTAGGTCTAAAAACAAAGTTTAGTATTTATACTAAGCCTCAAAAGTTAGCCGTCATTTAAACCGACCTAGGGGTCGCGAGGTGCGATACGGTCGCACCGTGCGATGAGCTACTGCCTTCGCAACGAGCCAAGAGCCGGGCCAAAACCACGCAGTCGCACCGTGCGAGATTACTCGCGAGGTGCGAGATACAGTCGCGAGGTGCGACCATGCTCGCGAGGTGCGAGCCGCGGCGTGCGATGGGCGGCGGTGAGCTGGGCGATCTTGGGGCAGCTTGGTCGAGGCCGTGAGCGCCGGGCGAGCGCCGGCCGGGCGGCTGGGCGATGATGCTTGCGATGCTTGTTGGCTTGGCGATGATGCTTGGGCTTGCGGTGGAGTTTGGGCTTGCGGTGGAGTTTGATGCTTGGGCTTTGCTCGGCTCAAATGCACTTCACCTTGGAAGCTCGGAATGCATAACATTAACACAACTTATATCGCAAAACTCCGAACTTCCGCTAAGGATGATTTTATATGCAAACCTTAACAATTACGAACAAATCCCTTAGCAATGTGCACCTAAAATACCACAAGAACATCGTATAACTTGAGCGCATCATGTGGCAATGTGTTCAAAGTGAGTGATATTGATTTGCTTAGGGAGCATGTACTTCGTCATGGGTTTAGGCCGGAATACCATGTATGGATTTGGCATGGTGAGGAGGGAGTATATGAAGGGAATTCTCGTGCAAATGATGTCCATGAACAAGAAGAAGTGACTCATGCATTTGAGGAAATGGAGAATGATAATGAGCACGAGGATGATGAGGATGGTGAGGATGATGAGGATCATGTGGATGAGATGATGGAGGGTGTCGAGGATGAGTTAGGGAAACATTCTCGTGTTTTTGAGTCTTTGACAGAGGCAGCTCAAAAGCCACTGTATCCTGGTTGTAAAAAGTTCACCAAATTGTCTGCCGTGTTGACACTTTTCAACATTAAGTCCAAGGGAAATTGGACCGACATTAGTTTCACTTCCCTGTTAGAAGTGTTAAGTGAGATGTTTCACGATGGCAACGAACTTCCAAAGTCGACCTATTACGGTAGAAAGCTCATGTGTCCCTTTGGCTTAGAGTACAAGAAGACACATGCTTGTCCGAATGACTGCGTGCTATATAGGAATGAATATGACAATTTGGATAAGTGTCCACGGTGCGAGATGTCACGATATAAGCGTGAAGGAGATGGAGATAAGAAAGGGCCCCCAGCTAAGGTATTGTGGTATCTTCCAATAATTCCTAGATTCAAGCGCTTGTTTTCCATAAAGAAAGATGCAACAAATTTGAGATGGCATGCAGACAGAAGGAAGAAAGATGGTTTGTTGAAACATCCGGCGGATTCTCCTGAGTGGAAGAGTATTAATAGGTTGCATAAGCCATTTGGGGATGAAGATCATAATTTGAGGCTTGGGCTATGTACAGATGGAATGAATCCATTCGGAAGTTTGAGCTCTTTACATAGTACATGGCCAGTACTTTTAGTTATATATAGCTTGCCTCATTGGTTGTGCATGAAACGCAAGCACATGATGTTATCACTTTTAATCTCTGGTCCTAAACAACTTGGAAATGACATAGATGTCTACCTTGCACCGCTTGTCGATGATCTGAGAAAGCTATGGGATGAAGGGGTTTCTATTTTTGATGCACATACTAATGAGATGTTCACATTGCATGCAATGCTTTTCTGCACCATTAATGATTTCCCTGCGTACGGTAACTTATCCGGATATAAAAATAGTGGAAAGAAAGCATGTCTAATATGTAACGATGACATGGAATCCACATGGATTCCTAAGTGCAAACATGTGTACATGCCCCATCGAAAGTTTCTACGACTGGACCACCCTTTTCGTAAGAAGAAGAATGCATTTAATGGGAAAGTTGAAGAGAGAGTAGCTCGTAGAGCGTTGACTGGTGAAGAGGTTTATGAGCAAGTTAAGGGTGTTGAAACGATCTTTGGTAAAACAATGCAAGAGGAGACAGGGTTATGGAAAAAGGAGTCTGTCTTGTGGACACTTCCATACTGGAAAGATCTCCGGGTCAGACATTGCCTTGACGTCATGCATATAGAAAAAAATGTACGTGATGCCATTCTTGCGACACTTATGAATATTCCTGGTAAGACGAAGGATACCAAGGCCTCACAGTTGTACTTAGAAAAGATGGGAGTTCGGCCAGAACTGTGGCCTCAGGATAGGGAAGGTAGGAAGAGGAAGAAATCTGAAGAAATAAATCTTAAGGAAGGCAAGAAGAGGAAGAAATCTAAAGAAGAAAGAAACCTGAACAAGGTTAAGGATAAAGAGAACAAAAATAAGGTCGATAATAGGAATTATTTGCCTCCAGCTTGCTATACGTTATCTAAGGAAGAGAAGCTGATTTTTTGTGAGTCTTTGTATGACATCAAAGCTCCATCGGGATACTCATCTAACATGAAAATATTTGTATCCTTAAATGGCGAGTTGAAGTTAGGGCTCATGAAATCTCATGATTGTCATGTCATGATGCAAGTATTTTTACCGATTGCCCTTCGTGGAATACTACCAAAACATGTGCGGTATGCTATAACTAAACTATGCTCATTTTTCAACACTATATGTAGCAAAGTGCTTGATTCGACAAGACTTGATGCTCTTCAAGCTGATATTGTAGAGACTCTTTGCAAGTTTGAAATGTATTTTCCACCTGCATTCTTTGACATAATGGTTCATCTTATCGTCCATCTAGTTCGCGAAATCAAGTTGTGTGGTCCTGTGTTTTTGAGGTGGTGTTATCCTTTTGAAAGACGAATGGGTAATTTACAAGACAAAGTAAGGAACCCTGCACAACCTGAAGTTAGTATCATTCAAGGCACCATGGGCGACGAAGTTGGTAATTTTATAGCTGAGTATTTGGCTAGTGCACAACCTATCGGACTTCCTACATCTCGCCATGATGGAAGACTTGGAGGTCAGGGTACGATTGGCTCAAAATTAGTCACACCTCCTAGAGATAAGCGCTTACAAGCACACTTGTATGTGTTGCATCACATTGCAGAAGTACATCCGTATTTGGGTGAGCATATGGAGGTACTACGGGCTGAAAATCCTTCTAAAGGGGATAGAGCATTGATGCAATTGCACAATAAGACATTTATTGATTGGTTTCATGATCGAGTAATATGTCAACAACAAGATGGTGTATCTGAAACTATTAAGTGGTTTGCATTTGGTCCTCATGAAGCTGTCAACAAATATGAGGGTTATGATGTCAATGGATTTACATTTTGGACTGAAGGTCGGGATCAAAAGTCCTCATCAGTGCAAAATAGTGGTGTTTCTGTTTTGGCATCATCTACATTTTATGCGAGCGCTAAGGATCAGAATCCGGTGGATGCCAAATTGTTATACTATGGGCGAATTCAAGAAATATGGGAGCTTAACTATTCTTGTTTCAAGGTTGGTCTCTTCCGTTGCAAGTGGTTAGGTAATAATCGGCGTTGCGTAAGAAATGATGACCCTTGTGGTTTCACTCTTGTAGACTTGGGTCATTTGCGTGAAAGTGACGAGCCATTTATACTTGCAATACATGCTAAGCAAGTATTCTATGTAACAGACCCTGCTGATCATAAGTGGTCTATTGTTGTACCGGGAAAAAGAAGTATCCTTGGCATTGGCGATGTTGATGATGAGGAAGAGTATGATGCTTTTGAGGACACCCCACCCTTCATCAATCCCAAAATCGATGTAACTCCAGATGTCGACACAAATTATATGCGCATAGATCACACGGAAGGGATACTTGTTGACCCTTCAGAATGATGTACTTAGAAGGTATTATGTATACAAATTCGTAAATACGTCTTTTATTACTTGATACGAGGCATATTATTGTGGTTCCTATTCTCAAATTATCTATTTTCTATCTTGGAATCTCTCTACGTTATTTTGACGTTTTCATATGATATTTTATATAATGAGTAATGTGGAAATTTAATATACTTTGAGTTTGAAAGCTACCTAATGTAGCCTTCTCGACTTTGCAGCCTTGTTGAGCAGCTGGACTGGAGTTTCTGAGAAAGAATGTTCTGTTCCTTCTATTCATCATCTTTGTAAAAGCATTGTTCTGGTACCTTCTTCTTTCTTTCTTTCTTTTTTCTCTTTTTGTTTTTATTAATTATTGCTTCACTTTCTCAATTGATTTGGCCCTAATTATGCAATCACGATCATAAGTCATACACAATATACTCTAATGTGCTGTCAAATTAATATACTCTACACTCTATACTATGGTGAATTCGTTTTATGAATCTTAACATTTCAATATGAGTTTATTGGTGAGAGTGGTCTTGATTATGGTTTCCAAGGGATTCGACATTGCCACTTTATATATACGCTCCTGAACCACCAAGGTTGCCTTAATTTTGATTTTTTTTTTTTTGTGTGTTGTTGCATTTTCCTGAGATTATTATTGGAGAAATAGCGTTTCCTTGCACTGTTAAACGCAATAGGTACTAGGTAGCTTCGAGAAATCAACAGTTGTGTGTGCAGGAAGTCATTTTTCTGTCCATACTCTAGTCCAAGAGTTTTTGATATTGGCCTTTGAATAGGAAAGTTAGACCAAAAGTTAGACCAATAATAGGAACCACCATGATTTTTTGATTGGCCTTGAAGCGAGTGACCATGGCCTCTTGGTGTAATAGTGAGCTCTAGGTTATGGCCCATGTTGAAAACATGTCTGATTGTTGTAGAGATGTCAGAGACTGTCTTTGGTAACAGAAATGCCATTGGAAGGAAATGGTATATGTTACCAAAGTCTTTTGCTACACGACGAGTATTGTCTAAATCGAAATGACCCTTTAGATTGAGTTTCTTAAGTGATGATACTAGATCAAGTGAGCTCAAGTTTGAGAATTCTGGACTGGCATGAGGAAGGTAAGAGCAGTGGTTGATATTATGGCCAGCCAAGTTCAATAAGAGAACCAAGAAAACTTTTAGCAGCATCTCTACACTTTGTCTAAGGGACTTACACTTAGCACCATCGCCACCTTATTCCTCCCTCTTTGCTGCCTCCACCTTACCTCTTTAGCCCGTAGCACACTTCAGACATTAGGCGCTACGCTATGTGTTTAACTAAGATAATCCTCAATTAAGTGCTCAGTAAAAAAGATAACCATCCTGCCACCTTTGATCTGCTAGTTTCAGTGTCGTAAAGCTTCTCATTTCCTGCCTCTATGTTGTTAATGACTTGGTTGTGATCCCAGATAGATGTTGATTCAGCAATTTTTGAGTTCAAACATATCTTAAGCGCTCCAAATGTACCTATTTTTATCCAACAAATCGATGTTTAAACAGATCTTTTGCTCTCCGAAAATGCTGACCAGACAGTTGAGATTTCGTAGTTGATCACATATAGAGGACTTTACTGGGGTGGATTCCAGCTGCTAGATACCTCCCTAGAAAGTGACCCTTGTGGAAAAACTAAAGTTGTTGAATTTGATTCTCTTGGTCCATACGAACTAGCTGATATTAATCGTAATTTCCCAAAATTCTAATGTACATGTAAATTTTCAGAAGAAACCTTTAGTAAATTTATTCTTGGATTTTCTTCGATCTTTCATATGTATAGTAAGGAGTCTAAGAGAAGCAGCATTTCCTTCTTTACTATTCTTTATTCTTTAGTTGTGGTGGATGTTGTTATTGGTGATACAGTTGTCAATGAAACTACTCTAAACATTTGCGTATTGCTTTTAGCTGACAGTTGCAAGGGAAACAGCATTTGAGTTTTGGGGATTTGTGTTTGTTATGCTTGCTACTGTTATGTCTGGATTCCGTTGGTGTATGACACAAATTCTTCTCCAGGTACTGCCAGTTATATGTCTAATTTTTACAGTTTTATGAATAGTTGACAGTAGTAACCTCTATGATCAAGATAAATGAATAGGTTATAAAGTTGGCTTACAGAAGCTTATTTGCTGCTGTTCACAGTGGATTGGCTAGTTTCAAAAATCTTCGAAACGTAATCAAACATTGTGGAAGTGTTCTCTAGAGTTGGCAGACAGAAACCTGTGAGAAACAAATTCCGCTAGCAAGATCATAGAAGCACCATGAACAATCAAGAACGGCCTTGAAACGGCCTTTACTTGCACAAACTTGACTAGAACGATCAAATTAGAATTGTAATCGTCCTAATACTCCTTAAACAACATATTAGATCATAATGTAACCTAAAATTACATGCTATATTATGAAATGGATGAATTTGACCCAAAACGACCTAAAACGGGCTTGAAACGGCCTTTAGTTGCACAAACTTGACTAAAACAATCAAATTAGAATTGTAATCGTCCTACTACTCCTTAAACAACATATTAGACCAGAATGTAACCTAAAATTACATGCAATGGTATGAACTGGATGAATTTGACCCAAAACGGCCTAGAACGGCCTTGAAACGACCTTTACTTGCACAAACTTGACTAGAACGATCAAATTAAAATTGTAATCGTCCTAATACTCCTTAAACAACATATCAGATCAGAATGTAACCTAAAATTACATGCTATGGTATGAAATGGATGATTTTAACCCAAAACGGCCTAGAACGGCCTTTACTTGCACAAACTTGACTAGAACGATCAAATTAGAATTGTAATCGTCCTAATACTCCTTAAACAATATATTAGATCATAATGTAACCTAAAATTACATGCTATGTTATGAAATGGATGAATTTGACCCAAAACGGCCTAAAACGGCCTTGAAACGGCCTTTACTTGCACAAACTTGACTAGAACAATCAAATTAGAATTGTATTCGTCCTACTACTCCTTAAACAACATATTAGACCAGAATGTAACCTAAAATTACATGCAATGGTATGAACTGGATGAATTTGACCCAAAACGGCCTAGAACGGCCTTGAAACGACCTTTACTTGCACAAACTTGACTAGAACGATTAAATTAGAATTGTAATCGTCCTAATACTCCTTAAACAACATATCAGATCAGAATGTAACCTAAAATTACTTGCTATGGTATGAAATGGATGAAATTGACCCGAAACGGCCTAAAACGACCTTGAAACGGCCTTTAGTTGCACAAACTTGACTAGAACGACCAAATTAGACTAGTTATCGTCCTAATAGTACTTAATCAACATATTAGATTATAATGTAACCTAAAATTACATGTTATGGTATGAAATGGATGAATTTAACCCAAAATGGCCTAAAACGACCTTTACTTGCACAAACTTGACTAGAACGATCAAATTAGAATTGTAATCGTCCTAGTAGTCCTTAAAAAATATATTAGATTAGAATGTAACCTAAAATTACATGATATGGTACGAAATGGATGAATTTGACATAAAATGGCTTTAAAATGGCCTTTACTTGCAGAAACTTGACTAGAACGATCAAATCAGACTTGTAGTCGTCCTAGTAGTTCTTAAACAACATATAGAATAGAATGTGATCTAATATTTCATGCTATGGTATATATATATATATATATATATAATTGTCTTTATTTGATCTTATTAGGCTTACAACACACCAAGGGTGGAGTCATTTACTGTTGAGGAAATCAATGAAGTTCGAGACAAGTTTGCTTCCTTCGTTACCGATTATTGTCTATGAATTTGAATTCTAAATATGTTGTAAACACGTACTTTAAATCTACGATAATGTTTTGTAACTCAATTCTACACTTTATATAATAATAGTACGTATTTTAATCTTGAATGTTTATTTGTTGGATTTTGAATTTCATGTGCACTTTTTTGTATCATTGTACATAGTATGTTGGTGACATATGAGGTGCAAGAGGAGGTTAAGTATGGTGGTGAAAATGAGGCTGCAGGCTACGTAAATGTGTTTTGTAAATGTTGCAGCTAGCGCTCTATTGTAATATATACTCTAGGAAGCTAATAATATAACTAGCTAGTGCTGGTTTTTTTTTTTAAAAAAAAAAAGTTTACAACAAGTGCTTCGGTTGATAATAAACAATCAGAGCACATGAGGCACAAGTGCTCCGGTTGTCTACTATCAACCGGAGCACATGACATACCCTAAGTATGTAAGTATCATCAAGTGCTCCGGTTGTTAATACAACCGGAGCACTTGTAAAATTAAGTGCTCCGGTTTTGAAAAATGCTCAAGTGCTCGTATGGGGTCTGCTACGGGTGAAATACGGAGCACTTGTAGCGTTTTTAACCGGAGCACTTGATGTTTTTTCCACTAGTGTAGGGATAGAAAAGGTATCTTCGAAAGACGCGCAAAGGAATATGCTCGAATATTCCCGAATATGCGCCGGACGCGGGGGCTGCGCTCAGTGCGCCATGTGCATCCAGCACATAGGCCAGAACGCGTCAGGTGAGCCAATGAGCGCCTGACACGTAGATTTCGTGACTCACACAGAGTCGTGCGTCTGACGCAAGTCCTATGTGAGACGCAACTTTATTTTCTATCTTTTCAAAAACGCGTTTACATGTGCCTAAACCTCATTAGGCTGACTGCGTCTGGCACACCAATGTGCGCTTGACGCACGGCATTGCGCCTGCCACGTAGGCCTGCGCCTGGCGCAGGGCTTGCGTGAGGCGCAAGTTTTCTTTTCTCTATAAATACCCGTAATTTCCCGAATTACGGACGATTTTTTCATATTATTATTTAACGCACACAAAATTCTCTCGAATACTCCGAAACATACTTCGAATACTCAAACACTCAACTACTTTCAATACTTTCAATCAATTCTTAATCACATTGCGTTCCTGGTTCCACGATTGCTTCGCCTAAAGATCGTTGCGCTCCTTAATCTAAGCCGCATAGGTATAATCCTGAGGATCCTTCAATAAATTCCATATTATTGCTTTGAAGTTACTAATCACTTATTTCATGATGTAGATCTTTAATATAAAAACGTTGTACAGTATATTCTAAACCTTTCTCTTTCTTTTTATTTATTTTTCATGTTATTACATGCTTGCTTGAATATTTATGCATATTATATGATTGTTCTGCTTTATTGCTTTTATCACCCCACACGTTATTATTGCTAAACAAGACCTAAAGAACTGTTCTAATATTAATCAGATTAATTTGGACAACCTGTTAGGTTCCCTGTAATATTGATTGCCTAATAACATATCACTAAAAATTAGTCTTTTATGTGTTTCCTGAACCTACTTAGACTAAATATTTTTAGAGTGTTTAACCATTATTTGATTATTCTTTGGCATAAAATCTGCAATGAATCGATATTTAGTAGAGGCCAACTTTGGGCGAATGTGGTTCATTATGACTATATTCGTACCCTCACCTCCGAACTCAATCTTTGGTTCATTTTGACCATCTATGGAGTCAGGACGGGTAAATCTACATTGGATAATTTATCCTTACGATTTTCCCATAACCAATTAGGTTTATGATTCTTCCTAAAAAGAATTGTTGGCGTCTTCTTTCAAAACAATCTTCAATAAAACCTTTTTAGTGGGGTAGTCAAATATAATACGCGCTCACACCGCGTAGGCGAAATAAAAAACATGCCTACACTTTGCAACCCTCTTTATTCTTCATTTGAGGATAACTCTCCTTGTATACTCTTCTCGCCATTGTAAGATCCCTCCTCTTAATCTTAGAGATAACAATTTACTTCCTCTTATAGAAGAACATGTTATTTCTCTGGCAGTGTCATTAATTTAAAATCATGGTAAAACAACTTAATTATACTCCCTCCGTCCCAGAATACTCTTGACACTTATCAATGCACGTAGTTTTAGATGATAAGTTGTTGTTTGCTTATCAATTGTTATTTTATTAAAAATTAGATGTGATAGGAGTTAGTTGTTAGTAAAAGTAGTATTATTTCATTTTAAGGAGAGAGAGTGTGGGCTATGATTAGAGTTGATGAGTAGTAGGAGTTGTATTATTTTATTTGGAGGAGAGAGAGTGTGGGCCAATGCTTAAAAAGGTAGAAGGATTAAAATAATAGTGGGCCATGTCCAAAAATAGAAGTGTAAAGAGTATTGTGGGACAGATGAAAAAGGAAAGTGTAAAGAGTATTATGGGACGGAGGGAGTACAAGATAAGCAGCTGAAAGTAAAGAACGTGCTTTTACCCATTCCCCAGGAATCAATTTCGTATGGGGTATAATTTCTAATGGATACCCAATCAGACTTGGCCAATTCCATTAGTTTGTATTGATGTGTCTAAGTTATCCGCCAATCTTAGGCGGATTTCGGGTCGTTTTTGGTGTCGGTTCGAGCTTAGTATCGGGATTTAGGAGAGTTTTGACGTTAGGAGGTTTTGTCGGGCTAGATTAGGTCCTTGTTTTGTGTCTTTTGAGGGCGGGGTGTGCATCTTTTTTTTTTGGCTCGTTTCTCTTTTGTTGCTTGTGGTATGATTTGGTTGGAGCACGAAGCTAAGCGTGGGGGAATCACTTACCCTCGTGCCTTAGTTTCCTTGCATTTCGGGTAGGTTGGAGTCGGGAGGTCATTGTTGATTTTCGTATCCCGAAACCTTTCGGGATTCGAGGTTCATTTGTATAGAAGAATTCTTTTGGAGTTGATTTTGTCGATTGGCTTTTGTGTCTTGTGGATGGCGATTCCGGAGGTTGGCGTGATATGGCGTTTTTTGGTGCTTGGGTGTGTCGATTTCACTTTTTCTTTTACTCGAGGTCGAGTAGGGTTTAAGTGTGGGGGAGTTTGATGTGTCTAAGTTATCCGCCAATCTTAGGCGGATTTCGGGTCATTTTTGGTGTCGGTTCGAGCTTAGTATCGGGATTTAGGAGAGTTTTGACGTTAGGAGGTGTTGTCGGAGGATGTTGTGTTTTGAGGAGTCTAGGGAGCGGTTTGCATGGTGGCGTAATCGAGGGCCGATCTTGGTCCTCTGATCACTTTTTGTGCCCCGGGGTCCTTGTCCTTGGTTCCTTTACGTCGCATCTTCCGAGGCTTCCGAGCTTTGTTCGAGTTCCGAGTCCGAGTTCCGAGGTCCATGGTTCAAGCTTCTTGGTTTGCTCGTCGTCCGAGGATCGTCTTCATTCGGGTTTTGCAGCTTCATGGCTTAGTCAAAAGCCAAGTTCTCCTCTTTTTCCGCTTTGAGCTTTGTTTTGGTGGTTTTGAGGCAGTCGCAGCGTCGCGAGCCACGATCAGTGTCACGTGTCGCGACCTGCCCATGGTCGCGAGTCGCGAGGGTTGTCGCGAGTCGCGACCCCTGTGTCGGCCGCTTCTTTTGTTTTCCTTTCCTCCCTTGGAGGGTTATGTTATGAAGTTTTAGTTTTGGTTTCTTGTTAGAGTGACTAGAGAGAGAAAAAAAGAAGATTTCTTTCTAGGGTTTCTTCCTTTCTTCTTTTGTAGATTTGTAATGAACCCTATGGCTTGGCTAGCTTAAACATCTATCTTGGCTTTGGTTGTTGAAGCTATAATCTATTTGTGAGAAGTTCTTATCCTCTACTTTCTTTATGGTCATTGTGATGCTTCTTGTATTTAATTTCATGGTGTTTGCATAATCTTTGCTAGGAACGTTACTAGTATTGTTGTGTGATTCATCTAATGCTAATTCTAGGTGCATAATCGGATTGTTGTGTTCCTAGCTCCATGTAGCATACTAGGTGTTTGCTTAAATGCTCAACATTAATCTTTTGCACTTAGAGAAGCATTGCTTATTATTTGAATGTTATTGCTTTGATAACATTAGTAATCCTGTGTTCCTCGACCTTAATGCTACTTTGGTTTGGACTTAAGTGCGATTCATTTGATTTAAGGCATAGTAAGGGCGGTTCAAACCACGCGGATCGTGTGTTTAGCCACGATCTAGGAGGATAGAGGTCTAGACTTCTCGATAGGTGACCATAGGAAGTGTCGGGGGTTAAAATTTCATGACCACAAACTGGGTTACAGTGGATGCTAATCGAGTCCAAGGCCTTTTTATATTGTAATCTCTTAGTATTTTAATTATGTGCTTAGTTTAACTTGCTTGCATTGTTCCAAACCCCCAATTCAGTTACTTTGGCCTTAGCAAATACTAGGGTCCTTAATTCACTAATTTCCAAACAAGTTCCTTTGCTCCCTGTGGATACGATCCCTACTTCCATTATACTTGCTTAGTGTGCATGAGAGTAGGTTAATTATATTTGGTTAGGAGTACACGGCAAACGCCTACCAAATTTATGAGCGGTTGATAAGTGCGCATTATAATATATTTATATCCCTTATTTTAATATTATAAGTATGTTTATATTATTATTTTGATGTATTTTATATACTTTTAATACTATCAGATATAATTTACTATGTTTTTATTTTTATTACTAATATTACTTAACTATACTATTTTTGTTTAATGAGTACATTGGTCTAAGAACTCCAAGGCAAGCCCATTCATTTTCAAAATCGGCCCAAAGAAAAGACAAAATGCAAAAGAAAAAAAGAAAAAAAAAAGAGAAAACAAAAGAAGAAGAAAAACATGAGAAAAAGAAAGAAAGAAAGAAAGAAAACAAAACAGAGGAACGGTTCCTCGTTCTGCCTTCTTCTCTTCGCCGCATCATCATCATCCTTCGAACCATCATCATCATTCACCGCCACAATCCTTCACCGCCACATCATCTCCACGAAACAGCCACAACTCCACATCAACTTGCAACCAATCACGAAGCACAGCCGCAATTCAACGCCGCAATTCAGCGCCGCAATTCACGACATTCAAAGGCGGTTTTAAGGGCTGAAACTTGGAGCCCAATTCTCTTGCTTGATTGGTCGAAAAAATCACCACTTGGGTGGCGAATTGGGTATAAATACCCAATTAAGGGTCCGAAAATAAGGAGGCAACAATTCCACAGAAAATTGAGTGACAAAATCAGAAAAATTCGTGAGGATTCGAGGCTAGTGTGGGTGTGCACGAGTTCGACGGAAGATAGCCTTGGGTTGGAGTTCTAGCACACAACCGGGGAGGGTGAAGTTCAAGCTCGATTGTAGGTGCGAAATCCGAAAATTGAAGGCGAATTTCCGCGTGATACATAAGTCTTCTCTCTTTCTCTTGTACTTTCATATTAGTCTTGAAATTTCCCGATTATACTTTTGAATTTCATATTATATTTGGATTGTATTGTTGAATTATGTTGGATTATATGGTTTGGATTCAAAATTTGTTTGTGATGGTTGAATCAAGTTTGAATTATGAGGTTTGAAGTATGCTTGGATTGTGGAGTTGAATTTTGAATTAAATTCAAGATTGTTCGTAGTTGGATACTCAAGTTATGTTTGGTTGTAATGTTCAAATTCCAATTTTATGCCTAGTTTGTTATTTTATTATGTATAAGGTTGAAACCTTTGCTAGTTATTTGATTAAGCTTAATCTAAATTGTATAACAACAAGTAGCAACTAGTTTAATTTAGGCCTGCAAAGATGGTTTTAAGTTCAAACTAGAATATAACTTGGACTAGTTATTTAAACATAAAGATATGATATGTTTAGATTAACTAGGGATTAATGATGTACTTCTAATTCTATAATGCTTCTAGTTTAATCATTGTAAGTTGCGAAATGCTTGTAGTGATTAGATTAGTTTAGAATCAATGTTAGGCTTAGTTCAACGTTGATTAAAAGTAAGGAAATATAGGGGAGTTTGGTTACTTGAATTCCTACAATTAATCTATCTAATTAAATCTTGGATTTATGAAATTGGAAATATAATCAAGGTTTGAAGTGTGTAAATCTCTAAAAGAAATATGAGCTTAAAAATGGGATTGTTTGTCATCACATGTAAATATTAGGTTAGATTTATCTTTAGTAGTTTTTAAATTTATATAAACGTTTTCCAACCCCCCCCAAAAAAAAACAATGTGAATATGTATATATTAGTAAATAACATGTATATACTAGTTAGATTTTCTTAATTAGTTGAACTTGGATTTTAGGAATATATAAACCTCTCCGTGGTCACTAAACTAAATTTAAATAATACTAATGTGGATGAAATAAGGTTTTTAATTTGTACGCTTAACGACACGTACCAAATTTTGGCGCCGTTGCCGGGGACGTTTATGATATTCTTTCCATAAAGTTTAACTGAGATACTAATTTTTGTTATAGAATTTAGTTGATAAAATGATTACCTATTATCTTGGTATTCTAAAGAAAGCTTGACTAGGTTGAGATTTTTTTTTTTTTAGCTTATAGTATGTTTCTTAACTTCTTTTTGCATACTATGTGCTTAGTTATTTCTTTCTCGTTGACTTTTATTTGGATTAATCAAGGTGATAAGGGTAACTTTTAACATTCTAATAGTACTTTCATTGATTTTGTTTCATAATATTGTTTAGTGAATTTCTTATATGAACTTGAGTTTCTGAGTAACTCTTTAATTTAGATGTCATGCTATTACTTGAAGAGAATGTCACTTGCTATTGCTTGTTATACTCCATGCTATTCTATACTAGGCTATGAAATCTATCTAGCCAAGTGTCATGTGATTTTGAAATAACCTGAACTTACTTTGTTATGACCTTCATTTTGAGCAATCACCTACATGACAATCGATTTATCCTGTTATATCACAATATCATAGCTTAAATTACATAGAGCTGTCTGACTAGAGTTTATGAAGGCACTACTTGATGTTGTATGAACTATTAGGCCATCTGAAAGTCGTGGTTCAAAAGTTGCTGAAATATTCTTATCTTATATGTATGATGCTATTTGATGAAGTTTCACAAGTCACTCTTTTATTGTCATTCTCAATGAGCTTTCTTGATATGATTTACTAAATATCTAGAATGATAAAAATTGAATCTACAACTATGAGCTAGTAGTGTTAGATTTAAATATTTTAGAAACATGAACATAGGCTTAACTCAGTCATGGGCATGCTTGATTGTGCTTAAAAGGTGTGCTGAAATTTGTTTTGTAAGTGATAAATTTATTGATGTATAAACCACAAAATATTATTGATGTATACATTTATTGTGCTTAAAAGATGTAACTCAGCCATGCTTTCTCTTGTTGAGTTATAGATTATGAGAACTTGATTCTGAAAACCAACTGAACCCTAATGAACAAGTTGTGTGCTTAATTTGTGTGTTAATGGAATTACTTTGAAGATTGAAATATTATTGAAATTATTGAGTTTTAAGAAAGGGGAGCTAAAGAGCATATGATGAATTGTTGATGATTCAATTCTAAAAAGAATATATATAACTAGCTTAATGATACCATAAATATCTGCAAATAACTTGAATTACTTAATAATTTTGAATTTCCTATTTTCAGGTGCATGAACACACGCCTACGAAAGGAAGCGTTGTTGTTTGATCCTGAAATCGAACGGACAGCAAGGAGAACAAGGAAATAGTTCTTAGAAAAACAAAGAGAAGAGCGTCTCTACATTGAGAAATTGTTCGAACACGAAGAAGATATGGCAGAAAGAACTTTGAAGGAGTTAGTTGCGCCAAAGCTAGATGATGAACCTTTTGGCATCGTTTTTCCAACATTGGAAATACTGTTGAAGCTAAATTCAGGTTTTCTCAATCTACTTCCTAAATTTCATGGTCATGGAGGTGAGGACCCTAATCGATTCTTAAAAGAATTTCTTGTTGTTTGCTCTTCTATGAAACCTGAAGGCATTAGTCCAGATGATGTGAAAATCCATGCTTTTCCATTCTCATTGTTTGATTTAGCAAAAGATTGGTTATATTCTCTTTCTCCTGGATCAATTACTACTTGGGATGCACTACAAAAAGCTTTTCTAGAAAATTTCTTCCTATCAAGTAGAATTGGGTCCATAAGGAAGGAAATATGTGGTATAAGACAGTTCCTAGCGAGTCACTATATGAATACTGGGAGCGATTTAAAAGGTTATGTACTTCATGTCCTCAACATCAAATAAGTGACCAATTATTAATTCAATATTTCTATGAGGGTTTATTGCCAAATGATAGGGGAATGATAGATGCTGCAAGTGGTGGGGCATTAGTGAATAAAACACCTAATCAAGCTAAAAATTTAATTTCTAATATGGCACAAAACACACAACAATTTAGTACTAGGAATGATACTAGGAGAGTAAATGAGCTTGATGTTACTTCTGTTCATAATCAATTAAAGGAGAATGCTCAACAGATTGCTAATTTAACTACTATAGTATCTAAAATTGTTGGTCATGAGTCAAAAGCAAAAGTTTGTGGTATATGTGCTGATGTGTCCCATGTTACTGATGCATGTCCAACGTTGCAAAATGAAGATGTAAATGCTTTAGGAGGTTTCATAAGTCAACCCCAAAGAAAATACGATCCTTTCTCATCAACTTATAATGAAGGTTAGAGAGACCATCCTAATTTAAGATATGGACCTAGACCACTATTTCAACAATCTAATCCCAGACCATACTTTCATACTAATCCCCAACAACAATCCCAATCATCAAATACATCTTTAGAAGATCTTGTTAAACAACTAACTAATCAAATAGGACAAGTCCATTCACAAGGTGTTAGTTATCAAAAGAAGACTGATTCTCATTTACAACACTTTGATACCCAAATAGGTCAAATCTGTACCTCATTAAGTAATTTAGAAACTCAAATCTCTAGAAAACTACCTTCTCAACCCCTCCCTAACCCTCAGGAAAATGCAAAACCTGTCACACTTAGGAGCGGGAAAGAATTAAAGGACCCTAAAGCCAAAAACAGAGAAATTGAAGATGAACTAGAGGTGAGACCTAAGAATGGGTTAACTGAAGATGAAATTAATGAAACAATCTTAGAAAATCAAGAGGTATTAAAAGAGAAAGAAAAAGAAGTTGAAGAAAAGGCGAGTCAGGCTAAAAATTTAAAATCTAATTTTGATTTTTCTAAATGCAAAGATGTGCCTCCTTTCCCTTCTAGGTTTTCTAAACCTAAGAAAGATGTTCTTGATAATGAAAACTTAGAAAATTTTAGAAAAGTTGAAGTGAATATACCTCTTCTTGATGCTATAAAACAAGTGCCTAGATATGCTAAATTTCTAAAAGAACTGTGTACTCATAAAAGGCAACTTAAAGGCTCTGAAATGGTAAACATGGGTGAGAATATATATGCGGTAATTGAAAGGAAACTCCCACCTAAGTGCAAAGATCCTGGAATGTTCTCTATTCCGTGTAAATTTGGTAGCTGTAAATTTGAAATATGTATGCTCGACTTAGGTGCTTCTATTAATGTTATGCCTAAATTTGTTTATGATTCTCTATATATAGGCCCACTTTCTAAAACCGATGTTGTAGTACAATTGGCTGATAGATCTAATGCATACCCTATTGGAGTTTTAGAAGATGTTCTTGTGCAAGTGAATGAATTAGTTTTTCCTGCTGATTTTTACGTGTTGGATATGGGTTCTAATTCTGATTTTTCTAATGTACCCTTATTGTTAGGATGACCATTCTTAAAGACTTCTAAAACTAAAATAGATGTGCATGAGGGTAATTTAACTATGGAATTTGATGGTGAAATAATTAGATTTAATATTTTCGATGCTATGAGATACCCTAGTGACATCAATAATTTGTGTGCCATTGATACTATTGATGTGATTGATAATATTGCACAAAATTTATTTGATCAAGGTCAATTATTTGGAGATTTACTTAGCTATGTAGTTGATGAAATTGTTGCATGGATTGATGATGGTGAACTAGTTAATGACATTGAAACTCGAATAGTTGATTGTTCTTTTGCTGAAAAACAAAGTTTAGGTGTACCATTATCTACCGCAAGATTAGTGCCCTCAATTGTTAAAGCACCTGAATTAGAATTGAAACTACTTCCTTCGAATCTAAAATATGCTTTTCTTGGTGATAATGGGACTTTACCTGTTATTATTTCTAGTTCATTAACTCCGTCCCAAGAACAAAAATTGCTAGAAGTACTTAAAGAACACAAAGAGGCTATTGGATGGACATTAGCTGATATAAAAGGAATTAGCCCGACTATGTGTATGCATAGAATTTTCTTAGAAAACAATGCTAAACCTGTTCGCGAAGCTCAACGTAGACTAAATCCTTTAATGATGGAAGTTGTCAAGAAAGAAATTCTAAAATGGTTAGAAGCAGGAGTAATTTACCCAATTTCTGATTCTAAATGGGTGAGTCCGATTCATGTTGTTCCTAAAAAGTTTGGAATAACAGTCGTTGAAAATAAAACAGGAGAACTTGTTCCAACTAGAATATCTAATGGATGGAGAGTGTGTATTGATTATAGAAAGTTAAATCAATCAACTAGAAAAGATCACTTTCCTTTACCTTTTATTGATCAAATGTTAGAAAAGTTAGCCGGACAGTCCTTCTTTTGCTTTCTTGATGGTTATTCTGGCTATACACAAGTTCCTATTGCTCCTGAAGACCAAGATAAAACCACATTTACGTGTCCTTTTGGTACATTTGCTTTTAGACGAATGCCTTTTGGTTTATGTAATGCTCCAGGTACTTTCCAAAGATGTATGATGAGTATATTTTCTGATTTAATTGAGCAAAATATGGAAGTATTTATGGATGATTTTACGGTATTCGGTGATTCATTTGATAAGGGCTTAGATAGTTTATCTTTTGTTTTAAAAAGATGTATTGAAACAAACCTTGTCTTGAACTTTGAGAAGTGTCATTTTATGGTTGAACAAGGTGTTGTTTTAGGACATGTTGTTAGTGCTAAAGGACTAGAATTTGACAAATCTAAAATTGAAGTCATTAGTTCTTTACCGTATCCTACTTGTGTACGTGAAATTCGCTCATTTCTAGGACATGCTGGGTTTTACAGGCGTTTTATTAAAGACTTTTCTAAAATTGCATCTCCTTTATGCGCTTTACTTGCTAAAGAAGCTAACTTTGATTTCAATGATAATTGTAAAAAAGCTTTTGATGAACTAAAAGGAAAATTAACCACTGCCCATGTTATTAGACCCCCTGACTGGTCTTTACCATTTGAAATTATGTGCGATGCTAGTGATAAAGCAATTGGTGCAGTTTTAGGACAGAAGAAGGATAAAGTACCTTATGTAATTCATTATGCTTCAAAATCACTTGATTCTGCACAATGTAACTATACTGTAACTGAAAAAGAAATGTATGCTGTCGTGTTCGCATTAGAAAAATTTAGAACATATTTGCTTGGAACTCATGTCATTGTTTATTCAGATCATTCTGCGCTGAAGTATTTATTGAAAAAGAAAGAATCTAAACCTAGACTTCTTAGATGGATGCTCCTTCTACAAGAATTTGATTTAGAAATTAGAGACAAAAAAGGTGCTGAGAATCATGTTGCTGACCATTTAAGTAGAATAGTCCCTAGAGAGGATTGGCCTATGGTAAGTGAATTTTTTCCGGATGAACAATTATTATCTTTGTATAAGGTAGAAACTCCTTGGTTTGCTGATATTGTTAATTACTTGGTTACAAGAACATTTCCCTCTACTTTATCTAAAGCTCAAAAGGAAAGATTAAATCTGATTCTAAATATTATATATGGGATGACCCATACCTTTGGAAAACATGTTCTGACCAAGTTATAACAAGATGCGTAGATAAATCTGAATTCTCCTCTATTCTGAATTTTTGTCATGGTCTTGAAAGTGGAGGGCACTTTGGTCCTCAAAGAACTGCACACAAAGTCCTAGCATCTGGTTTTTATTAGCCTACATTATTTAAAGATGCCTATGAATTCTGTAAGTCTTGTGAACAATGTCAAAAGACTGGAAACTTAACTAGAAGAAACGAAATGCCACAAACCGGTATCTTAATTTGTGAAATATTTGACGTTTGGGGTATTGACTTTATGGGTCCGTTTCCGTCTTCATTTAGTAATCTTTATATCATTCTTGTTGTTGATTACGTCTCTAAATGGATAGAAGCGATTGCAACTAGAGCTGATGATGCTAAAACCGTGATTAACTTTGTCAAAAGTAATATATTTTCTAGATTTGGAATACCTAAAGCGATTATTAGTGATAGAGGCACTCATTTTGTTAACAAGACGCTTGGTGCATTATTTGAAAAATATCATGTTACACATAGAATTTCTACTGCATATCATCCACAATCTAATGGACAAGCTGAAGTTTCGAACAGAGAAATTAAATCTATTTTGGAAAAAATGGTGAATCCTAATAGAAAAGACTGGAGTTTAAGGTTAAATGATGCATTATGGTCTTATAGGACAGCATTTAAGACTTCGATAGGGATGTCTCCTTATAGATTAGTATTTGGTAAAGCTTGTCACTTGTCTGTAGAGATATAACATAAGTCATATTGGGCAGTAAAGCAGTGTAATTTAGATTATGATAAAGCTGGAAAAGAAAGAAAATTGCAGTTGCAAGAACTTGAAGAACTGAGGTTAGAAGCATATGAAAATGCTAAGATTTACAAAGAAAAGACTAAAGCCTTTCATGATAAAAAGTTAGCTAGGAAAACATTTCATGTTGGTCAGAAGGTTTTATTAGTCAATGCTCGATTAAAATTATTTCCTGGTAAGCTTCAAACTAGATGGCTTGGTCCTTTTATTGTTACTAACACTTTTACTCATGGTGCAGTAGAAATTACAGATGTTAAAACTAACAAGGTTTTTAAGGTTAATGGACACAGACTCAAACCATTCTATGGCGAACCCCATGCCATGTACATTGAAGACATATTACTAGAAGAACCTTGATTGATAAACGTCGAGCCAACGACGTAAACCAAGGCGCTGCTTGGGAGGCAACCCAAGACAATTTCATATTTGCTTTCTTAAACTCTTTGTTTAGTTTGTTTTTATTTACAGTGTGTTTTTCATTTTATTTTGAACTTATGAATTGTTTTTGAGAATTTTCACGATATCTTCCACATTTTCAATGTTACATTGAGGACAATGTAAGGTTTAAGTGTGGGGGAGAGGTTATTGTTTGCTATTACATGAAGTATGTGGAATTTGATGAAATTTTTTCGAATTGAATTGTTATGGATGATGGAGAATATTGTAGCTGGAGTTGAACGTTGGTATTTTTGAGGAGAATTGTCAATGTTGGTGTTGGAATATTATATGGATAGTATATTGTTTTGAAACAGGTTGAATGGGATGCGTAAATTTTTTTGATTTGTCCATATTATAGGGGAAATGCTGCCGAAATTTCTGTAGAAATTTCTGATTTTGGACCAAAATAATTATTGAATTGTTGTTTGCGTTATATATAAAAAATCATGAGCATGTAGTTTATAGGTGCATTATAGTTGTATGTGTGTTATGCATTAGTTTCTAGTAAATAAAACCAACCTCTTAGTTTCTTTTTGAAAAAAAATTGAATAAATGAAAGAAGTTCGTCAAGAAACTCTAATCTAACTATGTTTTGAAATAAAATATGTTTTCGAAAATAAAAAGTTTTGGGAATTGTTAACATTTTTAGTTCAAGAATAGTCAAGTTTGAAGGATTCATAACACGATTAGATAAACAATCTCATGTTTATAGCTAGTTAGTGTAGTCATTCCCTTGGTTGTAACTATGACTAGATGGATAGACCAAAATAACCTGTGAGATTCCGAGCCTAATAAAATGAGATATACATATCAATCTCATATTTTTCTTTCATGAGTGATGTTCTTCCATGGTAATTTCTCTCTAGAACTTGCATTGATACTCTTCAAAATTATATTGATTCATGTTGACATGAAGAAAAAGGTATTTCTTTTGTTATAAACTACATAGCCAAATAGCCACCCTACATTATATTACATCTTTTCTGAACCCCTTGAGCCTAAAACACTATTCTTTTGCTTAGCCTTCATTATAAACCATAAAAAAACATTAAATAAATTCATGACCCAAAATTTTGAGCTGATGGAGCATGGTTGTTGATTGAGTAAAAGCGAAGTGTGGGGTTGTTTCTATAAAAGGTGTGGTTATAGCAGTTGAAGTGTTGATCGTCCATGTTGTATAATATATTGTAATCTTGATATTCTATGGAAAAATGAGAGAAAAGGTGAAAAAAAAAGAAGGAAAAAAGTAAAAAAATGATGAAGAAAAAAAAATTGAATGAAGTGAAAAATGAAAATATGTAAAAAAAAAAAAGTCAAGTGTGATATGTAGCTACAAATGATGATGTAAATGAGCGTTTTGTATATCAAAGTCAAAATACAGGAAATTGTGCTGATTCGCAATGACAAAACGTTGAAGTACTACATGAGAGTTATTTTTGCTCCCTCTTGTCCGGAAAGAGAGGAGTTATTAAGTTTTTGCTCCATGTAGTCCAGATATCTTTAAAAATTTCCTACCTTTAACCATAGCCCTCGTTACAACCTACCTAAAAAGTCCTTTTGATTTATGTGTGGCATGTTGTCTAATAATAGTGGAGAATCGAGAAGATATGCAAGCTTATGGCAGAGTTTTGGCCATCGGAATTGAACCTTGAGTGAAATACATAAACCCTTTCAAACACATGAGTGACGAGTGATTATTTATCCTGTGAGGGTCTATTTATTAAAGTCATGGTTCTATCAAGTGAATACTCGCTGGTTGCCTATCAAACGCAGAGAGAGTATATCTATGATGGTTTATGAGTTTTAATTATTTGATTGTTCTAAATTGATAATGTGACATTCCTGTTAACATCTTACTTGAGTTTTTAATAACTAATATAAAACGTTTTAGTTTCTTGTTCGACTTTTCATTGATTCAATTTTAGAGTTAAGAAACAGAGAGGTGGTGTTATGTGTTATAGTTACATGTAATTAGAGTTTGATCGAGGACGATCAAGAGCTAAGTGTGGGGGAATTTGATAAGTGCGCATTATAATATATTTATATCCCTTATTTTAATATTATAAGTATGTTTATATTATTATTTTGATGCATTTTATATACTTTTAATACTATTAGATATAATTGACTATGTTTTTATTTTTATTACTAATATTACTTAACTATACTATTTTTGTTTAATGAGTACATTGGTCCAAGAACTCCAAGGCAAGCCCATTCATTTTCAAAATCAGCCCAAAGAAAAGACAAAATGCAAAAGAAAAAAAAAGAGAAAACAAAAGAAGAAGAAAAACGTGAGAAAAAGAAAGAAAGAAAGAAAGAAAACAGAACAGAGGAACGGTTCCTCGTTCTGCCTTCTTCTCTTCGTCGCATCATCATCATCCTTCGAACCATCATCATCATTCACCGCCACAATCCTTCACCGCCACATCATCTCCACGAAACAGCCACAACTCCACATCAACTTGCAACCAATCACGAAGCACAGCCGCAATTCAACGCCGCAATTCACGACATTCAAAGGCGGTTTTAAGGGCTGAAACTTGGAGCCCAATTCTCTTGCTTGATTGGTCGAAAAAATCACCACTTGGGCGGCGAATTGGGTATAAATACCCAATTAAGGGTCCGAAAATCAGGAGGCAACAATTCCACAGAAAATTGAGTGACAAAATCAGAAAAATTCGTGAGGATTCGAGGCTAGTGTGGGTGTGCGCGAGTTCGACGGAAGATAGCCTTGGGTTGGAGTTCTAGCACACAACCGGGGAGGGTGAAGTTCAAGCTCGATTGTAGGTGCGAAATCCGAAAATCGAAGGCGAATTTCCGCGTGATACATAAGTCTTCTCTCTTTCTCTTGTACATTCATATTAGTCTTGAAATTTCCCGATTATACTTTTGAATTTCATATTATATTTGGATTGTATTGTTGAATTATGTTGGATTATATGGTTTGGATTCAAAATTTGTTTGTGATGGTTGAATCAAGTTTGAATTATGAGGTTTGAAGTATGCTTGGATTGTGGAGTTGAATTTTGAATTGAATTCAAGATTGTTCGTAGTTGGATACTCAAGTTATGTTTGGTTGTAATGTTCAAATTCCAATTTTATGCCTAGTTTGTTATCTTATTATGTATAAGGTTGAAACCTTTGCTAGTTATATGATTAAGCTTAGTCTAAATTGTATAACAACAAGTAGCAACTAGTTTAATTTAGGCCTGCAAAAGATGGTTTTAAGTTCAAACTAGAATATAACTTGGACTAGTTATTTAAACATAAAGATATGATATGTTTAGATTAACTAGGGATTAATGATGTACTTCTAATTCTATAATGCTTCTAGTTTAATCATTGTAAGTTGTGAAATACTTGTAGTGATTAGATTCGTTTAGAATCAATGTTAGGCTTAGTTCAACGTTGATTAAAAGTAAGGAAGTATAGGGGAGTTTGGTTACTTGAATTCCTACAATTAATCTATCTAATTAAATCTTGGATTTATGAAATTGGAAATATAATCAAGGTTTGAAGTTTGTAAATCTCTAAAAGAAATATGAGCTTAAAAATGGGATTGTTTGTCATCACATGTATATATTAGGTTAGATTTATCTTTAGTAGTTTTTAAATTTATATAAACGTTTTCCAACCCCCCCCAAAACAATGTGAATATGTATATATTAGTAAATAACATGTATATACTAGTTAGATTCTCTTAATTAGTTGAACTTGAATTTTAGGAATATATAAACCTCTCCGTGGGATCGACCCTTATTTATCACTAAACTAAATTTAAATAATACTAATGTGGATGAAATAAGGTTTTTAATTTGTACGCTTAACGACACGTACCAGCGGTACACCCTCGAGTTCCTTTCGACCCTCCAAAAACATGCTGAAACCGATGATGAATCTGAATACATCACTTTCTCCCTCAATGACAACCAATACAAAATGAATTTCCTTGCGATAGAGAGTGCTTTTGCTTGGGACTTCATAGCCGAGGATGACTTTCTAGAGACTGAGAACTATAATCTACTGTGTTTTGGTACAACATCACTGGTGGTAGTAAGTGGCATAGCCATTGCAAGAGTAGCGCAATCCCCCACCCCGACTTGCGCTACGTGCACCGTCTTTTGTCTATGACGGTCTTTTGTGATGGAGAGCCCACTAATTTACCGGAGTTTGACCTTAAGTGTCTTTGGGCCATGACACCTCAAGGGGAGGGATGTCCAGATTGGGTGAAAATTTGGGTGGATAGGTGCTTAGCTCAGTCGGCTGAGGGGAAAACCTCGGGGAAGTTGAGTATGGGGGGCATGATTAGCCTTTTAGCCTCCCAACTAGGTGTCCAGGTGCCCATGGATAAGAAGGGAAACCCCACATTGACCCCTTTAGGGACAACTAGTGGTTGATATTCCCGTGATTCTAACTGCTATGATACCATTGCCTTGAGGAGTATTATCATGCTTCATTTCAAAACCATAGGCAATGAGACGAGTTATGTGTGGCTCTTTGGGGCGAGAAATGTCAGATATATGGCTTTACCGCAGGAGCGGGTGGCCATTACCGAGCAGACCACACACGAGGAGCTCTTCCTTCCCCCGGACGAGAGGTATGCCCGGGCTGTGGCGGAGAAATTAGGTCAGAGGGGACCCTGAAGAGGTTCAGCCTCAGCCTCAGCCAGAGCCTCAGCCACAACAGTTCCAATACCAGCAGTTTCAGCAGTACCAGCAGCAGTACCAGCAGGAGCAGGGTTACCTCCCTAACGCCCAGTTTCAGGCTCAGGTAACTGAGCAACTATCCCGTGTTAGGGGCGATTTGGGAGAGATGCAGGATAGGATGTATGGGATGGAGGACCAGATCTATTCCGTTGGTTCCATGGTTTCGGCCATAAACAACTTCTTTGTGTCCCGTTTTCCACCCCAGGGACCGAAGAACCAGGACTCCTGGTACTCCGATCCCACATCCGAGATTGAGGCGGCGCGCATTATACGCCGCCAGGAGAGAGAGGCCCGTAGGGCAGCCCGCGGGTTTGAGCGCGGGGCCCCTCGGGCTCTTAGAGCTTTTCCCTTTTCCTTTCCCTCTTATTCGTGTTTGTCCTTTCCACATTGAGGACAATGTGCATAATAAGCGTGGGGGAGAGATTGATTAAATGTGGTGGTATTTTAGCTTGTTCTAGTTTGTTCTGTTTGGTTTGTTTTGTATATATTGTGGTAATTTGATGAAAAATTTTGAAAAAAAAAAGTGACAAAAGAAGAAAGAAAAAAGAATCCCGCTGAGCTGAAAACCCGCAAGGGCGGGCGACTCGGGCAAAATTGGGGGCTCGGATAGGTCGAAAACCCGAAAGGGCGGCCTATGCAAAAAAAGAGCTAGTTGAGCGGGTGAGTTTTGTGAGCCGAAAAAATAAAGAGAGATAAAAAAAAATGTAAATGAGAAGCAAGGATGAAAACCCGGAAGGGCTCCTAGGCAAAATGATTGAAAAAAAAAAGAGAGAAAAATTTGCTTTGATCCTCATTTGTCGGTGTCGGCATCATAAGGTGGCGGCATTGGAGTCGATGTTTTCGGGCTAGATTAGGTCCTTGTTTTGTGTCTTTTGAGGGCGGGGTGTGCATCTTTTTTTTTTTGGCTCGTTTCTCTTTTGTTGCTTGTGGTATGATTTGGTTGGAGCACGAAGGTTAGCGTGGGGGAATCACTTACCCTCGTGCCTTAGTTTCCTTGCATTTCGGGTATGTTGGAGTCGGGAAGTCATTGTTGATTTTCGTATCCCGAACCTTTCTGGATTCGAGGTTCATTTGTATAGAAGAATTCTTTTGGAGTAGATTTTGTAGATTGGCTTTTGTGTCTTGTGGATGGCGATTCTGGAGGTTGGCGTGGTATGGCGTATTTTGGTGCTTGGGTGTGTCGATTTCTCTTTTTCTTTTACTCGAGGTCGAGTAAGGTTTAAGTGTGGGGGAGTTTAATGTGTCTAAGTTATCCGCCAATCTTAGGCGGATTTCGGGTCATTTTTGGTGTCGGTTCGAGCTTAGTATCGGGATTTAGGAGAGTTTTGACGTTAGGAGGTGTTGTCGGAGGATGCCGTGTTTTGAGGAGTCTGGGGAGCAGTTTGCATGGTGGCGTAATCGAGGCCGATCTTGGTCCTCCGATCACTTTTTGTGCCCCGGGGTCCTTGTCCTTGGTTCCTTTATGTCGCATCTTCCGAGGCTTCCGAGCTTTGTTCGAGTTCCGAGTCCGAGTTCCGAGGTCCATGGTTTAAGCTTCTTGGTTTTGCTCGTCGTCCTAGGATCGTCTTCATTCTGGTTTTGCAGCTTCATGGCTTAGTCAAAAGCCAAGTTCTCCTCTTTTTCCGCTTTGAGCTTTGTTTTGGTGGTTTTGAGGCAGTCGCAGCGTCGCGAGCCGCGATCAGTGTCGCGTGTCGCGACCTGCCCATGGTCGGTTGTCGCGAGTCGCGACCCCTGTCTCGGCCGCTTCTTTTGTTTTCCTTTCCTCCCTTGGTGGGTTATGTTATGAAGTTTTAGTTTTAGTTTTTTGTTAGAGTGACTAGAGAGAGAAAAAAAGAAGATTTCTTTCTAGGGTTTCTTCCTCTCTTCTTTTGTAGATTTGTAATGAACCCTATGGCTTGGCTAGCTTAAACATCTATCTTGGATTTGGTTGTTGAAGCTCTAATCTACTTGTGAGAAGTTCTTATCCTCTACTTTCTTTATGGTCATTGTGATGCTTCTTGTATTTAATTTCATGGTGTTTACATAATCTTTGCTAGGAACGTTACTAGTATTGTTGTGTGATTCATCTAATGCTAATTCTAGCTGCATAATCGGATTGTTGTGTTCCTAGCTCCATGTAGCATACTAGGTGTTTGATTAAATGCTGAACATTAATCTTTTGCACTTAGAGAAGCATTGCTTATTATTTGAATGTTATTTCTTTGATAACATTAGTAATCCTATCGTGTTCCTCGACCTTAATGCTACTTTGGTTTGGACTTAAGTGCGATTCATTTGAGTTAAGGCATAGTAAGGGCGGTTCAAACCACGCGGATCGTGTGTTTAGCCACGATCTAGGAGGATAGAGGTCTAGACTTCTCGATAGGTGACCATAGGAAGTGTCGGGGGTTAAGATTTCATGACCACAAACTAGGTTAGGGTGGATGCTAATCGAGTCCAAGGCCTTTTTATATTGTAATCTCTTCATATCTTAATACTGTGCTTAGTTTAACTTGCTTGCATTGTTCCAAACCCCCCAATTCGGTTACTTTGGCCTTAGCAAATACTAGGGTCCTTAATTCACTAATTTCCGAACAAGTTCATTTGCTCCCAGTGGATACGATCCCTACTTCCATTATACTTGCTTAGCGTGCATGAGAGTAGGTTAATTATATTTGGTTAGGAGTACACGGCAAACGCCTACCATGTATCGTGTGCCAACAAGCCATGCATATTGTTGCATAGAAGGAGAGCAAATGAACAGCAAACACGATTCTGGTAAATGTAAAGTTGTAACTCTAATAAGCACAAATTCATCTTTAAAAAAATTTCTATCATCAAAGACACTCTAAACAAATTGCTTTCACTGTATTGAAGCTACTCAAGCTTCACAAACTCCATCAGCAGTCCAAGAGGAAAAGATAAAGCTACAGCAACAGTCAAGCAACAGCTAACGTAATAACTACCTACTGCCACGTCAGCTTATTCAGTTAGTTAATTTGTTAGAAATCTGTTAGTATTGTAATCCAAGTCAGCTTTGTTCTTATTGGTTAAATCTTTGTGTAAGCTTTGTAATTGGTTAAGACAACACAATAACTTGTAGTATATAAACAACTTAGTTGCTGTAAGAATTCATTCATAATAAAATTTCTGATTCTTTCTCTCTCTACAAAATTCTTTCTTCATCTTCTCTTTCTATTCAAATAAAAACAAAAGAAGTTGTGTAAAACTTCTTCATAGAAGAGAATAAAAGATAGGAAAAGAGATAGAGTTCGTATTAATTTTCTGAAATAATTCTTTACATGAGAATAGCTTCCTATTTATAGAGTAGAAAACTAATTTTAACAAACATCCTTTAATTCTGTTTATAAGCTAACAGAATTTCCATAACAGAAATAACAGAATTTGAACTAATCCATTTTGGCACCAATAGGTCATTAACTAACTATATAACAGAATTATGATCTATTATGATCATATTGTAACAATACTTCCCCCTACAAAAATAGACTTGTCCTCAAGTCAAAGATGGAATAGAAAAAGAAGGGAAGTGAGCTTGGAAATCAGTAGCAGGTACCCAAGTAGCTTCAAAACTAGGGCAGCCTTTCCATTGAACCAAGTAATGAAGAAGAGATTGAGTAGAATGCTGAACTTGTTTGGTGTCCATAATAGCTTCAGGTTGTAATTCATCCTTGACAGACCCTTGTAGCCAGGTAGGAATATGAGCTGCAGCAGGCAACTGTCCTTGAAATTTCTTGAGCTGGGACACATGGAACACATTGTGAATATGTGATCTTGCTGGAAGTTGCGACTTATAAGCCACCTTGCCCACAGTAGCAATGACTTGAAATGGACCATAGAGCTTAGGAGCAAGTTTTTGATTGCCCCTAAATTGAACTGATTGTTGCTTATAGCCTTGTAACTTCAACCAAACCCAATCATTGACTGAAAAGCTTCTGTCAGATCTGTGGTAATCCACCTGCTTCTTCATTTTGTCCTGAGCTCTCACAAGATGAGTTTTAACAAGCTTAATCATAGATTCTCTGCATTGTAAACTTCTGTCAACTTCAGCATTAAGAGCTTCACCAGGCAAGTATGGAAGATGGAGTGGAGGAGGTTGATTGTAAACCACTTCATAAGGAGTGAGCTGTAATGCAGAATGGAAATGAGTGTTGTACCACCATTCTGCTAATGGAAGCCACTTACACCAATCTTTGGGCTGATCACTACACATGCATCTCAAGTATGTCTCTAAACACCTATTAACCACTTCAGTCTGTCCATCAGTCTCAGGGTGATATGAGGAAGATAACAGGAACTCTGTACCATGAAGAGAGAACAAACCCTTCCAAAATTGACTAAGAAAAACTGGGTCTCTGTCACTAACAATAGACCTAGGCTAACCATGGAATTTGAAAACATGATCTAAGTAAGCGTAAGCAACTTGTAAAGCATTAAAAGGGTGGCTCAATGCTATAAAGTGAATGTACTTACTAAATCTATCTACAACAACCAAGATAACATCCATACTCATAGATTTAGGTAAGCCAGTTATAAAGTCCATGGAAACGTCCAACCAGACCTCTTGTGGAATAGGTAAAGGTTGTAGTTTGCCAGGCTTAGCAGCATTATCATATTGAGAAGATTGACATGTAACACAACTTCTCACAAAGTGACTAACAACTTTAGTCAATCCTTTCCAATATAAAATACCTTTGACTCCGGTAAGAGTAATTTCTCTACCAGATTGTCCTCCCTCAGGTGAAGAATGTAGCCAAGAAATGATTTTAGTTCTCAAATTGAAATCAGGACCAATAATAATCTTACCTTTTCTTCTCAACAAATCATGTTGTAAGAAAAAATTATGAACATGAAGACCACCTTGTAATTGTTGTAAGAGAAGCATTAAACAATTATCTAAGGTGTAACTTTGCTGAATCAAGGTCTGCAAATCAGAAGAGACCACAGAAATTGCTAAGCACAGAATAGATGAACCTTGTACTCTTGAAAGGGCATCAGCTGCAATATTCTCCTTACCAGCCTTATACTAGATGCCATAATCAAATCCCATCAACTTGGAAAGCCATAATTGTTGGAAAGGAGTGGAGACTTTCTGCTGCAATAACCACTTGAGACTCTTCTGATCTGTTTTAATATTGAAATGATCTCCCACAAGATATTGCTCCCACTTTTGTACATCACATACAATAGCAAGTAACTCTTTTTCATATACTGAAAGAGCTTGCCATCTAGGTCCCAAAGCTCTACTCAAGAAAGCTAGAGGATGATCATTTTGCATCAACATTGCTCCTATGCCCTTCTTAGATGAATCTGTCTCAATCACAAAAGGTTGAGAGAAATCTGGTATACCCAATACAGGAGCAGTAATTAAAGTATTCTTCAACTGTATAAAAAGCTTGTTGAGATTCATCACTCCAATGCCAAGCACCTTTCTTCAGAAGATTAGTCAAAGGCTTAGAAATGATGGCAAAATGTCTCACAAACTTCCTATAATAGCCTGCCAACCCTAAGAAGCTTCTTAATTCTTTAACAGAAGGAGGCACAGGCCAAGAACTTACAACAACTATCTTACTTGGGTCAGTTTCAACACCTTTAGTAGAAATAAAGTGACCAAGGTACTCCACCTTGTAAATAGCAAATGAATATTTGCTAGCTTTAGCAAAAAGCATATGTTGTTGCATCAATTCCAAGACTTCATTAAGATGAATTCAATGAGCTTCAAGAGATGGACTATACACCAATATATCATCAAAGAAAACCAATACACTTTTTCTGAGTAAAGGTTTAAAGACTGAGTTCATCCAGCCCTGAAAAGAGGCAGGTGCATTGGTTAAGCCAAATGGCATAACCAAAAACTCATAATGCCCTGTATGTGTCTTGAATGTTGTCTTGAATACATCATCAGGATGAACTCTCATTTGATGATAACTAGCCCTAAGATCTAACTTGCTAAAAACTACAGCCCCTGCTAGTTCATTAATTAATTGATCAACAATAGGAAACTTATTCTTAACAGTCCTATTATTCAACTCTCTATAGTCTACACATAACCTCCATGTGCCATCTTTTTTACCCACCAAAACTACAGGAGAGGCAAAAGGACTAGAGCTATTTTGTATAATACCTCTATCCAACATTTCTTGTATAAGTTGTTCTATAACATCTCTCTGCTTTAAAGGATATATGTAGGGCCTGATATTCACTGCAGTAGACCCCTCCACCAAGGGAATTCTATGATCAAAGACACCTCTTAATGGTGGCAAAGCATCTGGATCTGCAAAAACTCCAGCATACTTTTGCTGTAAAGCAATCAATTGAGGTGGTTGTTGAACCTCCTGTGTATGCGTAGCTTCCATCTGCTGTAAAGTATACTCCTCTTCTGCAAAAACTTGCCTGACTTGCAACAAGCATAGCTCAGCAGCATTCTCTAGAGTCTTAGTAGAGATTGCATTAGGCACAGCTAATTTCTTAGGAGTAAGACCCCTGAGAACAAACTGAACTTGATCATAAGTAAACTCCATGATCAAATTCTTAAAATCCCAAAATAAAATACCTAAAGTACTTAACCACTGAATTCCATGTACCATGTCACAGCTGCCCAAATCTATCAATAAAACATCAGTTGTGAACACTTTACCATTCATCTCCCACTCAAAGCCTTTCACTATATACTGGCACTGCAAATTATTACCATTAGCCACTGTTACTGCTTGTGAAGGGATGGATTCCAGCCTACAACCCAATTTCCTAGCTACAACCAAGTCTAAAAAATTATGGGTACTCCCTGAATCCACTAATTTATGTAGTGTTTTTCCCCCTTGAACTCCAGTCACCCTCATGGTATTAAAACTTTGTTTGCCTGATAATGCATGAACTAAAATACAAGGTTCAGCCATTGAAGTATTACAGTCCTGATCACTCAATTCATCTTCAGTTTCAGAAGAAGATCCAGGAATTTCTACTGTAAATAGATGAGGTTCCTTGAAATCACACTTATGTCCCCTTTCAAAAGGTTTATCACAGTAATAGCATAAACCTTTAGCAATTTTATCTACCTTAACATCAGCTGAAATGTGTCTAGAATTTCTATATCTAGGATTGTATTTAGTGAGAGGGAGAGAAGAAGAAGAAGAAGAAGAAGAAGAAAGAGCTGGTGTAGGTAGTAAAGTTAGTTGTGATGATAATGGGGTAGCTTGTATTGGTTTAGAATAGTTGGAAATAGGTTTGGAATATTGTGTGGAGTTCAACAACAAAGATTCTTCTAATAACCTTGCATATTCTATTGCTTGGGTTATTGATGTAGGTTTCAATGCTTTTACTTAAGGTTTCACAGGAGGTTTCATACCACCAATAAAGCTATCGAACATATATCCCTCAGGCAAATCATGACTATCTTGCATCAATATAGATTTCAAAGTCTCGAAGTCATAATGTATTGTTCAAGAGACCCATCTTGCTGCAATTTATTATGAACAGAAAGAGAATTTGAACAACTTCTTTTGTTTTCATTTGAACAGAAAGAGAAGATGAAGAGAGAATTTTGTAGAGAGAGAAAGAATCAGAAATTTTATTATGAATGAATTCTTACAGCAACTAAGTTGTTTATATACTACAACTTATTGCGTTGTCTTAACCAATTACAAAGCCTACACAAAGATTTAACCAAGCAGAACAAAGCTGACTTGGATTACAATACTAACAAATTTCTAACAACTTAACTAACTAAATAAGCTGACATGAATAAGCTGACGTGGCAGTAGGTAGTTATTCTGTTAGTTGTTGCTTGACTGTTGTTGTAGCTTTAGCTTCTCCTCTTGGACTGCTGATGGAGTTTGTGAAGCTTGAGTAGCTTCAATACCCCCCCCCCTCAAGCTTGGGGATGGCTGATTACTAGTCATGCCAAGCTTGGAAATTAACTTATTATGCTGAGGAGTACATAATGGCTTAGTAAAAACATCAGCCAATTGCTCAGAAGTGTGGACATAAGTGAGCTCAATGAGGCCTTATGGAACCTTTTCTCGAGTGAAATGACAGACCAATTCTATGTGCTTTGTACGTTCATGGAAGACAGGGTTCCTTCTAATGTGCAAAGCACTTTGATTATCACAGTTGAGAGTCACTGGTTGTTAGTGTAGAACATCAAGCTATTGTAACAATCTAACAGTCCATGTAATGTCAACTGCAGCTGCTGCCATGGCTCTATACTCAGCCTCACTGGATGATCTAGAAATGGTGGATTGTTTCTTGGATTTCTAGGAGACAGGAGAATTGCCAAGTAAGAGTATATAACCAGTGACTTATCTTCTTGTGTCAGGGCAAGAGGCCCAGTCAGAGTCTGAGTATGCTTGAAGAGTCAAGCATTCAGTAGCTTTTAAGAGTATACCTTGTCCTAGAGTGTGAGCCAAATACCTTAGAACATGGTGTAAGGCTGCAAGATGACTGAGTCTGGGTTGATGCATGTACTGACTCAATGTTTGAACTGCATAGGACATGCCAGGTCTAGTATGGGTAAGAAAATTAAGCTTCCCAACTAGACTTCGGTAGTGTTATGGGTCATAATACAATTCCCCTGATTCTGAAGAGAGTTTCAAGGAGGTAGGAAGAGGTGTTTTGGCTGTTTTAGACACATTCAAGCCACACTCAGCAAGTAATTCTTTACTGAATTTCTTCTAAGTAACAACAATGCCAGCAGAAGTGTGAGTGACTTACATGCCTAAGAAGTAATTCAAGAAGCCTAAATCCTTGATACTAAAAGTATCATGTAGGTGTTGTTTAAGTTGTATAATCTCACTTTCATCAGAACCTGTGAGAATTATATCATCAACATATATGGCTGCAACTGTAATTGAAGAATCAGTCTTCTTTAGGAAAAGAAAGTAATCATTCAGAGACTGTTTATAACCTTGCTTGATTAACTCTTCATGAAGCCTAGCAAACCACTGCCTTGAGGCTTGCTTAAGCCCATAAAGTGATTTATTCAGTTTGCAAAGAAGCTTGTCGGGATTGTGTATGCCTTCTGGTACTTTCATATACACTTCTTCAAGAAGATTGCCATGTAAAAAGGCATTGTTGATGTCTAACTGGTGAAGAGGCCAATGATGACAAGCAGCAACAGAAAATAAACATCTTATGGTTGTCATATTCACCACTGGAGAGAAGGTTTCTTTATAGTCTAAACCATATTTCCGTGTGAAACCCTTGGCAACTAACCTTGCTTTCAATCTTTCAATTGAGCCATCTGCCTTCAGCTTTAACTTATAAACCCACTTGCATCCTATAGCCTTTTTATGCTTAGGTAAAGGAACCATATCCCATGTAAGGTTATCTTGTAAAGCATCTAATTCTTTTGTCATTGCTTCTACCCACCCAGATGCTGTGAGGCTTCCCAATAATTAACTGGTTTAGAAATCTCAGTGGTATGATTAATGAAGGCTTGAATAGGAGGTGGAAGATGGTGAAATTGAATAATGTTGCACCAATGTTCAAAAACATTTTTAGCAAGGCATACATAAGTATCTAGATAAATAGGTTTATGCTTAGCTCTAGTAGATTATCGAGGTACAAATGTTGCTAGAGGTGCAATGTTATCTGATGTGTTTGTGGTGCTAGAAGAATTTGTGATGTTAAGAGAATTTGTGATGCTAGGAGATGATAAAGAAGATGAGGAAGGAATAACATTTTCAGGTGATATAGGATGATCAGATGATATATGATGATCAGATGAAGAAAGCGCAGGTGAATTATATGTAGGGGACATAGACTGGTTTGAAGGTATAGGTGAAGAATGTGGAGAATTATGTATAGAGTTATGTATAGAAGTAGGAGTGGAAGATGAAGTAGAAACAGTTGGAGAAGTAGAATTAATAAAAAAAATGGAGGAATATAAACAGGAGAATCAGCATTGATAGCTAGATTGACCATAGGAGAAACAGGAAGAGATGAAACAGAAGAAGAAGGAGCCACATGAGCAAAATTAAAGGAAAAATATGCTCTAAGAACTTAAAAGAACTATTTTGTGAGATGTTAAATCATAGCATTTATAATCCTTTTGAGTATAAGGGTATCCAAGGAAGACACATTTAGAAGCTCTAGGGGCAAACTTATCTGAAGTCTTGTGTTCAACATAACACAGACAACCTATGAATCTTTAATGATTATATTGTGGTTGTTTGTTCATGAGCAATTCAAAAGGAGTCTTCCAATTTAGGACACCAGTGGGCATCAGATTATTAAATAAGTGGCTGCTAGTAAGCAGTCACCCCAAAATTTTAATATGTAAATGTGCATGAAGCCTTATTGCTCTGGCAGTATCCAATAAATGCCTATGTTTCCTTTCCACTCTCCCATTTTGTTGGGGAGTGCCAGGAAGGCTCTTTTGATGGATAATACCTTTGTTAGCAAACAATTGAGCACAAGAGTATTGAATTATCTCTGTTCCATTATTACTCCTAATCATTTTCAAATGCATACCAAATTGAGTTTTAATGTAAGAAAGGAATCGAGAAGTAATAACGGGAACTTGTGTTTTATTCTGAACAAGATGTGTCCAAGTCACTCTTGTGTGATATGATCATCAAGAAGTGTAAGAAAATAAGAAGCACCACTTAAAGAAGGTTGTCTATAAGGGCCCCACAGATCCACATGAAGTAAAGAAAAAGGAGCACCAGCATAGGAATTAGAAATAGAAAAAGAAGTTTATGCATCTTGGCAAATACACATGCTTCAGAATCAAGAGTACAAGTACTAGTAGAGTCAAACAAATTTGTCATCTTATTCATTTTATGTACAGAAGGATGTCCTAATCTGGAATGACAGACAGTAAAAGATGGTAAAGAAGACTGAGCATGACATGCTGTACTAGGTACATTATTAGGACATGATTTTGAAGTAGAACTTTTATAGGAAGCACATTGAAACTTGTATAAACCAGCTTGTCTGATTGCAACAGCCTTGGTTTGACTAGTTATAAGGTCCTGAAAAACACAGGAATCAGGAGTAAACACAGCCAACAGATGATGTTCATCTAATAACCTTCCCACAAATAAAAGGTTATGTATGAAATCTCGTATTAAAAACACATTTGAAATAAGAATATTAGGTGTGAGTGGAACAGAACCAATATGAGTAACAAATTTAAGTTTACCATCTGGTAAACCAACCTTGATAGGTTGAGATAAAACCTTATAATCAAGGAATAATGTCTTATCACAAATCATATGATCTGTGGCACCTGTGTCCACAATCCAATCTAGGTGACTATAGCAGGATTTAAGAGTTTCAGCATTAGAAACAAGAATAGTACCTGCAAAATTGATGGAATGTGAGGAACTCTCACCAACACCAGATTGTGTTTTAATCATCTTCATCATCTCCTTGTATACAACATTTACCAATGATGAATCCACTTTGACCTCTGACTGAGAAGATTTAGTTTCATACTCCGAAGGATGATCAACAACAAAACCATCAGTATTAATTTCACAGGCATTAGCTACCATTCTTGAACCTCCTCCAGATTGTTTGCTTCTCAAATTAGTAAACCACTCAGGAACAACCGCAGTGAGTTTAAAACACTGATCAACAGTATGACCAGACTTCTTACAATGAGAACACTTCCTATCATGCTTTTCTGCCTTAAACTTCTTATAATCTCTCTTAACACCAACATGATAAGAAGAAGATGAATATTGATCTTGCTTCATAAATGCAAAAGCACCAATCTGAGATGAAACTTGTTGTTTTTCACCAAGTTTATTATGTTTTTCTACTTGTAACAGGAAATATAGTAAGCTCTATTGACTGTAGGTAAAGGATCCATGCTTTGAATATTAGTCTTAGCACTAGCATAATCAAGATTTAGACCAGCAAGAAGTTGAATGAGTTTTTGCTTTTGATCAGCAGCTAGAACTTTTCTAAGCAATCCACAGGAACATTTCTCCAATGCTCCACATTCACAATCAGGAAATGACTCTAATAATTGAATTTCATCCCAAACTCTCTTCAATTGTGAATAATACTCAACAATAGATGAAGAATCTTGTTGAATTGAGGTTAATTTCTGATGTAATTCAAACAATTAAGGAGCGTTTGATTGTCAATACCTGTCAAGAACTTCTTTATATAATTGTCTTGCAGATTGTTGTAACAAGAAACCTTCAGCAATTGTTCTGTCCATTGAGTTTATAATCCATGATTGCACCATATAATAATTTCTGATCCACTTCTGTAAGTTTGGATCATCAACAGTAGGCCTCTTACATGATCCATCAACAAAACACATTTTATTTTTGGCGCCAAGAGCCATACAAATCACACGATTCCAACTTAGAAAGTTATCACCATTAAACTTGTGAAATCCAAGTTGTTGTTCTGGATGATCTCCAGAACCTAAGAAATATTGATCAGCATAACCAATTTGAGCAGAATTGTTTGAATACTGGTTTTCAGATGAAGCTTCAGCCATTTTTAGAGAAATGAAGAAGAATTTTGCTAAGATTCAAAGAATTTAGCTGAATTATCAAAAAAATTGAATGAATAGAACTAGAATTCAGAAGAATTTTAGATGAGATTAACAAAGAAACGCTAAAATTTCAGAGAAGAATGCGAAAGAATTTAAACCTCAATCAATGTATTGATTGAATATTCGAACCTTTCAGCTCTAATACCATGTGAATTCAATCAGCCAGATTGAATTACAGAAGAATCTAGAGAGAAGTTTAGAAAGTATTTAGGAAGAAAACAATCCACCATTTTTTATCATCCAGTGAGGCTGAGTATAGAGCCATGGCAGCAGCTGTAGCTGAGATTACATGGACTGTTAGACTGTTATAAGAGCTTGATGTTCTACACTTACAGCCTGTGACTCTCAACAGTGATAATCAAAGTGCTTTGCACATTGGAAGGAACCCTGTCTTCCATGAACGTACAAAGCACATAGAATTGGACTGTCATTTCACTCGAGAAAAAGGTTCTACAGGGCCTCATTGAGCTCACTTATGTCCACACTTCTGAGCAATTGGCTGATGTTTTTACTAAGCCATTATGTGCTCCTCAGCATAATAAGTTAATTTCCAAGCTTCGCATGACTAGTAATCAGCCATCCCCAAGCTTGAGGAGGAAGTATTGAAGCTACTCAAGCTTCACAAACTCCATCAGCAATCTAAGAGGAGAAGCTAAAGCTACAACAACAGTCAAGCAACAACTAACAGAATAACTACCTACTGCCACGTCAGCTTATTCACATAAGCTTATTCAGTTAGTTAAGTTGTAAGAAATCTGTTAGTATTGTAATCCAAGTCAGCTTTGTTCTGATTGGTTAAATCTTTGTGTAAGCTTTGTAATTGGTTAAGACAACACAATAAGTTGTAGTATATAAACAACTTAGTTGCTGTAAGAATTCATTCATAATAAAATATCTAATTCTTTCTCTCTCTACAAAATTCTCTCTTCATCTTCTCAATCTATTCAAATGAAAACAAAAGAAGTTGTGTAAAACTTCTTTACACTGAAAGCCAAAAAACACTAGATGTTTTGAAGCTTGTTCAGAACAGTGGCTGCAGACATTTGGTGCAATTTTTTTCTCATTATCTAGCAACCATGTTTTCACTAAATGTACCAAGGAATGGTTGTGAGGAGAGAGAAGATGATTATCCTATAATTTCCTTGTAGCTTTTGTGTTCGATTATATTCCTGTGAGAAATTTCTTCTTGTTCTTCGAAATTTTCTCTTAATTACTTGATTCTTTTCTCGTTATTCACAATTCCTCGCTTTTTTCTCATATTAATCTTCATCTGAACCTCTAAAATCTCCTCGAATGGTTACAACACTCCAACTTTATTATGTCCTCTAAAATGACTCTAGATTTGAGACTGCAAGACGCTGCTACTATAGGTAAATATTATTTTATTTTTATTTCTGAAACTGATGATGGGAGAAAATGAGGAGGGGATGAAAGACAGAGTAGAGGAGGTGATTAGGTTCGTTGGAGGTTGGGGATAAATCAAGCAGAAGCAGGGGAAAAGAAAATGATATATTAAAGGGAGATAGGGAAAATAAAGCACGTGCCTTGTTTTACCTGCAATTGCAAGTCATTAACAGGTAACATACCATTATAAGAAGATAAGGCAAAAGGTGGAATTTTATTGAGTTAGTCCAAAGGTGGAACTGTTTTAAGAAGACAGTCCAAAGATGGGATTATTCCCATCAATTTTTCCTATTTTTTTTTACTAATTGTAGAGGTAGTAGTTTTAAAAGAGGGGGATATTAGGTATAGAGCTCATAATCTCTCGCTTATGACCAAAGCAATTTGTGGGTGGACTAATGACAATGTGGAGGTCTTCTTCTACTCTAACATCATATATTACGCGCACACTTACTTCGCCGGCGATGTCTCGCCGGAATTTCATCGCATCTTTTTCCGGCCCCAGCGCATACTATTGCGGCTCTCCTTCAACGTACTCTCCTCTTATGTCGCCGGCGATTTTCACTCGAAACGCCGTCGTTTCATCTTCCGGCAGCATTTTCCGGCACAACGTCTCCTTCAATTCCGATAAGGTTCTTTCTCTCTCCTTTGACTTCGGAAAATTCTCGTTGTTTGAGCTTTTCTGAGAAATTGCGGCACCGTTGAATTTGCTTATGCTCAGTTGAAAAATTGTTTATTTTTTTGATTGTTTTTGGAAATCAAAGTTAGGTTAATTTAGTGTTCAAAGTTGTGGTTTGATACTTGAATCTATCTGTTAATGTTTTCTAATAATTGGTCAATTGGTACTTCTGATTCTTGATTGTCTGCGTTGAAGCTGTTGGTTTTAATAAAGGTGTATGTAGAAAATCAAGCAGATTGAGATTGGGAAAAGTGATTTGGTTGGTTAAGTGAATTGTAGGATTGCTGAAATACCAGGGTGGTTTAGTTTTGATGACGCGAGGAAGAGACATGGTGTGTACATGTGAGAGTTCATCTTTACAATGTACTAGTAGTTTACAGGTTCAGGTGTGTGTCGACTTCGTGTTCAAGTACGGTTGTGGATGTCAACATCGTGTTCAAGTATGTTTGTGGATGTTGACATGAATTTTTGAGGGTGGAACATAGTTGACCTTTTCTTTTTCCTGACCATCCTTATCTTTGTGGTTGAAACTTTGATTAAGAGCACCATATAATGCATTTTAAATAAGAAGATGGAATTTTGGTTTTAAAGATCATGCAATAGTTATAAAATGTGGTAGTGGGAGATGGTGCTGAATTGGATTGACTTAAAATTGTCATTTTGAGGCGGAGAGAGAGAGAGAGAGATAGAGAGAGATAGAGAGAGAGAGAGAAGTTCCCCTTACAGTTGGAAGGATGTAATGAACTGAGATACGAAGATGATGTTCCAAAGTCATTTTAAACAAATTAAAACAAAAATTCAATTTTCTGGATGGTTTTCTCTCTTTTTAGTCTCATATATATATATATATATATATATATATATATATATATATATATATATATATATATGGGTTGAGTTCTAGTGAGAACCCTCTTATGGTGAGAACCACTAATAATAAGCAAAAATTTCATAAAATGAGCCAAAAACATGAAAAATGAGCAAAAACACAAAATGTGTAGAGAACATTAAACGAGCATAAACGTAAGATGAGCAAAAATGCAAAATGAGAAAAACATAAAATAAATATAAAAAAGTTAAAGGAGTAAAAATGTAAAATGAGCAAAACGTAAAATGAGCAAGAACGTTGTGAAATGAGCATAATAATGTTAAATGAGCAAAAACATAAAATAAGCAAAACATAAAATGAGCAAAAACATTGTGAAATGAATAAAATCTTCATAAAATGAGGAAAAATGAGCGGGTTCTCACGGTTCTCACCATAAGGGTGGTTCTCATATGAACTTCAACCTATATATATATATATATATATATATATATATATATATATATATATATATATATATATATATATATATATATATATATATATATATATTTTATATAGACAAGTTTGATTTCCCATCTTTGTCTTTCTTCTAAGGGTTTGTTATCTTCACCTTATTTTTGCTGAACTTATCTTATTTTTTCTGAACTTTTTTTCCCCTTAACTTTTCTTCAATTTTTTTTTTTGAACTTTTCTTATTTTTTCTAAAAATCTTAGAAGCAAAAATAAGGTAAAGAGATAAACCTAACGAATTCTTTGCCGTTTTCCTCAAGCTACTCTCTGTGCTTGTTTGGTTCACCATTATTAATTATTAGGCTCCAAGAAACAGAATCGATTACATACTCTATTTCTTGTTTGGTTCAAGACCTAAGTTCATTACCATTACTTGTAGTTTGTTACCTTCCCTTCCCCTTCAAGTAACAAAATCTATATCTTGGTGGTAATTATTATCATCCCTTTCCATTCCATGGCTTGAACCAAACACCTAATAAAGATAACAATTTTTGTTACCAATCCCCTCCCTTATTTGATTCCATTTCTTTCCCGTTCCATGGGGCTTGAACCATAGAAGCACTCTATGTGTTTAGTTTCTCTTTTGGGAATGCAGCGACCACTGGAATGTGCCAAGGATCAGAATTTCCAGTCACTAACTAACAGAGAGAAATGAAGAATTAACAGTAACTAGGGAAGGATTGTCAGTTTTATTAATTGATAGGTAACCGATGCTTACAACTCCTTACATTCGAGAGGTAAGGACTCTCCCACTGATTAATTACTCACTCAATTTCTGGATACTTTTCCCTCGTACCTCATGGGTATTTATACAAATATTAACAGCTGAGTGGCTAAGGACTAACTAACTTGTCAGAGTAGATTCCCTTCTTAGTGAATGACCCAATTACCCTCCAGCTAGGATAACTGAATTCATTTATGTTGCAATGTATCTGATCCCTTCTTCCTTCTCTTGTACGTAAGCAGCAGTGGTGGACGTGCTTGGGCTTGGCCTTAGCATAAAGGTTCCGTATAACCTGTTCAACAAACACCTCCAGGCAAAAAAAATGATTTTTGCATATAAAACTCTGTATATCATGATGGCCTTGGGTAGTTAGCGCTCTGTTATCTGAAACATGGCATTCTCTAGGACTTGGGATATCTATGGGATCTTAACTCAATACCTAATTTTGTTAAAGTAGTTCACTAGTGTAACCGTGAACAATATACAAGTTTGCATGCTCTAGAACATAGTCCTCCTTCGTCGGCGGGAGTTGAGCAAATTAGGTAACGAGTTAAGCTTGAATACTAGCTAAATGACTTGAATTTAGGGAAGTCATTTCAAGCACGGGTACATTTCCAAGTGTCAACCATAATATCTTATGAAAAATTTCCATTCCGTGGTCCATCATGGTGCGTCGAAGTGTCCATATCCATGTCGGATACTTGAGGTAAATTGAAGAATCCACGTAACGTAAGATTCAAGTGCCTAGATGAATGCTGTTTTGGAAAGTCAAAGACGAGGCTTTTGAGGAGTGGGCATATGAGGTGGCCCGAGTAAAATAATGCTAATTGAAAGCTCATAGAAAAGCTGCCTTGTAGTTACATGTAATTTTGTAAGTGAGTAAGAGACTAAAGTATAAGCCAAGTGCCTTTTTTTTTTTCTGAATTTTTGAAATTCATTGTTAAATGACAATGTTAGTATAATTCTGAACTTATATACAACAAGGATAAATGAGTATTATCTCTGACCGGAAATAGTAAAAGCCCTTAGTATTTGTGATGTCTATAGATTAATCACTATGTGTGAAATAGAGGTTAGGGTTGGTTATCTCGATCGTTAATGGTTTATGTTTATAATTTACTTGCATGTCTTTCTTCATTAAAAAGGTGGCTCACTACCTTGGGAGCTAGTTGTTTCCTTTTCTTAGGGAGTCGTGGGTGTGCCCCTCTTGAGTTGCTAATGCTGTTTTTGGGGATTTTGGGACCAAAAGTGACTTTGCCTTGGTACATTGCTTTTATGTAAATTTGTGGTGTATTTGGTTTGAGATAAGTTTCATATACAGTACATTTTTAAGAGCAACATTATCGGTGGTCTTGCTTTTGGAGGGAGAAACTTATTTAGCTTCTTGTGGGTTAGGGCAGATGGGATTTTAGGAGTTAGTCAAATATACAGATTTTTAAGCATGGGGTTTCTTTGTAATTGTTGCTCCTGACTAACAACAGCTCGTCCTCCTGCTTTATACTTTTTTCTGTTAATTGTTATATATTACTATCTTTCTTGATTTTGGAATTCAAGACTGTCATCTATGGTTGAAACTTGAAATGGCGTTCCTTGTGATGTTTGTGTTCTTATCATGGCAATCCATAAGATACTCACCCCTTTGCAGACTAGTGGAGGATTCAGGTATCCTGAATGATATCTGTTAATGTGCCTCACCCCTTTTCAGCTGATGTCTGCACATCTTTTTTTGAGATCTGACCAATCCTTTGTGATGAGTTAGATAAGACAATAAGAGTGGAATGTTAGTTTGTGTTGACTGAGGTTTTTTCTTTTAGGATTTTCTATGTCTAATCCAATGTCGTTTTGCAGAGGATAAGGCTGAAGGGGTATGCATTGTTGTCAACTTCGGCTGGTGATATAAATGGAGCGAAGCAGGCTATCAATAAAAACATTAGCGGGGATGTTAAAGTTGATAATATATCTGATATGAAAATGCTAACTACCCTGGCTAAGTACTTATGGTCAAAGGATAACCTTGAATTTCGTGTCAGGGTCATTGCAGCCGTAGGATTCCTAGTTGGTGCTAAGGTGTGCTTCCATTTATTCCTTTCTTATCTCATTGCAGTACTGTTGTTTTTGTTTCTTCATTACCATGGCTTGTTACTTAGTTTAAATAGGCGTGCTTTGGTTGCGCCCAAAAAAAAACCGCGTTGCCGTGGCTTCGGCTTGATACGGATGGATGAAATGGATTGCGGCTAATGAAAGGAATTTCTTCCAAAATGTTCATATTATTGGGTTTTTAACCTCATTTGCATTTTTCTAGTTTAAGAAGTATTCTTTCAACATTTATACCACCTAACCTATTAGAAAACAACACTGTTGTAAGTATATATGTAACTGACTAACTATTTAATATACCCCTTTGCCTTTTATTAGTTCTAACATTTTGACTTTTGCACTTTGCACACCTCACTTCTAATATATATAAATCAAATGTTATTATGTAAGATGCTATTGGATTTGTGTTTGCGTATTTTCAAAATAACAACTTTATAATGGTTAAACTTTTTGGTTGGCAAACCGCAAACGTGAAACTTAAAATGTTACAACTAATCAAAGACTGAGTAAGTTATATGTTCCATTAGGGTTTTGCCCAATTTTGACAAAAGAATAGACGTAACGGAAAAAAAAATTCTAATGCAGCGAGCTTAGTTTTAAAAAGGGCGCGCCTTGGTGGTAGGCAGACCCAAGCGACAGCCAAAACACATCCCAAGAGTGGGGCGAGGCGAACCACGACAGGCGCTAGGAGGCGCGCGCCTTGAACCGCCTCCGCAGAGGCGCAAGGCAGCCGCTTTCAGTAGAGAGGCGTAGGAGAAGGGGGTAAAGAGTAGATATGGGTTTAAAAGTTGGAAAAAACCAAAAATTCTTCAAATTTCAACTTACCTTGGCTTTGATTTTTTAGTTTCGAGCAAAATCCCTTTGTGAATTGCATGATATTTCATCAAAATCGAACCCTAATTAAAAACCCTAAATTTTGGGGAAGAACCCTAATTTTTGGGGAAGAACCCTAATTCATAAACTAAAATCAATTGATTGTCACCAACTAGCCGGAAGTGACAAGAGGACGCCGGCGAGCACCCTCGGAAGTCCGGCATCTTATCTCCGGTGAAAATTCAGGTTAGTCTTTCTCTCTTCTTCGATCTTCTCTTCGGTCTTCTCTTCTTCTATTTATCTCTTCGATCTTTCTTTTTTTTTTTCCTTTGAACTTTTCCGGCGAGCTTCCTTCCGTTTCTCCCATCTTCTTCTCTTTCTTTGTTTTTGTCATTCTTCTTTTCTTTGTGGAGCTTTCGAGGCTTCTGGCCTGTACTAGGACTGTTGTTTTTTTTTTTTTAAAAAAAAATACCAGCCTGTTACATGGTCAAGTGACCAAGTCACGTGATATACCTTTTACTTTTTTTTCTTTTCTTTTTCTCTATTTTTTTATTCTTTTTCTCTCCTCCTTTTTTCCCTCTTTACTTCTCCTTTCCTTAATAAGTTAATTTGTTGCTTCTGTTCTTCTTACCTATGGCTAGTTTTTTTTTTTTTTTTTTTTTTTAAATACCAGCCCCTCAACTACATTGTTATATTGTAAATAAACACTCATAAATTTTACAGCAGCTTTTTGTAAAAAAAATTACAGTAGCTTATGTATATTTTAATTATTGTGTTTTTTTGAGTATAAAATTGTTCTATTATTAATTATTTAAGTTTTTGGCACTAAAGGTGCTCCTCGCCTACGAGATGCGTGCGCCTTCGCCTTGCGCCTCTATCCGCCTCGCACCTTGCGCCTTTTAAAACTAAGGCAGCGAGTCAACGTGATGTAACAGACAACGCTGCGAGGACAACATGTTTTTTTAATCGCAGAACATGGTTTCGCGGAATGACAACTCCAAATTTTGTTTCGGCTGTTTTGTAACTTAGCAACCGATTTTTAATTCCATGGCTGCCCCCCTCGAGCAACCTTGCAGCAAGGGCACTGACATGCACCCAAGGCTCTTTCTTGTTGCTCTTCTTTTTCTGTCTCTAGTTTCTCTTGTTGTTGCTCTTTCTAAAAGTACCCCCAATGATGTCTAAGCAATTTTGCAAGACGTGCCGATACACACAAATTGTGCTGGTTCTGGAAATCCCTTGCACCTTGGAGCATATAGAATTTTGAAAAACAAGGTGGACACATAGTCACATACACACATTGACACACACTTACACACATACAAACATATGCGCACACACACACATACACATACTCACACACCCGTTTCTATTTGTTGTTTCTGGTTTCTCCATTGGGATGTTTCTAAAAGTTATTCTTGAAGACAATATTACCTTATTTGGAAAATAAAAGAGAGAGGTACCAGAAAGTAAGACAAAAGTAACCAAGGTATGAGAGAAATTTCAGACAGCTAGAGAGAAAGAGTGCTTTTAGTTTGTTACTGTGTTTACTTGGTTTTTTCTAGACCTTACAAATTCTGACCGACCGGAAACCGGCCCACTGAAATTAGGTTTTGAACAGTAAATAAGGATCTGAAACCCGAAGATTACCAAACCTGAAAAAGGGAAAATAAGTGGGTCAAACCCGAGCTGGACCAAAAGTGACCCATTCGGTTGAGTGTCCTAATTTTTAATTTTAAAAGTTTAATAACTTCCCTTAAAATTTCTTTTAAGAACATTAAATAGAGGCAAAAAAGAGTTGTATTGTACTTATTCTCCTTAATGTTTAATTAGGTTGAATTATTATGTTTAGTTGTTGAATTGATTTTATTATCATTTACTCATATTTTGACAATTTTAATAGTTTGGTAATTACAAAAATTTTTCTTAATAAACTTTAAATAATGTTATTACTACATTTATGAATTAGTATTAGATTATGCAATTTTAACAAAATTTACATTGAAAATGAATACAGAAAATTTCCATACTTTGAAATAATAAAAGATTCCTTGACTCAATCGACCGACTTGTAACTAAACATTCTGGGTTATGGTCAAGTATTATCAACCCGGACTAACGGAACCAAAATGACCCAAACCCAAAACTATCGAACCAGAACCGATCCGACCGATTGTTCTTGATAGGTCTAGTTTGTTCTCATTTTTCCTTCAAGAACAACTTACTATTCATAAGGGGCATTGCTACTCGTTGTTGCAATTACATTTTCATCTCTAAAATTTTATTGGAAATTATTAGTTAATTATTTGCATACACTATATTTTTAAGCGAATCATGTGGAACAATCGCCTCCATCCACCCCTTTATTCTATAAATACAAAATCTTTCAATATTTAGGACATTTTTTTTACAATTATTGGAACCTTTCAATATCCATAATAAATCTTATTATCAAGGGTAGGTGGTTGTGGTAGCTCATCCCATGTTCAAAAAAGAGGCGAATCGATTTGATTCCTCCGTATTGGAACAGTTTTTCAACTTTGGCGAACCAAATTTGACCTTTTCAAACCGGTGGATTTAAATGAGTTGAATCTCGGCCGAACCAATTGTGACAAGGCACTTTCGTCCGCATTTCCCGTATCAAGACTCTACTTTTCATTTTCTTTTCCAGATTTTTCCACTACCCACTACTCCCTAAACCTCCTTTCTATAATGGCGTAAATTGACGTAAAAAGAAATAGATAGAGAGAAGAAGAGGCAAGCAAACAACAATAATAAGATCTATGGTGGTTTTAAGCGGGAAAAAAATTATTTAAGTTAATATTACAGTATACAGTGAAAATAACAATATGATAAACTAGGACAAATAAAAGATTTTATTTAAAAGTATTACAAATTTACAATTTATTATTATACTATCATAATAATAATATTGGGGTATAATCATAAAAACACCTAAAAAGGACAATAATACCAAATTCATGGGTGAAAGTGCAACGCGGTCCGCTGAACGTATCTGTTATGTTCCCATGAAACCGCAACCGTTTTAGTGACCTTAACCTAAACCATACTATTTGAATTATGGTTCATCCGCCCTCATTCCTGAATGTTTTTCTTTAATGTTGATTTTATCTATACAATATTGCGAACAAAAATGTTACTCACACAAAATATATAAATCACAAAAACTCATATAATATCCGGAAAAAACAGGTGTATTTTTTATAAAAAGCATCCTATATAATATGCACCCGTGCTTTTGCAATGGCTAAATAAAAAAGCTTAATTTAAGTAATGCCAGAATCCCTAGATTATGCTGACTGAGCATTGGTCTTTATGTTTCTCTCCCAGGTTTTGAATGTTCAGGTGCCTTTCCTGTTTAAACTAGCTGTTGATTGGCTTACAACTGCAACTGGGAATGCCAATGCTCTTGCTTCCTTCACTGCTTCCAATTCATATATGCTCGCTTTTTTTGTTAGTCCAGCTGCTGTTTTACTTGGTTATGGGATAGCACGTACTGGCGCTTCAGCTTTCAATGGTACTTATCATGCATACTTTTTTGGGGCCTTCCAGTTTAGGCTCTTTTAATGGCATTAGAGTTTTAATAGGCTGTCTACTTCGTACAGTTTCATGCAAGCTATTATGGTCTTTATTGCTTAATGTTCTGAGCTAATACATATATTTCGTGTAGAATTACGAACTGCTGTCTTTTCCAAGGTAGCTCTGCGGACAATTCGTTCCTTATCACGGAAGGTAACTTTTGGTTTACTTCATATACTAGTCTGGCAATGTTTTTCTTGATGTATCAATTTATTGGAGCTGTCAGTGATTGCAAAGGCTTGATTTAAATCTATACTAGACTTTACCAGGCCTTCCCATTTGATGCCAACTAACATACCAAAATGAAGAAGGAAATCTCTTACTTCATTTACTTGCTTCTTGTTTTGTTCCGTCAAAGCAAATCATCTACATTTAGCAGCCCAGAAAAGATACATCTATGATTTCGATTAAGCTTGCCTTTATACTTTTTGTCATGATGTGCCAAACTACTAGTTGATTTATTAAAATAAACATGGTAAAGTTTTGGCGGCTAACTAGGAAAAAGGAGAAAAGAGGTAGACAATAATGACTTTGTGAGAAATGCAAAATTTTCGCACTTAAATAGGTTCATGTTTCTTTGAAATAAAAAAATCTTGAGAAGCTAGAACTTAGAAGCAATAACTTACCAATAAGCTGGGCATAAAACTGAAGTTTTACCCTTCCATGACTTAAGACGGTATTCAAAATAGGTCTAAACATAGTAGCAGAACAATTTGGAAATTATACTATCTAAATGGGCCTATCCCACCTGTCTAGTCAGAACAGTAAAAGGTAAATCGAAGTTCTTCTTTGCACTGATCTATGCTACTGTCTAGTCTGCTGTTCTGAAAATGTGTATATGACTTACTGGTAATTATTTTTACTTGTCCTTCTCTACTTTTTAACATTTCCTGTTTGTAAGTCCGTCCTTTTTTGATTGCTATCTGTGCAGTATTTGCTAGTTGACTCAAGCTCAGGTTTACTAATAAGTAATTACTATAAATTGTAGTCTCATATTTTCTTATAGCTCTTGCGTTTTAGCTAATTATGTACATACTGTAGTCACTAATGTTTTCACAAAAGAAACTTTAGTGGTTATGATAGGGGAGATATCCAATAAAAAGTTCCTTAAAATAAGAAGGATGAGAAGGATACATGTGCAGCTGCTTCAAACTGAATGTGCATATTTTTATGTGTGTTAATGTGCAACTTATTTTTCTTTAACTGAAATTACAATATCCTGGGGAAAAAAATATTTAATTTAAAGGGATGAAAGCACATACTGTCCAAAAATAATGCTTGATAAAAATAATGATCTTTTAGTTAAGAATATATATGCACATTCGGTTAAAATATATGCAAAAAAGTTCCTTCTTATTCTAAGAACCTTCTCATCTGAGACTAAATTGTTATTGATATATCACCAATTATGTTAAATTCTGCAGGTTTTCTCACATTTGCATGACCTTGACCTCCGATATCATCTTAGGTACATACGCTTCAGTCATGACTCGTGAAGTACGCTTTTATCTACTTTGGCAACCGTTTAAATTTCTTATTGTGCTTTCTTTGTTAATTGTTCAAAGAATGGTGCTTGCAAACACCTTTAAGTTTATTATCATGCATACTTCTTATCGATTTGCTACTATTTTTGAATCAGTTCATGAAGTGTTTTTCTTACATATCTTTGTTGCCAAACTTTAGTCGAGAAACTGGTGGTCTGAATCGGATCATTGATCGTGGTAGCCGTGCTATAAACTTCATCCTCTCATCTATGGTGTTCAATATTGTACCCACATTCTTAGAGGTATGTGTATATTGTTTGTATTATGCGTCCTTAAAATTCTTGGCTTTTGATGATATGCTTTCTCATTATCCTCTCCTATTCATCTTAATCATCTTTTAAAGAGTCAGTGACATATTTAACCTATACTTTATTAGATATCTATGGTGTCAGGTATATTGGCTTACAAGTTTGGAGCTCCTTTTGCATGGATTACTTCCTTGTCAGTTGCTGCATATATTGCTTTCACGTTGACTGTGACACAGGTAGTCTAACTCTCTCTGCTATTCTCCTCTGATATGGTTTTCAAAATTGTTTTTTCTTCGACTCCAAGGCTCAAGTAATTTGAGGGATCTGTAACATGAAACTGGATGACTTTTGAACGAGTTACAGCTAATAAACAGCTGAAATATATCACACTTGATATTCATCGAGAATTTTGAAAGAGCTAGAAAGGTGGAACTATTATAAGCTATTAGGCTATATAATGTATAAAAGTCAAGAAAAGGAGTGGGAAAAAGAGTAATGTGGTGCAAAGTTTTTTCCAGAAGCACTTTGAATCGTGAATTGGGAGTTGAAGGGAGTTACTTATAATAGGCATGGGCTTAGGAGAAGTTCTCTGAGAGGTCACTAGGATCATGTTGTTCCCTGGCTACTGGTCCTCTTCCTTTCTCTTAATGATAATTTCTTCATCATCTAATAGAAGATATATGTTATTAATACTTCTAGTGTATATCTTGTATCCTACAGCACCATGATGGTCCTGTATGGTGCTAAGGAACAGATTTTCCAAAGACTAATTAACAGAGAGAAATGAAGAATTATTAATAACTAGGGAAGGATGGTCAGTTGTATTGATTGATGGGAAACCAATGCTTACAACTCCTTACATTCGAGAGGTAAGGACTCTCCCACTGATTAATTTCTCACTCAATTTCTGGATACTAGAGGGTATTTATACATATATATATATATAGCACAGTGGCTAAGGACTAACTAACTTGTCAGAGTAGATTCTCTTCTAGTGAATGACCCCATTTTCCTCCAGCTAGTATAACTGAATTCATTCCTGTTGCAATGTATCTGGTCCCTTCTTCCTTCTCTTGTAAGTAAGCATTAGTGGTAGCATCACAAATAGGTAAATCTGTCCATTGAATCAGTACATCAGTCACTGTAGAAGGGCTATGGAGAGCAGTTCTGACCCTAGGACAGCCTGTGGAGTAAATCTAGAATCATATCAGCTTTGAGCTGGCTGGAATGGTGGAAGAGGCAGAGTGGTTGCCAATGGCTTGCTTTAACTGGCAGACATGGAACACTGGGTGAATCTTGGCATGTGAAGGGACCTCCAATTTGTGTGCCACTGAACCTATCTTGCCAAGACCTTGTAAGGACCACAGGATCTAGGGGACAGCTTGTCATATGGCTTCTTTGTGAAGGATTGTTGCCTATATGGCTGAAGCTTCAAATACACCAAATCACATGCAGAGAGCTGCACATCCCTCCTATGCTTATCTTCTTGCACCCTCATACTATGCTGGGCTTGCAGTAGACAAAACTTCAGTTCATCTAGGATGAAACCCCTGTCAAGGAGCTGGTCTTCCAATGAAGTAACTGCTGTGCCCCCTTTTTCAAATTTGAGCAATGGTGGGGGGTCTCTACCATACACAACTCCAAAAGGGGTGCAATTGTTTGGAGCATGGAGGGAAGTATTATACCAATACTCTGCCTAAGTTAGCCAAGCTGCCCATGTCTTGGGTTTTCCTTGAATAAAACACCTCAAGTAAGCTTCCACACTTTTGCTGACAACCTCAATTGATAGGAAGTGCTCCTGTACAGCTTAGCTCCCTGCAGCTTAAAAAGCTCTTACCAAAAAATGCTCATGAAAACCTTGTCTCTATTAGAGACTATAGTGCTAGGAAATCTATGCAACCTGACCACTTAATAAAGGTCTTTGCCACAGTGGCAACTGTATAAGGATGTTTTTAGGCAATGAAATGACCATATTTAGTCAATATATCCACCACCACCAATATAGGGTCCGTGCCCGAGGATCTTGGAAGACCTTCCACAAAATCCATGGAGACATCCTCCCAAATTTGAGCAGGTATAGAGAGGTTGTAAGAGACCAGCTTGGCTTAGGCTAGAAGTCTTTTGGTGCTGACAAGTGCTGCAAGATTGAACATGTTTGTCCACATCCTTTTTCATGTTGGTGAGTCTTATAAGCTGAATGTCCCCTACTGGTGAGTTGTGATATTCATGTAGGAGAGTGGGAATCATAAAAGCCCCCTTAGGTAGGATAAGTCTACCTTTGAACTTTAGCATGTCCTGGTCGGCTGGTCCACAGTAAAACCTGGCAAGGTGGTTGTGCCAGTGAGAACATCCTGGGTAAGTTGCTTGATCAAGGATCTTGCTGAATTTCAGCCTTGAAGTCAGTCCAATTAGGACAATGAGAGGTGAGTAAGGTTCGGAGTTCAGCATGAGGTGGGAACTCCTTGGACAAGGCATCAACAGCCTAGTTACTGGGTCCAGGTTTGTATTGTATAGTGAAATCATAGCCTAATAATTTTCCCACCCATTTTTGGTACTATCTTTTTGGAGTTGTTGGGTTAAGGGTTGGGCTATGCTGGCATACCCTTGCACAAACTTCCTGTACTATTCGGATAAACCCAAAAATCCTCTGAGCTCTCTAAGATTAGTGGGTACTGGCCAATCCAAGACTGCTTGGATTTTGGTTTGGTCCATGGATACCCCAACAGCTGAAATAACATGGCCCAAATGAGCCAAGGACTCTTATCCAAATTTACACTTTTTCTTATTAGCATAGAGCTGATGTGCAGCTGGCAGACCCAATACTTGCCTCATTTGTTCCACATGCAACTCCATAGTGGCACTGTAAATCAAAATATCGTCAAAGAATACTAACATAGATTTCCTCAAGAAGGGTCTAAAAACTTCATTCATAAGAGCCTGAAAGGTGTCGGGTGCATTTGTTAGCCCAAAGGGCATCACTAAAAACTCATAATGTCCTTCATGAGTGTGAAAAGCAGTTTTTCGGATGTCCTCATGTTTCATTTGAATCTGGTGATAACCAGATTTAAGGTCTAGTTTAGAAAAAACCGTAGCTCCATGGAGTTCATCAAGTAATTCATCTATGACTAGCATAGGGTATTTATCAGGATTAAGGGCTCTATAGTCTACACAAAATCGCCATGAGCCATCCTTTTTTTTCACTAATAGCACAAGACTTGAGTAAGCACTTTGGTCTTAGTTTTAAAAGGCGCAAGGCGCACCGAGGCCCAAGGTGCAAGGCGAAGGGAGGCGCAAGGCGAAGGCGCACCTTTGGTATCAAAAACCTTAATAATAAAGTATAGAACATAATTTATGCTCAAAAGAACATAATAACTAAAATATATATAAGGTATTGTAATAAAAAAATATAAGCTACTGTTCATACTTTAATAAAAAAATATAAGCTACTGTTCATACTTTAAATTCACTACTGTTAAATTTATAATTGCCTTTTTATAGTATAATGAAATTAAATAACTTGTTTTGGAAAAAAGAAAAACAACCTAACCAGGCTAAGATTAAAAGCAGAACAGAAGAAGGAAGGTGGACAAGGGGAAAAAAAGGAAAAAGATAAAAAATGAAAGTAAAAATTACTTGACTTCCCCACAGGCCACAGGCCTACCTCAGTCCTCAGTCATAAAGGCAAAAAATAAAAAAAAAAAAAAAAAAAGGCTGGACAAAGATCGAAGAGAGAGAGAGACAGAAGAATAGAATGTCGAAGCGAAGAGAAGAAGAGAAGAGGAGAAGATCGAAGAGAGAGAAAACTGACCTGAAGTCTTCTGTCAGCAGCCACCAGAGATGGCATACGGTGCCTTAGGCCACCGGAGAAGCGTCGTCGGCAACTTTCCACCAACAATTTGCGGGATTGGTTCGCAATTCGCGAATTAGGGTTTTCCCCCAAAAATTAGGGCTTTTAATTAGGGTTTGATTTGATGAAATATCATGCAATTAGCAGAGGGCTTTTGCTCGAAATCAACAAATTAAAGCAAAGGTGAGTTAAAATTTGAAGAAATTTTGGTTTTTCCAACTTTTAAACTCAGATCTACTTTTTCTCCTCCTATCATGCGCCTTTCTCCCAAAAGCGGCCGCCTCACGCCTCGCCAGAGGCGGATCAAGGCGCGCGCCTTTGAGCTCCCGCTGTAGGTCGCCTCGCCTCACTCTTGGGATGCGTTTTGGCCGTCGCCTGGATCCGCCTAGGCGCGCCTTGGGCGCGCTTTTTAAAACTAAGACTTTGGTAGGGTTGAATAATACCAAGCAACAACATATTTCTAATGAGACTCTCAATTTCATCTTTCTGAGTTTGTGGGTATTTATATGGTCGTAACATTAACTGTGTCAGTACCATGTTTAAGGTTAATTGCATGCTCATGGTTTCTAAGAGGGGGTAACTCAGTGGACATGTGGAATATCTGCTCATGCTTTGAAAGTCAAGCTGTGGGACACTAGCTCTGTGTAGTCTCCCCATCCTGCTGCAAGTGATTAAACTCCACCATATAGCCTCCCTTTCTCCGTCTTGAGAGTGCATAGCATAGCTTTGAGTAGGGGTGTGAATGAGACGAGACATCTCGGGAGCTACTCGAGATCGATTCGGTCAAAACTCGGTCAAAGCTCGATTCGAGTGAGCTCGAATCGAACTCGAGCTCGACTTGAGATGTTGGCGAGTCGAGTTGAGCAACTTGATACTCGACTCGTAAACTTGTGAGAAGCTCGAATACCTAATTATCTATAAAAATACCTAAATTTGGCACTTGCAAGTTACTCGAAATCTACTCGATCAAAACTCGACTCGACCAAAGCTCGGTCAATACTCGGTCAAAACTCGACTCGAGTGAGCTCGACTCGAAATGCTAACGACTCTAGTCGAGCTAGCTCAAACTCGAACTCGACTCGCATAATTTACACCCTTATCTTTGAGGGAGATTCCAGCCTGCACTGGATTGCCTATAAGGGTTACCGTTTTGCCACCTTGTTGGAAGGATACTGTTTGAGTCTACCAGTTTGTGGTCATTATCCCCAATTTCTCCCTAGATGCCAAGTATGAGGTCTGAATTTCCCAAAGGAAGGGGCAAAAAATCCTCCACAATGAACACTCCTTGCAACACTAATTCCACTCCTAGGCACTCACTCTCCTTGAACAGCCCTGTTTTTGGATGGTCTCTAAGGAAATGAATTTGTGAGTGGCTCCCTCTCTCCTTGAATGGTGCCTTCTAACTTCAGGGTTTTGGGATTGAAATTTCCATTATTGAATTTAATGAGATTTGAGGGCTAATTGGGTCAGGTGGGGGTAGGGTTAGGTGACTCAGTGGGGGTGTAATCAAGGTGTGCAAATTCCTCCTCAACATGGCTATAATCTCCTTCATCAAGCTGAGAGAGTAGGACACTAAGCTCCTTTCTCCTACACTTATGGCCAATTGACCATTTGTCATCACATTTGAAACGAAGGCTTTTCGCTCTTTTGTATTGTATTTCCTTCTCACTCAATCTCCTAGTTCTCCTATGGGTCGGGCTATGGGCACTGGGCAGGGTGGTCGGGTATTTGGATTGTGTTTGGCTGTTTGTGGAGTATGTGTTTGAGGCTATAGAGGGGGATGTTTGGGAAAAGTGGGATGGTGTTGGGTAAGTGTAGCTTGAGGGTTGGTTGGTTTTAGCAAAGGCCGTAAGAGGGGTTCAGCCCAAAAGCTCGCTGGTAGGGAGTAGAACTCTTCCTAGTTGTTTTTTTTGCTTTGGTTTAATCTTCAGAGCCAACTCCATGGCATGGTCCAAATTTCGTGGCCCAATAACTCTGAGATCATTCTTAATACTCTCTTTAAGCCCAACAATAAATTGGCTCTTAGCCACCTCCTCAGATATCCTCTCTCCAACAGAGCAATAAGCTCGATAAACCCTCGCTGGTAATCCTCCACTCCAACCCATTGACGGTGGCCGAGCCATTGCTCGTGAAGTGTGCTGTTAGAACTCGAATTCCCACAAGAGAATACCCTTCATCTCCTCCCACTGCCAGATCGGCCGCCGCCTATGCTCCCAATGGTACTATGTCGTAGAAACTTACAACTAGGAATAAAAGGAAAAGGGTTCAATCTCGGCAGAACAAATCAGGAAAAAACTCCCATACAAGCCAGAAAACCTCTCCTCCCTTATGATCCACCCATCTGGATCCACTGAAAATTGGGAGGTCCAATTTCTTAGCCTTCCATCTTCCTCCACCACTGTAACCACCACCGTACCCTACTTCGTTGTCATCTTGGCACCCATCTCTCCTTTCTGGGTCCTCACTTCGCCGGAGTGCATCTTCCCTTCCACCAGTGCGCGACGCCTCCTTGCCACTTCTCCCGACTTCAAGAATTCGAGCGCTACTCGAATATCTGCCTGAAACATCTCTTGTTTCCTCTGGTCTCCAATCAAGGTTTCGTGATCAGCTCGGGCTCTCGAAATCCTCCCTTCCAATCGCTCAGAGAGGGTGTTGAACTCTCCACCAAGCTTCTTCGCTGCTTTATCCAGACTCTTCGCTAGGCAGCAAGCGTTTGCTGGAACACTATCATAGCTCTATTGGTCGCTGATTTCACTTCTTGTGAAAGAGAATCACGCAACGCAGCCAAGCCTTGTTTTAAACTCTCAATGCGATGAGTATTTCCGGCCACAATGCTAAGGATCAGATTTTCCCGTGATCAGATTGGAAATGCTCTTATACCAAAATGCTAAGGATCAGATTTTCCAAAGATTAATTAACAGAGAGAAATGAAGAATTAATAGTTAGTAGGGAAGGATAGCCAGTTGTGTTGATTGATGGGATTCCAGAGGCAAGGACTTTCCCACTGATTAATTTCTCACTCAATTTCTGGATACTTTTTCTCTCGTGGGTATATATATATATATATATATATATATATATATATATATATATTTACAGCTGAGTGGCTAAGGACTAACTAACTTGTCAGAGTAGATTCTCTTCTAGGGAATGACCCTGTGGGAAAATAATGTCTCACCATTTACTAAACATAGTAAAGTAGTTTACTATTTATCACAATTCACATTATGTGAATTATCTACTTTTGCGTGAGGAATGTGTGCTTAACCATTCCTATAATTAGCTATATGCTATTTTTATCATTGTTATGCTATTATAAATAGCTTAGTGTTTGTTTAGAATTATATTTTTACAACAACAACAAACATTGTACTTCCTCCGTTCCATTTTAAATGAAACACTTACTATTTTAGGCCTTTCAAAATAAGTGAAACGTTACCTTATTTGGTATTCACTTCTCTCTATCTCTCTCCTCATCACATGGGTCCCTTCTTTTTTTTCTCTCTATCTCTCTCCTATTCTAAATCCCCGTGCCAAGGCCCTACGTTTCATTTAAAATGGAACGGTGGAAGTATATTATTCTCACCTTATTTATTAACATTCCCATTTCATATTTGTGGAATTAATATTGCATCTTTCGCTAGTATAATTTTATCATCTTTATTAATTTCTCTTAATCTTTGGTTGAATTTATTGCTTCCGCGCACTCTGAACCTTACAAATTGGTATCAGAGCTTTATATATTCAACTGGGATTTTTTATCATGTCTACAAAATTTGATATTGAGAAGTTTGATGGTAAAATTAGTTTTGCCATATGGCGAATTCAAATGCAAGCCATTCTTACCCAGAATGGTTTAAAGAAGGCTTTGGATGGAAAGTCTAAAAAGTCATCCACTTTGACAGATGAACAATGGGATGATATTGATGAGAAAGCGTTGTCTGTAATTCAGTTATGTTTGTCTCGTGAGGTGTTACGTGAGGTCATGAGTGAAAAGTCCGCTGCAGATATTTGGGCTAAATTAGAATCTCTTTACATGACCAAAAGCCTTGCAAACAAACTTCGCCTCAAGGAAAGACTCTTTACACTCAAAATGGCAGAAGGTACTCCTATTCAAACTCACCTTGATGACTTTAATTCTATTATTGTTGATTTGGAGAACTTGGATGTCAAAATTGATGATGAGGATAAAGCCGTTTTACTTATTATTTCATTACCACTCTCATATCGACACTTTAAGGAAATAATGTTATACGAAAATTATGTTACATTATTCTTTAAAGATGTCAAGTCTCACCTATTATCAAAAGAAAAATTTGATACTGATATAAATACGGAACATTCGGGTGAAGGCTTGGTTGTTAGAGGAAGAAGTTTTGGAAAAGGTAGTACAAGTAAAAACAGGTTTAAATCAAAATCTAGAGATAAGAAAAAGGGACACGGAATATCTGATTGCTATAAATTGAAAAATAAGCAAGAAAAAGAACAAAAGGGTAAACAACCCGAAACTCACGCTGAAGCTAGTGTTGTTGAGTCCGCGTCAGATAGGGATTTATTATTCGCGGCTGACTCCGAACAAAGATTTAGAAATGAATGGATTCTTGATTCTGGTTGTACATTTCACATGTCACCGAATAGAGACTGGTTTACCACCTATGAACCAGTTGATGGTGGTCTTGTTTTGATGGGCAATGATGCCCAATGCAAGGTTGTTGGTAAAGGTACGATCAAAATTAATACAAATGATGGCGTTACTAGAACTTTGACCGGTGTTAGACACGTTCCCGATTTGAAACGAAATCTTATTTCTTTAGGCACCCTTGAATCACTTGGGTGTAGGTATTCAGCTGAAGGTGGAGTGCTTAAAGTGTCCAAAGGTGCTCTTGTTTTACTAAAGGCAAATCGATCCGGTAGTTTATATGTCTTTGCGGGATTTACTATTACGGGATCTGCACTACTTGCCTCATCCAACAATGATAATACAAAGTTGTGGCATTTGAGATTGGGCCACATGAGTGAAAAAGGAATGCATGTCCTTAACAAAAGAGGATTCCATGGCAATCATTGTACTGGTAAGGTTGGTTTCTGTGAGCATTGTATTTTTGGCAAGCAGAAAAGAGCGAGCTTTTCAAAAGGCGTTCACCGAACTAAAGGTACATTAGATTATATTCCTTCGGATCTTTGGGGTCCTTCACAAGTTCCTTCCACAGGAGGACGTCATTATATGTTGACCATTATTGATGATTTCTCAAGAAAACTTTGGGTCTATTTTCTTAAGTATAAAAGTGAGGTATTTTCAACTTTCAAGGATTGGAAAACCTTAATTGAAAATCAAACTGGTAAGAAAATTAAAAGGCTGAGAACAGACAATGGTCTTGAATTCTGTTTAAATGAGTTTAATAGGTTCTGCAAGAAAGAAGGTATTGCAAGACATCATACCATTCCAGGTACTCCCCAACAAAATGGAGTTGCAGAACGAATGAACAGAACTATTTTGGAGAGAGTTCGTTGTATGCTCTCTCATTCTAGCTTAAAAAAGGGATTTTGGGCTGAAGCGGCAAACACTGGAAGCTATTTGATAAACCGCTCCCCAAATAGATCACTTGATGGTAATATTCCACAAGAAGTTTGGTCAGGTAATCCTGTTGATTATTCTAATCTTAGAATATTTGGTTGTCCTGCTTATTCGCACGTTAGCGAGGGGAAATTGGAACCTCTTGCTAAAAAGTGCATATTCTTAGGTTATGGTTCAGGGGTTAAAGGTTATCGTTTATATGACCCTGAGTCTCGTAAAACCTTTTATAGTAGGAACATAACATTTAATGAAAATGAAATGTTATCTTCTGGAGTAGAAAATTGTGTTTCTCCTACCATTACAGATTCTGAAAATATCAGAGATAAGGTGGAGTTTGAGGTCCCATCCTCAAAATCAGAGGAAGATGTCCCTACCTTCTTAGCTCAACCTGATTGCGATGATAATATTGTTACGACTGAAAATGTGAGTCCACAACGTCTACCACAAAGACGAGGGTTACCAGATCCATGGTCTATGGCTTAAAATCTGCCTGATCAAAGACCAAGAAGACAAAATCAAAGATATATTGGTCAAAGTGCTAATATTGCTTATGCTTTGGTTGCTGTACAAGAACTTGATGACTCCAATGAGCCTAAAAATTATCATGAGGCTATATTTCGTGCAGATTCAGCAAATTGGATTGCAGCGATGCAAGAAGTTGAAAGCCTTCATAAAAATGAAACTTGGGATCTGGTTACGTTACCCGAAGGTAAACGAGCTATTAGTTGCAAATGGCTCTTTAAGAAGAAAGAAGGCATCCCCGGCGTTGAGAATGCAAGGTACAAAGCAAGATATGCTGTTAGAGGTTTTGACCAACAAGAAGGTATTGACTTCAATGAAGTATTTTCTCCCGTTGTTCGTCATACCTCGATTCGTGTATTACTTGCTTTAGTCGCTTCGCATGATTTGGAGTTGGAGCAGTTAGATGTTAAAACTGCTTTTCTTCATGGTAATCTTGAAGAAGAAATTTATATCCATCAGAGGGATTCATAGTTCCTGACAAAGAGAATTATGTATGTCGTTTGAAAAAATCTCTTTATGGTTTGAAACAGTCTCCGCGACAATGGCACAAAAGGTTTGATTCCTTTATGATGGGACAAGGCTACTCAAGAAGTAGTTATGATAACTGTGTTTATTTTCAGAAGACGTCAAATGGGTCTTTCATATATTTATTACTCTATGTTGATGATATGTTGATTGCTGCCCAAGATAAATCTTTAGTCAGCAAGTTAAAGACTCAATTGAGTAGTGAATTTGATATGAAGGACTTAGGTCCTGCCAAGAAAATTCTTGGAATGGAAATAAGCAGGGATCGTCAAGCTAGAAAACTCTTTTTATCACAGAAAAATTATATCGTGAAGATGCTTGACAAGTTCAACTTGAAAGACAGTAAACCTGTTAATACTCCTATTGCTGCTCATTTCAAATTGTCCTCTGAACAATGTCCACAAACAGACGAAGACAAAATGCGCATGATTCATGTTCCTTATTCTAATGTAGTTGGAAGTTTAATGTACGCCATGGTGTGTACTCGACCAGATTTGGCTTACGCAGTAAGTGTTGTTAGTCGGTTCATGCACAATCCAGGCAAACAACATTGGGAAGCTGTAAAAATGATACTTGGATACCTTAAGGGTTCTTGTGATATTGGTTTGATATTTGATAAAGGAAGAGTTGATCCCGGTGGTGTAGTTGGTTATGTGGATGCTGACTATGGTGGTGATTTAGATCGGAGAAGATCACTTTCATCTTATATTTTTACACTTTGTGGCTCTGCTATTAGTTGGTATTCTTCACTTCAAGTTATTGCGGCTTTGTCTACAACTGAAGCAGAATATATTGCTGCCACTGAAGGTATGAAAGAGGCTATATGGCTCCGAGGTTTGGTGTATGAACTTGGTTTACAACAAGATATTCTTGTCGTGTTTTGCGACAGTCAAAGTGCTGTCCACTTGACCTAGACTAGTAAACATCATTCAAAGACCAAGCATATTGATATCAAGCACCATTTTATAAAAGATATTGTTGCCATAGGAGAATTAGTTGTCGAAAAGATTCATACAAGCGATAATCCTGCTGATATGCTTACCAAACCACTTCCCACAGCTAAGTTTGATCATTGCCTTAACTTAGCTGGAATCACCCGGTGAAATGGCGAGCCAAGGTGGAGGTTTGTGGGAAAATAATGTCTCACCATTTACTAAACATAGTAAAGTAGTTTACTATTTATCACAATTCACATTATGTGAATTATCTACTTTTGCGTGAGGAATGTGTGCTTAACCATTCCTATAATTAGCTATATGCTATTTTTATCATTGTTATGCTATTATAAATAGCTTAGTGTTTGTTTAGAATTATATTTTTACAACAACAACAAACATTGTATATTATTCTCACCTTATTTATTAACATTCCCATTTCATATTTGTGGAATTAATATTGCATCTTTCGCTAGTATAATTTTATCATCTTTATTAATTTCTCTTAATCTTTGGTTGAATTTATTGCTTCCGCGCACTCTGAACCTTACAGACCCCATTTTCCTCCAGCGAGGATAACTGAATTCATTCCTGATGCAATGTATCTGGTCCCTTCTTCCTTCTCTTGTAAGTAAGCAGTAGTGGTGGACGTGCCTGGACTTGGGCCTGGGCTTATGGATCCTAGCATTATGAAATCTTGGGATATCGAGATGTATATCTAAGTAGTCAAGACTACTGTGGAGGCTGTTACTTAGACCTGTAGAGGAAAAAGGCAAAGGAGAAATTCTGATAGCAGAACAGAATGGTACCAATGTAAGTATTGTTTCTAATATTAATGAATCTAAAATATAATAGCAATGAAACTGGTATTTTACTTAAGCCGGCAATAAAGTGTGATTGAAACTCTCTTTCTTTTGAGTTCTAATATGAGGGGGCATCCTTCAATGAATTCGTTTTGCTTCAACTTACCTTTTCTATTTCCCTTTCCGTCGAGTCCACTAGAATCGAACTTTATGCCTCTTTTCTTTCCAAACTCCAATCATAGCACTAGGGTTTGCTTCCAACATTCTCTTGTACAATAACATAAGTTCAGGCCTTTAATGGGGCATCTACCTAGGGTCAGATTCAAATGTACCTAACCTTACCCTTGCACTTGTTGAAAGGCTTTATTTTTGGAACCTTGATATGAATGGCAGTTCTTGGCATACTACTTCTCAAGTCTCAACAATAAGCTATAGACAACAATTTGGTGAGACATTTGATATATTCCTTTGTGATTAAAACTTGGGAAATAGCCCAATAGTGACTCTTTTTCCCCACATACTCCAAGTTATGGTTCCATATAAGTTTTTGAACTTATGTTTTGAATCTAACCTTCATTTTGTAAGCTTGGGTAATATGGTAATGGCATGACCTAGGGAAGAAAATTGCAGATGTGGTCGCGGTCGCGTTCGTGGTATCAGTTTCGGTGATGTGAAAGTGGCTTGTAACGGATTAATGCAGCATGATTTTTTATTAAAAAATTCACATTAACAGTTTTTAACCTCAACTTTGCATATTTCAACATAATATGACCAAACTTATCATATGTTTGGGATATATATATATATATATAGAGGTAGGATCCACTGAAAACTAATCTTAAGCTGGAAATTGAAAATCGGCCGTTTTTGCTCATTTTGCAGATTTTTGCTCATTTTATGTTTTTTGCTCATTTTATGTTTTTGCTCATTTTAAGAAACTTTTGCTCATTTTTGCACACTTTTGCTCATTTTACGAAGTTTTTGCTCATTTTACAAACTTTTGTTCATTTTATGTTTTTTTGCTCATTTTATGTTTTTGCTCATTTTAAGAAACTTTTGCTCATTTTATAAATTTTTGCTCATTTTATGTTTTTTACTCATTTTATATTTTTGCTCATTTTAAGAACTTTTTGCTCATTTTATCATTTTGCTCATTTTAAGAAATTTTTTGCTCATTTTATATTGCATTTTTCAGCATAAGGAGTGGTCTTCACGTGATCATGTTCCTATATATATATACTTTTCCTCCGTTCTAAATTAAATGAAACACTTTCCATTTTAGGCCGTTCCCAAATAAATGAAACGTTACTTTATTTGGTATTCACTTCTCTCTATCTCTCTCCTTATCACATGGGTCCCTCTTTTTCTTTCTCTCTATCTCTCTCCTCTCCTAAATCCCCGTGCCAAGGTCCTAAGTTTCATTTAAAACAGAACGGAGGAAGTATATATATATATATATATATATATATATATATATATATATATATATATATATATATATATATATATGGTGAATGAATAATCACTTAAAAGATTAGTGTTTTATCCCATTATTCATGTAAGTAAATACTAACTCTTGTATATCACCTAACTTGAAAGCCCACATCACGTTCTTCTCCCTTCTTTGTGCTAAGAACTAGAATCCTTAGCAAATCACTCAATAAAAGATAAGCTCAAAACACAAATATTAGAACCTAGGATAGTATTGCATTCAAAGATTGATGTAATTCCTAAATACAATTGCAGACTTTCAAGAGGTCTAGATCTATCCTGCCAGAATGTTTTCTAATACAAATCTCAATCCTTTTGCTAATCATTTCATTCCCCTATATATATTGTTTTCTCAGTACTACTTTCTCTCTCTAAATCTAGCACTCACTCCTATGAGCTGTCAGCAGAATATTCTCTTTCTCTGAGCAGCCTAGACACCTGTTTTAGTACCATTGCCGGCTAGCTCAGTACTGCTGTTGACAATTATAGCTGTGCCCTTCTAGAAGCTTGAGGTTTCTTCTTTCTCCTTGCATATGTGTACAGGATAGGAGGACTAGAAATGGTCTTAGCACTTTGGTGTGTGCACATCGTCTTTTCTAGTTGCAAACTATGTTTTCCTTTTCTCTTATTTGGCCAATTCTAACAAGTAATGGACGTAACGGGAAAAAAAAGTTCTAACGTGGCTAAGTGTTATGTAATGGACATCGCGGCGAGATGGCCGTGATTTTTATTGCGGCGTGATGTACCGGCACTTTGCAGATTGGCAAGTTTAAAATACATTACATAACGGGTGTTAACTTTTACGTAAGCAACGCCGAGTTTTTACTCCATGCTCTGGAATGATTTCTTGAGACTCATTTTTTTTTTTTTTTTTTGGTGCTTTCTGCAGTGGAGGACCAAGTTCAGGAAGGCCATGAATAAAGCTGACAATGATGCAAGTACAAGGGCAATTGATTCACTTATTAACTATGAGGTGGGTCTTCATGTAGTCAGTAGTCCACCTTCTCATTATTTTTAGTGATCCTCACTAGATTTGATTATCTAATTTACTTTGTTGTCTTTTTTAGACTGTCAAGTATTTCAACAATGAAAATTATGAAGCTGACAAATATGATGAGTTTTTGAGGAGTAAGTCTCTTGGATAATTCGTTACATAGTATGATATTCTCACTTCTAGATAATTATGGTCATGTTGTACATAATTGAGCTTGTTTGTTTTTTGATCTGATTCTGGCTGTCTACAATTGAAGTAATTTCATTGATCATCTTGACCTGAACCACATGTCTTCATTGATAATATTGAGCATCTACAGTATTCATTAATTTATACGGTGCTGATACTTGTGGAACTTCTATAATACAGGGTACGAGAATGCTGCACTGAAGACTCAACGTAGTCTTGCTTTTCTCAACTTTGGCCAATCTGTGATATTTAGCACAGCTCTATCAACTGCTATGGTATTGTGCTCGCATGGTATCATGGCTGGGCAGATGACAGTTGGTGATTTGGTATTACCTTTTGATTTCTACATGGCTGGATATATGTTCTGATTGATGATTTTCTTTCTTTCTTGTGATGTATCAACTAAACAATTGAAATGCAGGTTATGGTAAATGGTCTCCTCTTCCAGCTATCACTTCCATTGAATTTTCTTGGTAGTGTATATCGGGAAACAATCCAGAGTCTTGTTGACATGAAATCAATGTTTCAGTTGCTAGAGGTAAGATCTGCTAGTTAGAACTCTGCTAAATGATATTCTAACAATGATCTATAATAATTTACCATTTTTTTTTACTGTTGCTAGCAGCTTTTATAGATTAATTAACGAAAGAGCTGTGTCGTTGCAGCTGATTCCATTTCTTCTCAGTTTCTTGTCTACTAATTATTAGGAAAAAAGTCTTTGGACATGGAAATAGAGTACTTGGTTGGTTTTGTGAGAGACGAGAACAAGGGAATCAGAAAAGAGCAATATTTTATAAACCTTTTTTTCATCTTTCTGCTTAATTAAATGCATTGTACGCAAATACATGAGATGGTTTGATTCTGTAATTGTATTCCTGTTGTAAATTTGGACATGGAAATTCCTCTGAGTAAAGCTCTTAGCATCACAATTTCTATTCTATCAGCTAGTTTGAGAAGAGAAAATTTTTCTTTGAACCAGATGGTTTTGGTGCTGTAACTAAAGTATCTAAATATTTGCGTTGTACTTTATCTAGGATTGAGTCCTGTCCTGTTTGTTGTTTTCTTAAACAGGATTGTTCTATTGCTGCGCTTAGTTTTCCTTGTGACTGTACCATGAAATTATCAAAACACTCGTAGAGCTCTGCTAAAGAAATTTTAAGGTTAATTCATTACAAACGAAGACCTTACTCATCATAAATTGAAAGACAATGATATAACCGTGAAAGTTGCTTCTGGTGACTCCTTGAAAGACCATATGGTGGAGGAATTCTCATGTTGTTTACATAGTCTGATATCTAGTTTCGGGTTATACTTCCTCCGTTTCAAAATACTTGACACGATTTGACTTTTCCACTATTCACATAATCTCCTTTGACTGTTGTTTGTGAATTCTATGTAAGGCAAAATATAGTCATGTGGGATATTATTTGCCTCGTCTCAACATATACTTTCATAGTATCAAATTTTTATAATTTTTACTTATAAGAAATTAGAGTTATTAATGGTTAAAAATATGCATTGGTAAGCGTGTCGAGAGAAGTGTGTTAAGTATTTTGAAACAAAGGAAGTATATTGGAGAGTTAGACTGTGTCATTTCTTCTCTGATCATTTTGATGTATTCATCTCCTGAGGTAATGCATAGATTGACGTTTAGGGGGCTCTCTAGCCTTGTTTATGTAGTTACTTAAATTTACTTAAGTTTTGAAAAAACTTTGGAATATGTGGTGATTAATTTTGGCGAGACTGTTACTTTTTTTGTTTTAAGAGATGCCCTTTCCGAAGGGAACATGTAAGTGGGTATGCAGATATGTGCAGTATCTTCTGGCGGTTTTTCTTTACTTTAACTTCTCTGTTAACTCTGCAGGAAAAGCCTGAAATCAGGGATAAAGAAAATGCCAAGCCTTTGAAGCTAAATGGAGGGAGCATTCAATTTGATAATGTAAATTTCAGGTAGGGAAAGAATTTTGATGTAGTAGCAGATGTGCTGCACTGCTACTTGGTGCTATGAGAACTTGAGAAGTTCAAAAGTCAAAAAGGCATTTTAAAAAAGCTTCTCTATTCTTTGGATCTGTTGTTTGGAACTCTGTCTTGTGAAAAGCTACTGTTCGTACTTTATGAGGACATAAGTTACTAGCCATGTGTCTTTTGAAGACACTTAGAGATTTCAACTTTCTTAATTATGAGTTATAGCGCAGTTGTGAGCTTTCTGTTAGTCAGGGACCATGTCTAGCATGCACCATAGAATCTTATAGATATCCATCCTTGGTCTTTGGACATTTTCATTATTCCAGATGCATTATAGATTTCACGGATTATGCTCTTCTATGCCTCTGATATTTTGACAAGTAAAATCATACTCCTAGAGTCTTAGTCTTGGATTACAAATATTCCTGGCTGAGGTCATATATCTGGTTGAGCTTTTTAGCTTCTCTGATCTATATTGATGACTACTGTCATGTTGATAAGTTGGATGCCACCTTTTTTCGTAACTCCGCACGTTCGAGCTTTTAAACTCAATGCTTTAGTCATCGGGTAATTCTAATATACACAAGGTGAGCTTATCTAGCAAAATCTGTGTTGGAGGGAGCAGCTTATTTATTGCAACTTAGTGCAGCTGGAAAGTTTGTTTTTATTTGTTTATATTTAAGAATGTGGAAAGTTTTAAATGGTGCTTGTACTATGGATGAAGAAATTTCTTGCTCATGACAGAATCATGAGTATTTAGGTTTCTTTTTGCTTCTCATGATTTATCTTGGGTGGTCTTAGAGCTTCTTATATTTTTCTCTCTCGTCTCTCGAGTCGGTTATCTTAAGGGGTGGAAGTTATGCCTTCTCAAGCATTATTTTTGGGGATTGCATGACTTACCAGTTACCACTAGCACTCAACGTGATCACATTTCTTCCCCCTTGGGATGGGGCAGTTTGGAATCGGGGGATGAGGGTGTGTGGAGGTTAAGATGATCTGTTGGGCTTCACCTTGGGTATTGCCAATAAGTTGTTCCCAATATTGTTTCCGGATATTAACTGGAATTGGAATCCTTGAATTTGCTCTTGTATTCTGTTTGGTTGTAGAATTGCAAGGACTGCTTGTCATCTTTGCACACTATTATTCTCTCTCTAATTTGTTGTCTTATGCCAAAACAAGATATACAAAACAGTGACATTTCTGCTAGTTATTATGTTATGTATAGTCGGGGCAGAATATCTGAAATTACTGAGCAACATATTAATGAAGCTGGGGACATTTCACCATTTGATGATATTATATTTTCCATCATGTGAAATTCTCCAACGAACTTCTAGTTTTAGAAAGGTTAAGAAGCTCTGGTTTACATTTTTACATTTTATTTACTGGACTTGGATAAAATTACTTCTCTAATTTAAAGCCAAATTTGTCCAAGTTGTTGAATGCAAAGCATCACTATTTTGACTCTGATTATTTGATACTGTCATACTGATGATGTGTGTAAGCCGTAAGGTGCCTCTTCTACAACTTTGCCACCTTTATTAATTGCAAAGTAGACGACTCCTTATTTTGTTCTCGATTGCTTGCCCATTCGGGAAAGCTTGTGGTGGACTGTCTCGTTATGGGGCTTTTTTGATGCTGAAAACTGGAGAGGATCAGACATCTTTTTCTGAGTTAGATCCGCAGTTGAGATTTAAATTTCGAAGAGAGTGGTTCTTTAGCTATAATCAATTAAACCTGATGAGGCATCTAATTTCTTGATCTCACTTTTCATCACCCTTTGTATCTTCTTGCTATTTTTGGAGGGCACCTGAGCCTCTTTTCTTTTTCTTATTTCAATAAAATAATTTCATTTTAGAAAATACCATATTATGCACATTATAAATCCTTTAACCCGTTTGAATTTTGTAAAACTTTTCTTAGAAGTTACTTTAGGTGCTATTTTTGTGGTCAAGAATTTCTTTGTATGGATGTCTTCTAAGATTTGATATTTTCTTGCTTTTCCTATTTTTGTATAAAGATTTCTATTGGCCAATATTCTTTCTTATAAATGATTATGGACAATGACAGTTACGTGACAGAAAGAAAGATACTTGATGGGATTTCATTTGCTGTACCAGCTGGACAAAGTGTGGCTATTGTTGGCACTAGTGGAAGTGGTATCAATTGTATCCTTTATTTATTCTCCTATGCCTTTTTCTGTTGTGTGTTTTACCTTCTCTAATCTAATCTAATCTTTATTGAGTACTATATTTGTTTACGAAGCGTCATCTTAACCAATATGTGAGTTTGCAATGTGTTTTTTCTCATTAATGAGAGTGATCTTTGACAATACGTATGTTTAGTTTCATGTTGTTATTAATCGTCAAATTAGCATGTCATGTTTTAATAATTAGAATGCTTGGTTTCCCCATCAATATATCGTTGCATCTTTGAACTCAAAGGGCTTCAGATCTTTGCTCAATGCAAAATTGATCAAATGTGCTAAATAAATCCAAATTTTGGTCAAGGAGCACATCTGTTTTACATTTTCCTTTTGCCATTTGTGGCGTGGATGCTTAAGTTTGCCAGTCCATCAAACTTGACTAGGCCTTTTAAATCCTTACAAAGTACTTAAATCTCTTTCTTCAAGTTTTACATATGTTAATTTCTCTTATTTGCTATTGGAAGCTTTTATGTCTATTTATTAGGTAATTAAGCAATAGCATTCTTGAACCTATTACAGTTATTGCTTACCATCATAATTATATGTGTTAAGCTTTTATGTCTATTGAAGAGGTGATTTTGAAGTTTTACAGTATACCCTATGTTTACCTGAGTCCAGTTGATAAGATGATTGGTTGATTTATTCTTTACTCAATAGATGAACTTAGGAAGACAAGTCACAGTTGACTGTTGATCTGTAACTTTGTGAGTTAGATATAACAATTACAATGAACTTCTGTTTTATTTATTCTGCTGCTTTTTATTATAGGAAAAGGTAACGTGAATAATCCCAACTCTCACCTATCTTCTCAAAATAATCTCAACTTTGTATTATTCGGGATTTATCCCAAGTCTTTGGGGAGGGGGGGGCCCTCTCAAAATGATCCATACTCTCATATTTTGGCCGTTACTAATCCATTTTAAGTCTATCCTATTCCATATAGGAAAAATTAGATTTCATATTATTTTGAAAAGATACTCCTCAAACTTGGGATTATTCTAGAATAATCCGAAGTTGGGAGTTTCTGAAGATGAGTGAAATTTATATCAAATTTTCCTATTTTATATTCATGTGTGATTTATTGTAAAATTGCAGGTAAATCGACTATTCTCAGATTGCTCTTCAGATTCTTTGATCCTTATTCTGGAAATGTAAGGAGTGATGTTTATGTTTTCTGTGATCTCTTTTCAATATTTTGTATTGCTTTCTGCTCATTGACTAATATCCACTTTTTGTCTCTGTTAGAAAAACACCTATTCTTTATCCTTAGAGTGCATTTTCCTCTAAAAGTTTCGTTCTTTATTACCAAGTTACCAGGGTATATATGAAAATTTACTTCCAGAAAGTTATTCGCGTTGTAACCAATGCACGGAGGACTTTTGTGGAATAGATCAAAGCACATCAGGAATTTGTAACTGATTGAGGGTTTAAATCATCTGACTGGTTGATAGGAATGTTTCTGGCACAGCCAAAGTTTGTATAACAATGTGGACCCAATCTAGAGTATATTGAGTAGCATGCAGTAGAGTAGATTATATAATTCTGATACGCCTTCCCTTTTAACAGTTAATGCAGTCCTTATGTGATTACATCCATATACTGTTTTCATGTTTCATATAAATGTGCTGCAATTTGAAAAAAAAAAAGAGACATGCTACTAACTACTAAGCACTGATGCATTGGCTTTTCTGAATGGGGATCTAAATTTGTTTCCTAGTTATGTTTTTGTTTTTTCTTTTTACCTTTCTGGAACCTATTTTGTATAGGGTTGGAATTATGGAGACAAACGTTTGAACCTCGAGGGTTTGGGTTGAGCAGAAATACGATGGAATATTTGAAGTCTAAGCTTAGTGGGGTTAGAAGCAGGGAGGCCGGGGGGATTATCTTAGATGAGAAGATTGTCCAAATCGCTATAGGAGCTATTATCCAAAAGGATAGGATCATAGAATCTAAGTAGGTTATTCGAAATGCATGTGATCCTAGCATCGGATAAGCATCCCCCAAAGATTGAAGGGAAAATTGAACAGCACTAGTCTTAGACCTACGTTGTTATTCGGTATGTAATGTTGAGCTCTGAAAGAGAGTCACATTCATAAGATGAATTTGGCAGAGATGCATATGTTACGTTGGATGTCTTGACATACAAGAAAGGATCGGTTGGGAAATGAGATGATTAGGAAGAATGTAGGGGTTACATCTACTGAGATTAAAATGATGGAGAATCTTTTGAGGTGGTTTGGACATGTCAGACAATGACTAAATGATGCACCAGTTAGAAGGATTGAACAGTGTTTAAGTGATGGAATTGCAAGGGGTAAGGGAAGACCTAAGAGAACTTGGATAAGGGTGAGTGAGAGTGATATGACATATGAGTCTACTTGGGATTCAGGAAAATATGGCGCCGGATAGGGGATTGGTGCGAAGTGGAGGGAGAAAATTTATGCTGATGACACGACTTGATTTTGTTTTTAGTCCTTTTAATTCCCTTCAATATATGTGTTTCGTTTCAGAAACTCTTCCCCTTGAAGGCTTAAAGTGTTAAAGCTAAATCTCTTTTGAGGATTTTCTCAAATCTTTTCTATTTGTTTGTCTTTACCTCTTTTATAGAACTTTCTCAAATTTTATATTTGTATACCCATATTGTGGTTTTTTCTTTACACCTCAGTTGGTTTTTTTGGTTCCTTAAGGCTGTTTTGTTGTTGTTGAATCCTATTTTGTCACTGTGATTAAGGAATCATGAATCTGCTTTATTGCTTCATCTACTGTTCGTAACTCACAAGTCTTTATTATAATGTATTGTTTTTATTTACATTGCAGATAAGAATTGATGGTCAAGATATAAGTGAGGTTACTCTCGAAAGTCTGCGGAAAACTATAGGTGTTGTGCCACAGGATACGGTAAAGTTAGGAAGTCACTTCTATGCTCGTTTTAACTTCAAAGTTCAAACTGTTGTGTGCTCAGTGAGTAACTCATGTTTGGTCTCAGGTACTTTTCAACGACACAATATTTCACAACATTCATTATGGCTGTCTGTCAGCATCAGCAGAGGAGGTCTGCAATGTCATCTCTGAATATATTCTCAACTTGTCTGGATGTATAAAATTGATGTTTCATTTCTCTATGTCTCAGGTATATGAGGCTGCACGACAAGCAGCAATTCATGATACCATCATGAATTTTCCTGAGAAGTATTCAACTATTGTAGGGGAAAGAGGCCTAAAGGTCAGATCTCTTATAACTTGATTTGAACTTGTTCTCTGATGTCATTGTAAACACATTATAGATGGATATACGAGTCTATGAGATTCCAAGTTGTATTTAGATGGGTTCTTAAGTTGTAATATGCTCTGTATGAATTTACATGCAGTTTAGTTGTGTTGTGACAAAAACCTAGCATGTAAATACTGTTCCAGGATTTGGGTACAGACTTAGCCCCAAGTACTGGAGCCAGTAAGGAGTTTTTTTCCAAGAGACCTGTTGCTAAAGCAATTTTAGGAAGGGAGAGAATAAAGACACTATTTAAACAAGCAGAAGCAGTAGTAAACAACCTTAAAAACAGCAATAACCGTAAAAGGAGAAGCTATATGATTACAGTTGGGGAGGAAGTATTACAATTGGTGCTGCACTTGTCTTTTCTTCATTTTGGGGATAACTAATTGATAGCCTGTGGCCATGTGATTCCTTGCCCCCTTTGCATTTGTTGATAACTAACTGGGTTAGCTGCCAACCACCAACTGGCAACCAGTTCTACTTCTCCTTTCTCTGCTGATGTAATTTTCCACCGCTGAATTTTTGTAATTAAGTGCTAACATCCCTTTAGAAAATTATGCTATTTTACAAATTATTAATGTAGCTGATTACCTGTACAGCTTTCTTCCCTCACTCCTTTCTTGACAACCTTTTTATAATTTTATATACTGTCTTCGAATTTCTTTGCAGTTTTCAGCCTAAAATGCTTTCCTACATCAGCTTCTTTCTTCACAAAATTCATATTCTCAACCACTACATGTGCTTTTACTACAGAGGTTAGTAGGAGGGAGAGAAATACAACGCTAGCCATGAGCGACCAGTTCTTAGTCAAGCAAAGATTGTGGGTGATTATGATTAAGGGGTTGAATTTGTTGTACAAAGATACAAATATCTGCAAATTGATAGGTCCAGTTGTAGTCAAGCAGAGATGAAGCAGGGGGAGGAGGATATCAGGTGTGGTTTTTTTTTAACATGGGTGAATTAGGTGATCTTGTAGTAGAAGAGTGAGAGTGGGTAGTAGAAGGTGGCAGGAAACCCTGTGTTATTCACCATATATTGGCTTGTCATAAATAAAGTAATCAGGAAAATTGAACTTTTCTTTATAGTGTCTAAGGTCTTTGTCCAAGGAACAATGTTGGAACTTGAAAGAATCCAGGTTGGTCCATCGGTTCATGAAAGTTTGATGTAGGCTTCTCACATCATTGCTGCCTTTTTGGCATATTATTGTGTATATGTTGCTACTTTCTGAGATTTGATTGTTCATCACAGATTTTTACAATTTTCTTTCGTTGTCCATGATTGTAGTTGAGTGGGGGTGAAAAGCAGCGTGTTGCATTGGCTCGTGCATTCCTCAAATCTCCTCCCATTCTGTAAGTAGTGCTCTTTCCACTTATTATATTTGCATAATCATTTTGTAAGACGTCCTGCTTCATTTCTTCTTGCCTAGTTAGTCTATGATGCAATGTAGGGCTACAGGGATCATTTTGTATTTTTACACCTTTGCCAGCACTTAAACTTTTTACTTTTATGAAGTGTAATGTTGCAGTGCCGGATTTGTATAATCTTGAAAATTTTATATGTGTATGCGAATTACACTTCTAAATTGTAATACCTTGGGATATACTGTCCTGTTTTCCCATAGGTGCACTATGTGAAGGCCCTTAGCGTTCAGAGCCTTTACATCTGTATAATTTCTCAAATTTATGTGTAATACACTGTAAGTTAAACTGGATGGCACTTGGACCATTCAATGTTAATTGTTCATCTTTTCAGGCTTTGTGATGAAGCTACAAGTGCGCTAGATAGCACCACAGAGGCAGAAATTTTGAGCGCATTAAGGTCACTTGCGAATAATCGAACTTCCATATTTATTGCTCACCGTCTTACAACTGCTATGCAATGTGACGAGGTAAGTTTTGTAGCTGTGTCAATGGCTCTTGATCATGTATGTTGTTAACTATGATTTTCACCTTTTCACGTTCTTGTAATGCTTACTGGTACCTGGGATGGGAGTGGAAGGCAGAGTGGTTAACCAAACGATTCTTTGACCCCTATAACAGAGGCATAGGTGTTGCCTTTTGAATTATGTTCAACTTGTGTTTGCTATTTCCAGTTCCTGTAGGAAACTTATGACTTTACCGATGTCGTGAAAGTAGTGCACTGCAATTCTTCTTGAGTACATATCTTTCTTTGGCCTTTAAATAATTTGTTCGACTTTGACTTTTACGGGTGCAAATAAACGACTTTGAATTTTAATATCTTTAATTATCTATTAGTAAAATCTACATAAATAGAATAACATTTTACATAGAAAACATTAATATTTTGAAATATTACTCCCTCTGTCCGATTATATTCTTTACATTTTTATCACAGTATACAGTTTTAGCCTTTTAGGAGATAAGTTATTGCTTGGTTATCAATTGTTAGTTTATTAAAAAAACAGACGTGCTAAAAGTTGATATGCTAAAAGAGCTTGAGGTCATTGTTTTTAATACTTTTTATATTTAAATGAGAGAGCGAGTGAGACCCTAACTTTTTAGTAGTACGTAAAAGATGTATTAGAATATTAGTGGGTCATCACCATATATGAAGTGTAAATGGTAAACTGAGACAAATGAAAAAGGAAAGTATAGAGAATCTTATGGGACTAAGGGAGTCGTAAAATAAAGGTTATGTGAATAGTGCAAAAGTCAGATTGGAACACGGAGTATTGTAATATGCAAGTAATGGCTTTTGATGGGTAATAATCAACAATGGCTTTACTGAACAATCCGGGATATATAACAGGAACCCGCACATTTTCATACTGTAGTATCCAATTCATTCTGTGACTCTTTGAGTAATTTTGCTGGTTGGGCGCAAAGACTAGTGTAGAAGGAGAATTCAGGTTAGACATGACTACTTGTTGAATTGCTGCCTTCAGATTGTAGTTCTGGAAAACGGAATGGTCGTTGAGCAGGGACCACATGAGATTCTTCTGTCGAAGGCAGGCAGATACTCGCAACTCTGGGCTCAGCAGAACAGCACTATTGATCTAGTTGATTCAGCTGTCAAGTCATAAACCAATGTGCAAACGAGAAAGCTTTCAAGCTGCAGGCAAATTTGTCAAATTGTTGTTTAGCCAGGGGCTCAGTGTGGACAGGCGGGGTTATCATCCGAAAGCAAAAGGAGAAGTAACAAACTTTGTGAAAACCAGAAAAGGAGGGCAGGATGCTCGTGGAGTGGTGGTGACTAACAGCATGAAGGAATAGGACATTTTCTGTCCCAGCTTTTGCAACCTGTTGCCCTGTCAATTCTGCATGCGCGTTCTCTCTATCTCTAATAAATCAGATTTTGGTCAATTTTTATACGTAGGAAATTAGGAATTGATTTTTAACGTTAGCTTCTTGAGGGTTGTAAAGTTACGACTGTTACGATGTAGTAGATTTCAAGCATTTGATGAATATGAAACCAAATCGTTATTCCCTACTAGGCCCACTCCCAGGAAGATGAACAAATATGTTTAATAGGGAGTTGCTTGCTAACTGTTCCCTCCATTCCAAAACTACATTACTCATTTATTTTATTTTTTTATTTTTTTGACACAAGCTACATCTGAAACTAAGCAAAGTAGATAAACAAAGTAGAATTAAGGACATGTCTGTAGATATTGATATGCCTTGGTTAGTCATGGGAGATTTTAATGAAGTTTGCAACCAGAGTGAGAAATTAGGAGGAAAACCCATTAAAGTGAATAGATGTTTGGCCTTTAATTCTTGTATTTGTGATTGTGGTATGATTGATGTAAAAAATTCTGAGTTAAAGATTTACATAGACTAATAAATCTAAGAGAAACCCAATTCTGGAAAAACTTGACCGGGCCTTGGTTAATGATAATTTGTTAGAAGCCTGAAACTAATGCTGTGAACCTACCTTGAATGGATTCTAATCACTCTCCTGTTTTACTACGGTGTAGCTCGCCTGATCAAAATGCAAACACTATAACCAAACCATTCAAATTTGAACCCCTTTGGTACTATGAAACTTCCTTTAAAAATTTGATTAGTGATAATTGGAACAAACTATCGGACAACTTTCACTCTAAATTCACTTCTCTTTCTCGAATCATCAGATCTTAGGCAAGCGTATTTTCTTAAAACATCTTCCATAAAAAGAAGAGACTAATTGCTAAATTGTCTGGTGTTCAAAAAGCATTAGAAAATTATCCTCATAATGAACACATCTGGGGTCTTGAGTCCTCTCTAACTGTGGAGTTGACTAGTACCTTAGATCAGGAGGAGTTGTATTGGTTAACTAGATCAAGAGAGGGTTGGCTTAATGGGGGATAGAAACTCAAAAAAATTTCACTAGGCTGTCTTAATTAAAAGGAATAGAAATAAGATTAGGGATCTTAACATTGAGCTTGGGGTTGATTGTGGACAAAGATGAACTCATTGCTCATGTTAGGGATCATTTCATTAAGTTGTTTACCACAAACAAGGTGTGCCCTAACAAGAAAAGTCAATGTGGTTCCTTAAATCTAGTTAGCCCACTTTGGGAGAGGTTAGGAGGGTTATGTTTAGCTTGGGGCCTCTTAAAGCCCCAGGCAAAGACGGGTACCACCCAATGTTCTTCCAAAGAAACTGGGAGGAAATTGGTATTGATGTTCTCAACTTTGTGATTGAAAATTTTAGGCACTGTTCTGTCCCTGAGGAGATCAATAGAACCTTGATAAGTATGATTCCGAAAGTTGATGACCCTAAGAGTTTAAAACAATTTAGGCCCATTAGTCTCTGCAACATTTCCTATAAAATTATAACAAAAATTCTGGTGCAGAGGCTTAGGCCTTTACTTAATGGCATGATCTCCCCAAATCATAGTAGTTTTCTTCCTGGTAGAGGGACTAAGAATATGTTTTGGCCTCTTAGATCCTCCACTCCATGAAAAGTAGGAAGGCAACAGGGGTTGGATGGCCCTTAAAGTTGACCTTGAGAAAGCCTATGATAGGCTTGAGTGGGATTTCATTAATGATATGTTAATAAGCCATAGTCTTGATAGACACACCTGTAACCTCATCATAACCTGTATATCATCTGTTTCGTCCTCGATCATCTTTAATGGTCAACCCTCTGAATTCTTCCACCTCTCTAGGGGAATTAGACAGGGAGATCCTCTCTCCCCCTATATCTTCATTCTTTGTATGGAACATCTAACCCATATGATAAATGAGGCTTGTTCTAACTCTAATTGGACCCCCTTTTCTTTCCATAAGAATAGGATTGTCGTATCCCGTCTGCTGTTTGCGAATGATATCCTCCTATTTGTGGAAGCAAATGTGAAAACAGCTTATGCTATGATCCACACTCTTAGAGCCTTCCATGACAAGGTTGGGCTTAAAACGAATCCTCAAAAAAGCACTGTGTATTTCTCCAAAAATACTGACCCTCGAATCAGTACCCTTCTGTCGAATGGGATGAATATCCCCTCTAACACTGACTTAGGGTTTTACTTAGGTTTTCCTCTTACTGACAAGAAACCCACAAAAAACCAGCTGATTCATATTGTCAAGAAAGTCCAAAGTAGGTTATCCAGTTGAAAATCTAAGTATTTGTCAAAGGCTGGGTCCTTTCTTCTACCCTCAATGCCATACTTGCCTATTCTATGAAGTGTATTAGCCTGCCTAAGTCCATTACCAAGAACATTGAGTCCATTGTGAGAAATTTCTACTGGGGAAGTAAGGAGGGGAAAAACAAATTGGCTCTAATTGCTTGGGATAAGATATGTGGACCAAGAGAAACTGGAGGGTTAGGGATTAGGAAGAATGCTATATCAAACAGGATTGCCTTAGCTAAAATTGTGCTGGAAGATGAACTCCATGGATAACCTGGCTGCCCAAGTCATTTATCAAAAATACTGCAGGGGAAAAAGCTTACCCAAACCCTTTAAATTTGGCTCACATATATGGCAAGATATGGGTAAAGGGTGGGATATTTTTACTAAGTACTCAAGTTGGTGTATGGGAAAGGGGATTGTGTCTCATTCTGGCATGATGTTTGGACCCCGTTTGGTCCATTGAGGGAAGTTGTTGCTGTCCCAATCACATGCATGGAAGATGGGCGTAAAGTTGAGAGCATCCTAGACTTGGGGATATGGAATTTTTAGGAATTCACCCTAGCTCTACCTCCCCATATAGCCCAGTGCATTATAAAGTATCATAGGAGTAGGGATAGTTAGGACCAAGAGGATACCTTTGTTTGCTAGGTAGCTAGGGGCAACTTCTTCGACTCTAAGTTAATCTATAAGGAGGAATGGGGCCAGTGTTCACCTTCTTGTAGTAGAGACTGGGACTGGAGCAATGTGTGGATAGTATAAATGGAAGCACAAGGATCAGAGATCCATATAACCACTATACTACTATGTGCAGGGAGTTATTGCAGGAGGGGAGGCAAATCCAGCTTCAGAAAGTGGAAATGGCTGAAGTTCGCGAGGCTGGCATCTTGGCTAGAACAGTTCGTCAGGGAAGTGGGGAGGTTAATGTATTTCGCCAATTTTGCACAGCTCCATGAGTGAAATTAGGCATTAACCTAAATGACATTAGTTTTGAACACTTATGCCTTTGCTATAATGAAGGGACAATAGCTCCCTATGCTAGCTAACTTGTTTGTGTAGAATTTTAATTCTAATATATTGCCCCGTTAACTAAAAAAAAAAGTAGAATTAAGGAAGACATCTATAAGAGTTAGCCAAAACATGAGCTTGTCGAACTTGCTGGTGATGAACTTTGTGAACGGAACATAGTGGAATTAACACACCCAAAGTGATGATATGCTTAATCGTCCATCTAACGAAAATATTCGAAGATTCGTTATCTTGAATAAGTTGAATAATCGTTGACCTGACACATTGAATACATTAAAGAGATACAAGAAGCTCAGATTGAAGAGTAGAGCTAGCAATGAAATGCATCCCACCACTAGTAAAATAATTGTTTATTGCGGTGGTCATTAAGTGGCCTATTGTTGTGGTTTTAGCCGCACCATAATAAAAGGCGCAGCAATAGGTAATTAACTATTGCTGCGGTTTTTAACTGCAGCAATACGTCAACTTATTGCTGCGGTTTCTTACCAAAACCGCAGCAATATGTATTTTTTTATATTAAAAAATGTAATCCTATTGCTGTGGTTTCTTCCCAAAACCGCAGCAATAGGTGCACGTTTTAAAAGCATTTTTTTTTTTTTGAAATTTAAATATTCATACTATTTCTAATGTTAAGATGCAAATAAAACAAAGGTAACTAAAACAAAGTAATACTCCAGCGAACACTACCAACGAAACATGAAATATGCATTAAGTAGAAAATAAAAAAATTACAGTGCCTAAAAGATAAAAGATAAAATAAAAATGAAAAATGAAATTAAAATAAAAAAATGAAAATGAAAAATTACAGTGCCACAAACAAATTACATATAAAAATGAAAAAAAAAATTAAAATAAAAAAATACATAACTTTAGAAAATCGAGCCACTACTAGCGAACACTACCAGCGATTCCGGTGCGAAGAAGGAGGTGCGAAGGAGGAGATCTCGGCCAACACCAAGGCGTTGTGCGAACGATGAAAATCCCGTGGCACTGAACGAGAGGAGTGAGGATTGAGAAACCAAGTGAGAAAGGCATGCGGAGAAGGAGATCTGGCAGACGGAAAAGCGCAGGCTGATGGTCATCGTTGTGCGACGCAAGCGGGGAATGGGATCTGACGGACGGAGGAGAACAACACTTGTGGTCGGCATTGTGCGAAGGAGGAGCGCAACTTGTGTGAAGGAGGAGCACGAAGGAGGATGAGTAGGAGCACGAAGGGTTGAGAGTAGGAGCACGAAGGGTTGAGAGGATGAGAGGAAGAGAGAGGATGAGAGGAGAGAGAGGATAGAAAACGGCTCATGAGAGGAGAGAGAAAAGAAACCCTAACTGGGCCGTATCTTATATTATTTTTTTAAGTCTATTGCTGCGGTTTTTGTAGTAACCGCAACAATAGGTTCAAATATTATTAAAAAATAATATTTTAATCTATTGCTGCGGTTTTTGGAAGAAACTGCAGCAATAGATTTCGTCAGATCTGGTCAACACAGTTTGAATTGTTACCGTTGAGGTATATTGTTGCAGTTTCCACCAAAAACCGCAGTAATAGATTTATTTTCGAATTTTTCTTTATTTTTACGCGGTTTATTGCTGCTTATGAGTAAAACCGCAGCAATTCAACCGCCGCAATAAACAATTATTCTACTAGTGCACCACATAAGTTCTCTTCAACAGCTTCATTAGGAATAGTATCACTAATAATAAACCACCCAGCACAAGTACATAAGTTTTTCTTTATCCCAAGAACCATAAACCTGAATCAATATATGAGGAGAAAAATGAGAATGTTGACCTATGTGAACGCTTAAAAAGCCAGGAGGTGTGCTAGTAAGGGGATCAGGGGGATAGAGAAACCAGAGTTCCTGTTGTTGAAGAGCAAGGAACCATTCATGTAAGCTAGAACTATGGAAACCATAATTTGGCTCGGAGAAGAATTTTCACCACGAAAGATGTGATTGTTTCTTGCTAGCCAAATACTCCAAAGAGTTGCAATAAGAGAAGCAATCTTAGGATTATGAGAACCATGCATCCTTGACTAATGAATAGTAGGATATAAGATAGAATCCACTCTTTCATAGACATGGACTCATCTAAGTTTGAGTTAATAGTCAAAGGGCTATTTCTCTAGATATTTTGTATTATTAGTTAATTTCGAAACAAATGCAAGTCATCTTCATCAGCATTACGACAAAAAGAGCAAACAAAATTAGAATCAAATCCTTTTTTTGCTAGGTTGATTTTATGAGGGAAAATGTTATGGCTTAACTTCCAAAGGAACAACTTTCACTTTGGTTGAATAGCAAGATGCCAGAGCTTTTTGAAGAAGTCATGATTATGAGAAGGAGAAGTATACTCACATAGGAAGATAAAGTAAGAAAGGCATAACCAATTTTTGTAGTATAAGAACCTGATAAGTGTTTCTCCAAACCATGTAATCTTGCTCATTCAAGTGAGGCAATTCTAAACTTAATATTGCTTGAGCATCCTTGAAACAGACCAGTTTACGAACCAATGGGATATTCCAATGAGGCTTGGGAGAGTGTATAATCATATCATTTTCTTTAGTACCAAGTGCTTGTCTCAACATTATGGAGGAGCAGACCTTAGGAGTTTGATTAAACAACCATTGATGTCCAATTACACCCTTTGATGAGAAGGGATTCAACACCAGCTAAACCTTTATAACCCCACGAAGTAGTTCTACATTTGATGTTGAAATTACCATCATGTAAAGCCGAAGGGCGCACAAAAGTAAGCACTCTACTTAGCAAAGATTGAGGATGAGCATAGATATACCAAGCTTTTTTCATCAAAAACGATTTATTAACCAAAGCAGTGGAGCAAATACCTAAACCACCCATACCCTTAGGTAAATGAAGAGAAGAGCGCTTAATCCAATGAATTCCTCTAGTAGAGGTACCAGTCCACCAAAATCTTGCAATCAAGGAGTCAATATCTGAAGCAATGGAGCTTGGTAGTTCATAACAAGAGATAATGTGAGAGATCATAGCTACTAATATCTCTATTATATAACGCAACACATGGGGGACACCAAAAAATAGAAATAGGAAAAAAAAGAAAAAAAAAGGAAGGTTAACTACCTGCTTTAATTCAACAAAAAAACAAAGATAAATGTACCTCTATCTCTATTATATATGAATAATTTATACTTTCGCAAGCATCACGTGCATATAAAGACTAGTAGTATTTATAAAAACAAGTTTAGTAGCTTGAACAGGTTTTGGAGTGTTCCATTATAAGATCTTAGAAGAGATCTTATCCAAAAGGAATGAAAAATGAGCTTTCTTAGAACTATGAAGATCAATAGGAGCACCAAAGTGCAAAACCAAACTGTGTTACCTTAGAATAGTTGAAACAACTCAAGATCTCTTGATGAATTTGAGGAATAATGTTAGGATAAATTTTTATAGAAGATCTAGAACAACTAACCAACTGACCAGAGATGGAAGTAAAACAATTTATGATATTCCTTAAATTGGTGGCTGCCGTAGTAGTAGCATGAAATAAAACCATAACATCATCAACAAATAAAAAGGTGGCTGATGGAGGTCTACGACGAGATAACATTATATCCTTGAAAGATTCACTCTCCTAACCTAAAGAGAGCATCCTAGAAAAAACATCCATGGCAATGATGAACAGATAAGGTGATAAAGGGTCACCTTGTCTAAGGACTTTCCCATGGTGGAAATTAGGAGAAAGATGACCATTAAGCAACACTTTGTACGAGACAGTCGTAACGCTTTGACGTACTAAGATAATCCTTCAGAAGGAAACTCATATACCTTAAGAATACATAACAAGACGGACCAACTAACTTATCGTAACCTTTGGATAAGTCCATTTGAGGGTGTGGTATCCGATTTTTTACTGTCTTAATTAACGGCCTGAATCCCACAAAAGTCTCTCATTGGACAATGAGTTTTAGAAAACTTTGAAATCGCCACCCTATTAATATCTGAATAGGAACATATCTATTTAATAAATCGTTTTAAAATCAATTTCAAGAAATATCTTTAAAACGATGATGACTTCATATGGATAAGATTGTTTGAAGATTGGTCTTTCATACCATGAGATAGGGTTTGGGGTTTAGGTTAAGAGGTGCGAACATCTGGAACTTGTCTCCTCTTCCGTTCTACAGAACAGGCTCCTACTAAATGCGTTATTTTTCATTTTAAAGTAATCATGACTATTCAAAAGAAAGAGAATCACATAATTTGCACATATACGCGTCAATCATTTTTAAGAGGGCCAATATATCATCTGTACATGGTAGGTTTGAGCACCGAAGTTGCACTATTGCGGGATTGGAATCCACTCATGGATCAAAACCATCTTAGTTCGATCTTATGTCTCACCCTAAATGGCCAATTCTATTGGGGTATAAAAGGGGATAGAAAATGAATAACTCACCTTTAGAATTAAAAAAATCTATTTGAAATAAGGTAATCACTCCAATGAGTGATTAAAATGAGGGTAAGATAATCACCTTAATTAGTGATTAAAAAATGGAGGTTAAGATAATCACCCTAATTAGTGACTAAACTTAAGAGGAAAGATAATCACCTTGATTAGTGATTAAAAATGAAGGAAGGAAGTAATCACCATAATTAGTGATTATTCAAGGTTTTAGATAATCACCCTAATTAGTGATTAAATAAGAAGGGTTAAATTAATCACCTTAATTAGTGATTAATTAAGGTTTAAGATAATCACTCTAATTAGTGATTAAATATGAAAGGTAAAATTAATCACCTTAATTAGCAATTAAAATGAAGGTTAGGAAGTAATCACCCTAATTAAGTGATTATTCAAGGTTTAAAATAATCACCCTGGTTAGTGATTGAAATGACAAGAAAAATAATCGCCCTAATTAACGATTATTAAGGTTTAAGGTAATCACTCTAATTAGTGATTAAATGAGAAAATAATCGCCCTAATTAAGGATTATTAAGGTTTAAGATAATCACTCTAATTAGTGATTGAATGAAGAATTTGAGATAATCGCCCTAATTAGTGATTAATCAAGGATTAAAATAACCACCTTAATTAGTGATCACGTTTATAATTTTCAAGAGCTCTTAGGAAAAGAGGTTTGCTTCCTAATTGAAGGCTTTTGAGAAATAATCTTAATTGAAAATTATTAAGTCATTTTGAGAAAAGTGATCAATATGAGATCAAATTTGGAGATTTGTGTTTGGCTAATTGGGAATTTGGCCATTTAAAGTGAGACACGTGAAACGGCCTAAAATCAATTAGGAGATCATAATTACCAATCTAATTATGTCAAATTACATGATTGATCCATTTGAAGATGGAGAACAAATTTAAAATGTAAGATGGATCATCATACAATTTTAACTTAGTCAGATTTGCGATTTTTCCTTTTAATTGAGATTGGGTCATTTAATTCATATACTATGATATATTGGGACCAACATGCATATAATTTATAACATTGGTTTCTCATTTTATTAAAAAGAACTGTGGAATTATTTATGAAAATTATGCATAAATATCTCCTTTTTTTTCATTAATTGAGTGATGTAATAACTATTTACAAAGAACTATTATTACAACAGTATGTACAAATTCTATGATCTATACAAGTCTTCAATCTTGATCTTCACCATGATGCTCCTTGATATTCATCCTCTTGAATGGGCTTTGGAATTCATGTTTATTTTGTAAACTTGTGAAAATTATGGATTAATTAACCTCTTTGAGTTTGATTTTGATTTTTTGTGATAATTTTTATTTACATAATGAAAATGAACCATTTTAAGAGAAACTTCAAAATTTCATGACTTTTAATTAACATTTTCGTATGAAAAGAAAACATTTTTTATGAAACTTGAGTTAATAACTTTATTTCATTTTTCAGATTGCATTTTTGTTCTTGTACTGACTTATAAAATTCATCACTCTCTGTAAAAAGCATTAAATTGAGCATATGATATACTTATGGATAGGTCAGTGAGTTCTTTATGTTGTGCCTAAATTTCACAAGCTTTTAGTGACAATTCAAATTATGGTGTATTTTATGCTAAAACTGGTCAAAACAGGACCTTTATCCAATGTGTTCTTTGAAATACAACTTAATGAACTTAGTTTGAAATGAATTTTGGTATGAATATTATAGACACTTTGAAGGAATATACTGGAAATTTTCACTTGAATTGGAAATCTTTAAGACCTTTTTTATTTGTTTTCTTGGCTGAAGAGACAATCAGTATTCTGGAATTTAGTGATTTGCATGAACGTTTTTGTAAAAATCAGATAATATTGTATAAAATTCATATGAACATGATTTTTATGGTTTTGGAAAGCTACTGATGTTTAATTTAAAGTTGATGTTTTTAGTTTTGTCTAAATGAGTTTATTTTAAACTTTATTGACAGAACAAGATTAGGTGGTACTAGACAAAATTAGTTTTGCACAACAATGTTGTATAATTTTGATTAACTGTACAAAATTCGTTTTTTAGAAATTCCAAAGCACAATTTCTACAAACATTGTGAAATTCATAGAAAAAATATTACATTCTATAAACTATTTACATAGTACAGGAGAAAAAAGAAATGAAGTACGAAATTGAAACCGACCATAATTACAGCATCACATTTTCTTTTTATGGAGATGTTTATGCAAAACTCTACTTGAATATTTTTATGAAAACATGTTTTTGGTTATAAATAGCAACTTGATTAACAAAAATCACATAAGCACATATTTTCTAAGAGTCTCCCCGTTCTAGGTGGGGTGATTTAAGGTTGGGAACCTATTAGGACTTCCACATACCCAAATCACTCCAAAAATAAAAAAAAAATGATAAGAGGAAACAAAGAGAAAGTTAGTGTGTGATTAAGAAGATAATCAAGAAAAATAACAAGAATTGAAACTTTACCTTGCTAACTTAATGATGCACTTCCTTTTGCGAAGTTTTCTACTTTTTTGTGATTTTTTTAATTTCTATGTGAGTTTCTAAATCCACTTAATTACTAACTTACACCCTTTTTTGTGTTTTTCTTTTGATGAACTTCTTACTTACTAATTATATCTTTTGCTTTATTTTTCTGAATGAGGTTTTTCTTAGAGGGAGGAATTAGGGAGAAGGAAAGAGTAGTATTGAGATTTTTTAATTGTGAGAAGTTGTGTAGTTAAGTTGTTGTCTTTGAAGTAAAAAAAAGGGGGGGGGGTATTTATAGGGAAATAAGGTTATGAATTAGGGTTTAAAGAAGGTAGAAAATCAGATTTTTCACCAAAAAATCTGATTTTTAACATCCCAAATTCTTAATGACATCACACCAATGACATCACCTTAATGACATCACTAAATTCTCTCAAATCTTCCTACATCATCAAAATCATTGGAAATACCAATATTCTTATTCTCTTTAGATTTGATTTTGATATTTACACTAATGAGGGAAAATCCGAATTTCAGCTTGTCCTAAACATATCCTAATACGTAGAAATGCATCGAAAAACGTAAAGGAAAAAACTGACTGCGCAGTTGCGCGCAGCGCAAAGCCCTGCACTAGACACAACCTTGTGTGCTTGGCGCACAGGCATGCGTCTAGCGCACAAAGCTGTTGAGCACTAGATGCATGATCATGTGCATGGCGCACAACTCGAATCTTCCGAAAACAAGTCGGGTTCTTGGCTCTTACACTTTGGATTTGATTCTATTTCATATTCTTTTTCATGATTCTTATTCCTTAACTAATGGATAAATGGATGTGATTGGTGGTTAAAGAATATATTCTTATTCTTTATCCAATAAACAATGACGATCATCAAAAAAACTGATTACTACCGGTTTTGAGAGAAGGTTAAAATTCCGGCGCCTAATTGCGACTCGTTTTTCTGTTTTTCGAAAAACTAACTTACAACAATTCACGAAAACTCGTCAAATTAGTAAAGACGAGCATATTTATACTACAAATCATTTTATTAAACCAGTGGTTGTAGTTATTAACTACGACTTACGAAAAAATATATTTCTAAGCCGGAATTGTATGATTAATACATGAAAAAAGAAAACCATACGACGGAATGAAACTCGCACTCCGGGACGAACATGCTTTTGACGGGGCGCGTGCTCCACAATACTTGAAGGTTTTCGTTATTTTTATTTCTTTTCAAAATATTTATTTTACAATTTTATACAAAAAAGGGGTTCAAAATTTGGTGTCTACAGAGTGCCCCACATTGGTCGAATTTTGGTTGAAATGATGATCAATGTTTGAAAAGACACAAAATTTTGACAGAAAATTATTTTGACAGAAAATTTCTTTTGAGATAACATATTATCCATAGAAAATAGTTATCATCAGTGCTCTTTTGAAAACATGATTTGCGACTTCTGATAACACTTTAAGTAGAAAATCCCAATTAATTTTCTTAATATTGAAAATGCGACTTTATTTTCGTTTTAGATAGAAAATCCGAATTAATTTTCTAAAATTGAAAACCCGACTTTATCGTCGTCTTAGATAGAAAATCCCAATTAATTTTCTAACATTTGAAAATGCGACTTTACCATCGTCTTAGATAGAAAATCCCAATTAATTTTCTAGGATTGAAAACGCGACTTTATCATCGTCTTAGATATAAACTCCAAATTAATTTTCTAAAATTTGAAAACGCGATTTTATTGTCGTCTTAGATAGAAAATCCCAATTAATTTTTTAAAATTTGAAATGCGACTTTAACGTCGTCTTCGATATTTTTTTCTTATGAATTAGTCTTTTGCTAATGTGAGAGACTCCGACAATTAACAGTCTGACTCCAGTTTTTATCACAGTTTTTCATTGTATTGATGACAAACAAGTTGTCAAGTCACCATCATTCACTTTTTATGACTCCATGTGTTATCAGGTCATGTCACCTCAAAGTGACGTATTGTCAAGTCATGTCACCTTAAAGGGTTGACCAAAGGTTATTACCCTCTAGATAAACTATGGTGGACCAATCATCATATGGCAAAAATTTTATCTGTTTTTCAAAAATCTTTCAGGAATTTTTCATGCATAATGCTTATTCACTTTATTGGAAAATGATGATCACTATATAAAATAGATTGATCAAGATCATTATTTTGGATGATTATTAGAAAAAACAGATTGTATAGATGTTCTTGATTCATCATTGATACTGTTTATCGATGTTCGGCTTTAGCAAAAATCACCATACCACAAATGCTTGGTCATTAACCATTGTTAGAGATGCTCCTCATTACCTTATGGACAATACTCAATCCTATTATCCATGGCATGAATCATGGATGATCATCTTTCTTCCATCTATAAAAGGGCATGGTTCTTCATTTCCAAATGCACCATCTTCACTGGTCCAAAATCTTCTCTAGCTTTTTTTCTTTCACAAAAAAAATGGCTTCTAGTTACGAAGATACAAATGAAATGGGGAGTGGTAATAAAAAAACAACTCTCGGGGATCACAAAGAATTTGGAGCAATCCAGGCACTCTCCTTTTTCTTCCTGTTTTACTAAGGCTCTTATGCCTTTGCTTTCTCTTTCTATTTGTTATGAAATGATTCATGCTGCTTCTCAATTTTGGGACGAAACCCGTCATGTCTTCCGCTTTGGAGACCGAGAGATTGTGCCTCTTGTCGAAGAGGTCAAAGGATTACTAGGCTTACCCTCCAACGGTCCAGTTATTACACCTAGATCTCCTACAAGAATCTCGGGAGATATATCAACGATTTTATACCTTCCTGAAAACCTTCATGACAACTACCTACAGTATGGTGAGGTACTTCTTCTTAATCTATTATCGACCTTTCAACTTGGTGCTTGGCAATTTTCTAACAACGCTAGTTATAGGATTGGTAGAGAAAATGCTTGCATTCTTATGATTTTGGGAAGTTCCCTCACTATATGGTCTTTAAACACATGCCATGTCCGGTGCATTTCACTCATTCCTCAAATTGTTAGTGGGGGTCGTCTTGGACCGCTTATTTTGGGGGAAATATTTCTTGGTTTAGATGAACTCAAAAGAAACCCTCAAAGCGTTATGAAGGGATGTCAATTAGTACTTCACTTGTGGTTATTGGAAAAATTTTCTCTTATGAAACCTCATGGGAATCTTGCTTACAAGACTAATCATATCCGAGCTGAGAAAGAGGCTTTCATCCTTTCTTCTATCAACTTAGTAAAAATGGTGGGTGGGAAGATTATTTCCTACAGCAAGACATAAAGCGGGTCACAAGCCACCTTTGCATCAATGCAATTGTATATTGTAATTCTGGCTGTAGAGGTGTACAATTACCGGGGCTTTGCCGAGTCACCTTCTACCTTCCATGGGGGCGTCTAAGATAATTTGGTTGGAGGCAACAACACATTTATGCCCTCCAGACTCTTCCATCTTGTACTACTTATGAGGCTGATATGAGTAGTATCTAAAGAATGCCCACTATATGGCAGGGAGCTAAAATTATATCAGCACTACCTGAACCTTCCTTTCCACTGATTGATGATGATTACGTTCAATGGCTTCTAGCTGATATTGGTCAAGACAATGGTTCAGACAGGCCTACCAAGAAGAGGAGAAGGGTTTGAGAGAAATATCATGTTTATTTGCTATGTTGTTTGTTTTGTTTTTTTTTAAAGTTTGGTAGGAAATAGAGGCATTATGTCTCTTTATGTATGAAATGAAGTACCCCAGTTGGGATGAATAAAAATTATCTGTTTGTGGGAATTATCTACTTGTGAGAAATTCAATGTGAACACAATTCTAAACACATGCATACTTTAACATTAAATGTGACATGCAAACTATAATTAATCAATCACATGACACATAAAAGCATAATATATATAACCTTTAAAAAAAAACATCTTTGTATGCTTCATCATTTTTCTTTTTCTCCTTTTTTCCCTTTTTTTTGCACACACTCTATGAATATATGCGACCACATGGCATGTTTATTAAGAATAAACAAATAGGATACAAAATCCACAAACTGTTTAGTTACTTGACCATGACAATTACAATTACTTCGATGCCTAAGCGTAATATTTCTTCAACTGATCAAGATTAGTGAAATGGGTGAATTCATTCCCATCAAAATCCATTAGCTTTACTGCTCCAGCCGTGGTGACATGCTTGACTAGGAATGGCCCAGACTAGTTAGGCTTGAATTTTCCCCCGAGGATCATGCAACGGAGCACTATTTTCCTTTAAAACTAGATCTCCTTCTTGAATGTCTTTATCTTGTACCTTTTTGTTAAATGCACGAGCAATTCTCCGCTGATAGAGTTGAATGTTATGAAAAGCTTGTAGTCGGTGCTCATCTGCAAATGCAAGCTCATCATAACGAGTTTTGTACCATTGGTCTTATGAGATTTCACTTTCTGCTATGACCCTGAGAGAATGTATCTTCACCTCAACCGGTAGGACTAGCCCCATCTCATAAACCAAAGAATACGGGGTTGAGGAAAATAATCTTTTGGTCATGCAGCAATGTAGATTGGCTGGAAGAAGAGCTATCAGTATGATACCCATCTGAAAGGGATGAAAAAGTAGTTTCATGAGATGGTTGTGGAGGATGGTCTCCTAAAAACATTTTAAATTCAATAGGCCCGTCTTTTGCCTGACACTCAATACTCTACTTATTTTCAATGCTTCCGCTAGAAGGTATCATCAAAGACACCGGGTCAAAATCTCCTTCCTTAGAGGACTCAAAAGTGAAAAGTTTCTTAAGGGCTCCATGTTCCAAATTATCCACCTAGTCATTTTCCTTTTTCATTCTTTGTTCTTGGACAAACCAAATTCTCACTAAGTCCAAATTTCTAGCTTCATTGAAGAATATCTCCAATCCTGGTAAATTCTTCTGTTCTTTCCTACTAAGCCAAGGTTCTGGGAACTCATAGTATGGCTCTGAATCTCCTTGCAGGATGAACTGACCATTGAGGGTAAAAGAAGGTTGTTTGATGTTGTAAGGAGTGTTGCCCGGATCATATCCTAATCCATGTTGATTTTGTATGTCTACTATGGGGATTGGTTGCTTTATCCCCCTACCATCATGCCCTAATCCGGTTCCTTGAGTATAACCCATCTTCATCATGATTTGAAGTCCTTTGGACAGAGGTTGCATAGCAAATCCTACAGGCTCTTTGACTGCATTTGTGGATACGGCTGAGGCGTTTGTTTTCTAATGGTGAGTGGTCATCCTTAGAGAAGGGATAAATTTCTTCTTTTTGGGCCTAAAGGTAGAGAAAAAGAATTAAAAGAAAAGAGAAGAAAGCTATATATTGCAAAATGCATCACTGGATCAGGAAATTTTTTTAAAACGATTTTGCAATATTTTGACTGGAATGGTCCACCTTTGCGATTTTTTTTTATTTTGACTCTCTTGAATGATTTTACTGTCATTGGGGTTGAAAACAAATGTTTTTTTTATTCTATCATTCCCTGATTTGATATTGAACAAAGACAGAAAATATAGGTGGAGTGATCTCACAGTGGAAATGTACGTGATAATGGGGATTCAAGCTACACGTAGTTCTCTGATACTAACTAGTTGAAAGATTTTTTTTTCGATGGGCTAACCCCCTACAGGACGTTTACCAAAGATTTTTTCCCCTTCTGTGAGACGATCAAGTAGCTTTGCGGTAGACAAGAGCTATGTTGGTGATTTGCTTGATGCGATTGCTGAGAGCATGACATTGGTTTGAGGCGTGACCATACAACTGATGATAATGGTAGTACTTGTGGAGATTTGGCCCTACAGGACTTGCCCCTGGGCGTCTAGGAAGTGGATGAATCTGACCTTGTTCAACCAATTTGAGAAAGATATCGACTTGGGATCGCGGTCGCGGATGTGACGACACATTTCTCGCGGGTACTTCTTTGTGAGTTGGACTAATGAGACCTCGATCAATCAGATTTTGAACTTGGCTTCGAAGACGATCATACACCATACTCAATGGTTCATCCATCTTAGCAAAAACCCTTGGATTTGCATTGGGAACTTCAAGATTTTCCCAGGGTTGTTTTTCTTGCAATTTCAGAGTATCGATCTCGAAGCCATGCTGCTTTATATGGCTAAGGCATGTGTACTTGATGGTAACCATGTGACGATAATAGAAGTCGTTCAGGTTTCGCAGTAATATAAGCATGAATTCCCGATCAGTAATAGCGACACGAAGTTGGGCGCGGATGTAAGTGCATCTCGAACAAAAGTGCAAGAAAGTTTCCAAGGCGCTTTGACGCAAAGTGACTAGCTTGAACTTCTTGACATCAGTCTGTTTATGTTCGAATCCAATTAACGAAAGCTTGGCTAACATTTTCCCAACTAGCTCTATCCACAAAATCTAAAGAATAGTACCAGTCCAGAGCTGATCCTTCCAAACTCTTGTCAAAGAGCATGGGGTAATCTTCCTCTGGTATGCCCCATGGGTGTAATGCATTCACAAAACCAACTAAATGGACAAAAGGATCACCGTTCCCATCAAATTTCCTGAACTGTGGCAATTCACGATAATGTTCTTCGTGTTGATATCCTCGAAAGAGAATCAGTGATTCAGTGTGAACCTCTCGGACAGGGCATACTATATTAAAGTCCAAGTCAAAATCATCACTCCTAGATCTCTTCTTTGACTCATTATCATCATTGTCTTGAGGATTGTCGATACAGGATTCCTCTGGTGCTTCAAATGACGTATCATGAGTGGTGATGCTTGGAACTCCTATTTTTTCCTCGTCATCATCACTATACTCCGGCTCTATTTCTTCAGCACTTACATCTGGTGTAGCCGCTGGGACCTCATTCATCCATAAATTTTTAGGCCCCACTAGAACGCTAGAATACAGTGGATGGTGTAACCATCCAACCTAGTGCCCTCTACTTCATTAAGATACAATACAAATTTCTCGGTGTTGGAGATGCTCATAATTTCTGGATCACCAGTTATAGTCACAACACCCTTTTAGTGAGAAGCTTTACCTTCTGATGTAGAGTAGAGGTTACTGCTCTATTTTCATGCAGCCACGGTCTTCCTAATAAGAGGTACATGCTTGAATGTCAATGATCATGAATTCCACCTTCCGTACCACGGGACCACATTCAACGAGGAGGCTGATTAAACCTAGTACTTCTCTCTTGGCATTATCATATGCTCTGACCACCTGGTTGGATGGTACCAGATCTTATTTCGAATACCCGAGTCTTGCTAGCACACGTAGAGGGCAAAAGTTGATTGCGGAGCCATTGTCGATCAATACTCTAGGTATCGCCCATCCAATACAACGTACAGTGATGTGCAATGAATTGTTGTGGTTGATATTGTTAGGGAGATCATTGTCTGTGAACATGAGAGTTCGATCTACCCCATGAATGAGCACCACCATGTGGTCAGGTGTTATGGAAGAGCTTACAGAGGATTCATTGAGATGCTTTAGAACGGCCGCCCTATGAGGTTGGGAATGCATGAACAACTTCCAGATGGAAACATTTGCATTTACTTCTTTCATGCGCTTGATAGCATCATCTTCTTTATTACTATCCTCTGTCATAGGCTCCTTGCCCTTTTCTTTCCTTCTCAATACCTCCAAATGATTTTCATCCTCCAAATGGGATAGTTTAAAATGGTGACCTGCTCTAATTAAATGAGATATATCCACGTACTCCTCATCACTAAGATCATCGAGACAGATGGGACGCCGATAGGTATTTGGAGTGGTGAAATGACCTCTAGTGTTTTTCTCCACACTTGTCGAGACCGAAGAAGCATCTTCATCAGCATCCGAGTCCAAAATAAAGAAAGCACCATCATAATCCAAGGTTCTACACATTTCATACAATGGATCCTTGTTGAGAGTGAAACTGGGGTCTTTACTAGGGGTGTTCACAAAAAAATGAAACCGAAAAACTGTACCGAAAAACCGGAAAACCGGTCAAAATGGGTTGTTACCGAACCGGAAAATTTGGGATTAAACGGTACGGTTACCGAACCGGTAAAATTCACGGTTAAACGGTACGGTTACGGTTATGATTTTTAAGTGAACGGTTAACCGAAAAACCGAAATATTCTTTTTCTCTATTTTATTTATTGTGAAACATTTTCCAACAACTACATTAATTCTAATATTTGTTACTAAGTAACAACAATTAGAGGAAGTATTAGATTATTGAAAAAAATTAATACTAATTTAAACACTATAATTATGAAATGGAGTAAATTCTTAGTGTTATTATGTTTTCTATGGATTTATTATCCACTTTATAATATATTTTATATTAGAGTATATATAATATTATAGTATATGCACACAAAAATAGAATATATATATTTACATTAAGTAAAATATAATAGTATAAATTGAATAACGGTTAATGGTTAACCGAAAAACCGTACCGAAAAAACAGTTAACCGCTTAGGCGGTAACCGGTCTAAACAGTTACGGTTCGCAAAAAGAGTGAACTGAAACTTTCTGTTACCGAACCGATATGTTGTTTCGGGACGGTTAACCACCCATGAACACCCCTAGTCTTTACATGGCATCATTTTGACTTTTTCTTGAATGGAATAGGCATAAAGCAGGCACTAGCTTGTAACCTGCGGCAATTGACATTTTGTACATTTAGGGAACTGTCTTGCGGATTGGACTGGATCGCATCCATCTGAAGCAGCAGAGATGACATTAATGGCAAATGAGGGCTTATGATTAGGAAGGGTGTTTTTTGTAATGTTGGGTTGAGAATCATTTTGTTTACTAGAAATGGATCCCAAAGAGAGTTTTCCATCATCCACAAGATTTTGAATCTAATGCTTGAGGGCCGTGCAGTTTTCAGTATTATAACCCAGGCTTTGGTGATATTCACAATTTTAGTTTGAGTCATACTTCACTAGTGGAAAAAAGCCCATCTGATGCGGTCAAATCGGGCTTACTGCTGCGGTTTTGGGCCGCATCAGGTGGGCTCGCAGCCGATATCAATTAATCTGATCCGGTCCTAAACCGGATCAGTAAATGCTTTTCTGATCCGGTTTTTTAGGAAAATCGGATCAGAAAATGTACTTGGCGCCAATTTGGTGTAAGCAAAGCACACATTCTGATCCGGTTATTTAGGAAAACCGGATCAGATTGTTATGTATATATATTTATATATTATATATATATTTATATATATATAATATTTATATATATATATATATATATATATATATATATATATATATATATATTATATTTATATGAAGCTTATATTTAAACCTGTTATAATTGGAAAAAAGTATCACGCACGCGTCGTATACAAGTCAAAATGATATTATATATATATATACATATATATATACATATATATACATATATATACATATATATATATATAATATTTTGAGAATGTACTACAAATAAAGTTGAAATAAGTACTAAAATCAAAAATAAATATTTGGACCTATATAAGTAGCTAGTAACATAATAAGAACATAAAAACTCAAAGCCGCGACATCATCTTCACATGCAAAAGTCGGTAAGGTAGCATGTTAGCAAATCCCGAACCTCGTCTATCTCGGCCTTGGTGAAACAACCATCCCTTGGTTTGCCATCGAGGAATACCTTATATAACAAACATAAGGAAACACACATATATGACTTTAGTTCACTCTAAAGAGATTGAGGAAATAATATAATGTAAGAAATTAAGGAAATCGAGCTTAAAATGTAAAAATCGGCAAAAAATGACAATCATTTACCCATAATGGGTTTCACAGCATGTGAGTAGACTTTAGTTGACTTTAATACTTACATATATACTTATTAGAACTATATATGAGCTTAAAATGAGAGTAAATGCGGGAGATTAAGGAAAGTTGAGCTAAGAAGGCCAAAATCGGGCCAAAATGACATTCATTTACCCAAAATGGGTTTCAAAAGCATATGAGTGGAATTTACTTGAATCTAATGGTTATACATGTTGTTATTAGAACTATACATGTCCTAACATGTGGCTACATGTAAGAAAATAAGTAAAATGAGCTTAAAAGGCCAAAATCGTCCCATACTTGGCATTCATTTACCCAAATTGGGTTTCAAAGCATGAAAAATGATTTTGCTTGACTCAAATGGTTATATATGTTGCTATTAGAACTATATATGTCCTAAAATGTGGCTAAATGTAAGAAAATAAGTACAATGAGCTTGAAAGGCCAAAATCGGCTCGAAATGGTCTTCATTTACCCAAAATGGGTTTCAAAGCATGTGAATGGATTTTACTTGACTATAATGGTTGTATATGTTGTTATTAGAACTATACATGTCCTAACATGTGGCTAAATGTAAGAAAATAAGCAAAATGAGCTTAAAAGGCCAAAATCGTCCCGAAATGGCATTCATTTACCCAAATTGGGTTTCGAAGCATGAAAAATGATTTTGCTTGACTCTAATGGTTATATATGTTGCTATTAGAACTATATATGTCCTAACATGTGGCTAAATGTAAGAAAATAAGTACAATGAGCATGAAAGGCCAAAATCGGCTCGAAATGGTCTTCATTTACCCAAAATGGGTTTCAAAGCATGTGAATGGATTTTACTTGACTCTAATGGTTGTATATGTTGTTATTAGAACTATACATGTACTAACATGTGGCTAAATGTAAGGAAATAAGCAAAATGAGCTTAAAAGGCCAACATCGTCCCGAAATGGCATTCATTTACCCACATTGGGTTTCGAAGCATGAAAAATGATTTTGCTTGACTCTAATGGTTATATGTGTTGCTATTAGAACTATATATGTCCTAACATGTGGCTAAATGTAAGAAAATAAGTACAATGAGCTTGAAAGGCCAAAATAGGCCCGAAATGGCCTTCATTTACCCAAAATGGGTTTCAAAGCATGTGATTGGATTTTACTTGACTCTAATAGTTGTATATGTTGTTATTAGAGCTATACATGTCCTAACAAGTGGCTAAATGTAAGAAAATAAGTACAATGAGCTTGAAAGGCCAAAATAGGCCCGAAATGGCCTTCATTTACCCAAAATGGGTTTCAAAGGATGTGAATGGACTTACTTGACTCTAATGGTTATACATGTTATTATTAGAATTATACATGTCCTAACATGTGGCTTAAAGTATGAAAATAAGTACAATGAGCTTAAAAGGCCAAAATCGGCTACGAAGGCATTCATTTACCAAATTTGGGTCTTAAGTGATGTGAATGTAGTTTACTTGACTCTAATAGTTCTATATGTACTTGTTATAAGTATATATGACCTAAAATGTGGCTAAATGCGGGAAAGTTAAAAAAATTGAGCTTACGAGGCCAAAATCGGCCGTAAATTGAGCTACTTATTATTTATGTATAATACCTTCTCAAGATCCCTGGCTTCCTTGCAACTTGAAAATATATCGAACATGAACCTCAACACATAGTAGCCACACTCGGTTCCCCCGGGTTGTTGAGCACACTAATTATAAAATTACATAAAAAAAAAATCATGTAAGAAACGTACATGTTTGTTTTTTATAAAAGAAAGAAGTAGCTTAAGTAATATCTATTACCTTCATTGCTTTCCACTTAGGAACTTGTCCTGTTCTCTCAACTTTCTTCATACAACTGTAGTTATGTTAATTTCATGTGAGAAGTGGGCAAAGGATGAAATTAGTGAAACATGTTATGCTAATAAGCTTTTTAAGTAACAAACATACCTATTTATGCATGATTTGAGGAGTAAGGATCGTGGTGGATCTTTAGCTGCAGAATCAAACTGATACACTGTGTTGTTTGAAGGACAAATCACAAGGAGCGACCAATGGAGACTAAAATCCCAAAAAAGTTAGGAAGCAATCATGTGAGTACTTGTATTGTATAAAAATAAAGTGACAAAAATGGATACAAGGTTAAGAACTATACTCTTCAAAACAAGGGGCAAATATGAACTTATGTTGTGCACGTTTAGCTGTTTTGAGACATAGCCAATTATACTCCTTAACCTCACTTGTGTTTTGCAAACAATTGTCAGCTCAGACAAAATTTGGACATAACCACCCAAACTGATCGCGTTCACGAGGATCATCTTGGAGTAATCTTCAAAGCACAACCAAGTACATAACATAGATTTATTATTAGATATTCCAAAGGAAGTTCATATATTTCATAAGTACAACTATTATACCTGATGAAGGTTTGAATCAAGGAAACATTCAACATCTCTCCGCAAAGGAACTCCTTCACATCAACCTTAGACAACCATGTCGATGTTTCCTCGTGGTAGTTGAATTCTGTGGTACCCAACTTCACCTCCACAGGTGTATCATCCGACATATCACGCACATTCGCATGTAGCCATAAGCATGACTTAGTGAGACACTGAAGCGTTGGTTTCTCAATCCAAGTATCTGTAGATGGGATTTGTTCGCAACTTAAACCTTTGGAGTCTTGCGTTCCTTTACCCGAAATGGCCTTCTTTGGCCTGCTTGTACCCTCCTTCTCCTTCGCCTTTTCTAGAGGAGGTGAGTCCGCCTTGCTTTCCTTGGGCTTGCTTATTCTCTCCAAAACCTATTAATTCAAAGGGAAAAACATTCAACTTAGTTAGTTTATATTTAATAGGTATGAAATAAATCAATATGAATATGGATTTTAGTTTCTCATTTTACCTCGTCTGAAAACCTCACCCATGCCGATGGCCACAACACATAACCACCACGAACGTCGATCAAGACATTTATATCAACTGACGGTTTAGGCAACGGAAGAGCAAAGTCTTCGTAACCAGGAGTGGTGGTGACTACATTAACCGCCAAGTGCTCATTGTCCACACACTCGTGATGGACTATTGGTCGTTCACTTCGTGGTTGTGCATTTCCTTCATCCACCACAATCAAACCCTCATCTTTTACATCTAGTAAAAGCTGGCAAGGCGTTTCTTCCTTCCAAAAGTAAATGGATTGAGGTTAGTTTATATTACTTAGTTTTAAAAATATAAGAAGGATAGTAGTTACCTCTAACTCAAGTATAGATGGTGCTGATTTTTGTGCGTTGGGATGGCTAGCTTTGTCCTCCAAAGGACGATCCAAAGGACGTATCGCCGGTATACCAAACTGTGAAAGGACCGCGTTGAAACTTTCCGTGATTTTAGCCGTCACTTTCTCTGTAATTTTCTCAGTAAGCTTCTCCCACATAACTTGTGACATAGATTTGTTAGAGCGTGATCTTCTACCCACGGAGGAATATTTAGCATAGGCTTTTTTCACACCGAGACGAATACCACCAAAACCCCTCAAACATCCATTGTGGTCCTTTCCAAAAGTCTCATAAAGAGCATCTTTGTTGCCTTCGGGAGTGAACTCGCCGCTAACCTCTTTTTGCTTGATCCCCATCTACATAGATTATAGAACTACAAGTGTAAGTATAAAAAATTACAAATTAACAAGGGGGTTGTGCAATGGGGGGGATTGTGCGGGGATGTGGCAGCAAGGGGGGGTCCGCAGAGGGAGGGGGGCAGCAGGGGGAAGGGGGTCTATAGGGGGCAGGGAGGGGGGGGGGAAGGGGGTCCACGGGGAGGGGGCAGGGGGATGGGGGCAGCAGGGGGAAGGGGGTCTGCAGGGGGAAGGGGTCTGCATGGGGAGGGGGCAGCAGGGGGGGGGGCGGTAGGGGAAGGGGCGTCTGCAGGGGAGGGGGGGCGAGGGGGAAGGGGGTCTGCAGGGGGAGGGGGCAGCAGGGGAGGGGGGCGCGGGGGAAGGGGGTGCCGGGGTAGGGATGCAAGTGGGGCGGGTCAAGTAGGAGACCCGCCCATCCCCTCCCCAACTGGGGCGGGGATGGATCCTATTTTGGTGGGTAGTGGGGCGGGGATGGGGATGAAAGTTATACCCGCCATGGGTGATGGGGCGGGGGTGGATTTTAAGTTGTACCCGCCCCATCCCCGCCCCGCTCCACCCCATCCCCACTCACCATACATCTTACCCACTTCAAATATTAAATTTTCAACAAATTACAAGTCTATAACACTCTTTAATAGTTTTTCTAGCTGTATATATTTTTTGTTATTAGTATTTGAAATTATATATGGTATATGAGTATTATTTAGTGAGTTTCAAATGAGGACTAAGTGGATGGTGGGGGCGGGGAAGGTGGGGATTTGGTGGGGATGGATACCCAAGTGGGTGATGGGGCGGGGATGGTTTTAATTGTGTACATGGTGGGGCGGGGATGGGGATGAGTTCCGGACCCACCGCGGGGATGGGGATAGGGATGGGGATGAAAAAGTGAGGTGGGGATGGGGATGAGAATGCCAAAATCCGCCCCGCTCCGCCCCAGCTTGCATCCCTATCTGCAGGGGGAGGGGGCATCAGGGGGAAGGGGGTAGGGGGTGGTCTGACGGGGGCGATAGGGGAGAGGGGGCTGCAGGGGGAAAAGGGGGGCCAGCAGGGGAGGGGGGCAGCGGGGAGGGGGTCTAAGGGGGAGGGGGCAGCAGAGGAGGGGGTCCGAGGGAGGAGAGGGACATCGGGGAGGGGGGCAGCAGGAGAGGGGGTCCGAGGGGGGCCGGGGGAGGCAAGCAGGGGGAAGGGGGGCGACGGGGAGGGGGGGTCCGAAGGGGGGGGCGGGGCAACAGGGTGGGGGGTCCGGGCGGGGGCGGCAAGGGGACGGGGGTTCGGTAGCAAGGGGACGGGGGTCTGCAGGGGGGGATGGCAGCAAGCGGGGGGGAAAAACATGTGAATTCAATTACTTACAACGGCATTTGCTATCTTCAAGGTCCCCGGATATGAAATGGTCATTTTATTGTTTGAATCACGCCTATGCATGGAGCACCACCAATCAGCGACACGGTCAACTTTAACAGATGCGGTGTTGGAGGCAGAAGATGTCGTTGTTGATGCATCGATAGAAGGGTAAAATTTATCGTCAATCCACACCTGTCTCGCCCTTGCATAAGTGTAGGAACCCATATGATGGTAGTGGTTCCTCTGTTTTGAACTGTGTGCATGTTTCTCACGCTTAGCCTATAAAATCACATGGTTAGTTGGAAAACACATCTAATTGTATTAAAAGTAAATATACAAAGTCGAATATGCGATAAATAGCACAATACTTACCACCATCTCCGGATTTAGTATTTTGGGCAACAAATGCCTCCCAATCCTCTCGTTTTATATGGCCCCAAATCTCATAAGGCATGTTATCCGGTTGTCGTGGCTCTTCCTCTCCCCCGTCATTTTCTGTTTTTACTGTCTCATTTTGCTTTGATTTTACAATTTTCCTCCTCTTTACATTCTTCTTTTCATTCCTCTTTCTCCGTTTCGTGATCCACCCACTAACTAGTTTGCTTTTGAAAGCTCTAAATCTTTCGGCCGCGGCGGATAGGAACAACGCCTTTTTGGCGTCATTAGGAGTAATATGGAACAAATTCTATAGAAACAAGAAACCAACAAATAGTTAATTTCCATATATATATATATATCAATGAAAACATGCTGTTATTAGAGCTATATATGTCCTAACATGTGGCTAAATGCAAGAAACTAAGTACATTGAACATGAAAAGCAAAAACCGACCCGAAATAGCCTTCATTTACCCAAAATGGGTTTCAAAGCATAAGAAGTGATTTTTCTTGGCTCTAATGGTTGTATATGTTGTTATTACAACTATATATGTCCTAACATGTGGCTAAATGCGAGAAACTAAGTACATTGTACATGAAAAGCAAAATCGTCCCGAAATGGCCTTCATTTACCCAAAATCGGTTTCATCTACCCAAAATGGGTTTAAAAGCATGTCAATGGATTTTAGTTCACTCTAATGGTTGTATATGTTGTTATTAGAGCTATATATGTCCTAACATGCGGCTAAATGCGAGAAACTAAGTACATTGAACATGAAAAGCAAAAACCGACCCGAAATAGCCTTCATTTACCCAAAATGGGTTTCAAAGCATAAGAAGTGATTTTTCTTGGCTCTAATGGTTGTATATGTTGTTATTACAACTATATATGTCCTAACATGTGGCTAAATGCGAGAAACTAAGTACATTGAACATGAAAAGCAAAATCGGCCCGAAATGGCCTTCATCTACCCAAAATCGGTTTCATCTACCCAAAATGGGTTTGAAAGCATGTCAATGGATTTTAGTTAAATCTAATGGTTGTATATGTTGTTATTAGAGCTATATATGTCCTAACATGCGGCTAAATGCGAGAAACTAAGTACATTGAACATGAAAAGCAAAAACCGACCCGAAATAGCCTTCATTTACCCAAAATGGGTTTCAAAGCATAAGAAGTGGTTTTTCTTGACCCTAAGTGTTGTATATGTTGTTATTACAACTATATATGTCCTAACATGTGGCTAAATGCGAGAACTTAAACTAATTTAGTTGAAAAATAAACTTACACAAGTGTCTTCCCATAATGATTTCTTCATTCCCTCGGGCACATCTTTCCATTTGACCAAAATGTTGAGTTTGCGCATACAAAACCCAATATGCTGCCCATACTTTGCACGCCACTTACCACAAGGTTGACCCAAATCATCATATACTCGAGGGTCATATGGATATTTCTATCGACATTCAAACCCTTAGTCGCACCCCTTCCTTTTCGCTTCTTTGTTGCAACGATGCTTGGAGTTTTGGTGGTCCTATGCAATTCTTTCCCCGCATTATTGTGTGGCACAACGATGGATGAAATAAATGGATAATCATCCCTAGCATTGTCGTCAATAGGGAGAGCATTATCGGCTAGCACCTCATTTATTTCCACCAAGCGAATTTCCCTTGCACGCAAGCGCTTCTCCTCATCATCCGCTATGTCTTCCAGTTCACCTTTATCCTCCTCCTTGTCCGCATCATACTCATCATCATCATCCGCTATGTCTTTGGCACTTGCATACTGTGTAGATGATGCCTCTACTGAAATGCCACTATTCTGCAGAGATCTCGACTTTTGATCTTGACGATATGTCCAAAATGTAAATCCGTTAACATCATAACCCTCATAGGAGTGCACAGCTTCTCGAGGACCAAATGCTAGCCACTTCAGAGTTTCAAAAACATTGGAATCTACTTAACGCATTAATCGGTTATGGAACCAATCAATAAACGTCTTATTATGCAACTGCATCAATGCTCTAGTCCCTTTACCTGGATTCTGATCGCGTAACTCCTCCATATGCTCATCCAAGTAAGGATGGACCTGTACCATATGCTGCAATACAAATAAGTGTGCTTGTATGCGCCTTTCAACAAGAGGTACGATCATTTTGGAGCCAAGTGTACCTTTACCCTCGAGTCTGCCCTCTTGTCGAGATGTAGGAACTCTAATAGGATCAACATTAGGTAAGAACTCAGCCACAAAATTACTGACCTCTTCACTCACAATCCCCTGAATTATACTTCCTTTTGGTTGAGCAGGATTCCTTACCTTATCTTTCAAAGAGCCCATATGTCTCTCAAAGGGATATCACCACCTCAAAAACACCGGACCACATAGCTTAATTTCTCGAACTAGATGTACAACCAAATGGACCATAATGTCGAAGAAAGCAGGTGGGAAATACATCTCAAACTTGCACAAAGTGTCTATCACACCAGCCTGGAGAGTATCAAACTTCGACGGTTGTAACTTTTTGCTACATATAGTATTGAAAAACGAACATAGCTCTGTTATGGTGTGTCTCACGTGCTTCAGCAATATCCCTCGAATTGCAATCGGTATGAATACTTGCATCATTACATGACAATCGTGAGACTTCATACTCGATAATTTCAACTCACCGTCTAAGGTAACAAATCTTTTCATGTTCGATGAGTACCCTGATGGAACCTTAATGACGTACAAAGACTCGCAAAAAAGTCGTTTCTCAGCTCTAGTTAGAGTGAAGCAAGCCGGAGGCAAATAGTTCCTATCATCATCCTTCACCGTTTTCTTTCCTTTTCCTTCAATTCATGCAGGCGACCCGTCTTCTTTTCCCTTTTCTTTTCCCTTTTCTTTTCCTTTACTAGGCACTTTTTCTTTTTTCTTTCTTTTCTTAGTGTCCCTCTTTTGAGCCCATAGCTCTGGTCGAAGTCCCTCACTTTCCAGATACAGTCGCACCCCTTTGCTATCCTTTGTCTTATGTGGAATATTCATAAGTGTCCCTAGAATGGCGTCACATACATTTTTCTCTATGTGCATGACGTCGAGACAATGTCTAACCTCTAGATCTCTCCAATATGGAAGTTTCCACATAATAGACTCCTTTTTCCAAAGTCCCTTATCACCAACACTCGCTCCTTTGCCGAATATCGTTTCAATACCCTTAACTTGATCATAAACCTCAATACCAGTCAATGGTCTACGAGCAACCCCTTCCTCAACTGTTCCATCGAATGCCTTCTTCTTATTACGATAAGGATGGTCGCATCGAAGGAACCTTCGGGTGCGCATATAAACATCTTTGTGACAAGTACTAATGTATTTAGATGTTGTGTCGTCCAGGCAAATCGGGCATGCTTGCTTCCCTTTGTTCTTGTACCCGGATAAGTTCCCATAAGCAGGATAGTCATTAAGAGTGAATAAAACCATGGCACGCAATGTGAATACCTCATCAGTATGTGCGTCATATACAGAAACCCCTTCATCCCACATTTTTTTCAAATCATCAACAAGTGGCTGGAGGTAGACATCTATGTCATTTCCAGGCTGTTTCGGCCCTGAAATAAGAATCGACAACATGATGTACTTGCGTTTCATGCACAACCAAGGAGGCAAGTTGTATATAACTAGAAGAACCGGCCATGTACTATGTTGAGAACTAAGAGTGCCAAATGGGTTCATCCCATCCGTGCCAAGGCCAAGCCTCAAATTTCTGGCCTCGGCACCAAAGGGCTTATGCACCCGATCGATACCTTTCCACTCAGGAGAATCTGCCGGATGTTTGATAAAACCGTCCTTCTTCCTTCGTTCTGCATGCCACCTCAAGTTCTTAGCATCTTTTTTAATTGAAAACATGCACTTGAATCGTGGTATAATCGGAAGATACCACATCACCTTTATTGGAGGCCCTTTCTTATCACTAACCCCTGCGCGCCTGTAACGCGAGTTCCCACATCGAGGACACTCATCCATATTTTCATATTTATTTCGATATAGCACACAATCGTTTGGACAAGCATGTATCCTCTGGTACTCTAAACCGAAGGGACACATCAGTTTCTTAGCATAGTAGTTCGACTTGGGTAGTCCATGGTCGTCCGGCAACATATCACCAAAGGCTTGCAACAAGGAAGTGAAACAAGAGTCACTTATACCGGCTTTCGTCTTGATATTAAAGAGTGTTATCACGACCATCAGCTTCGTGTACCTCGTACAACCGGGATACAACGGTTTCCGAGATGCCTCGGTCATGCACTCAAAAACACGAGGCCGTTTGCCAGCATAATCATCCACCCCCTCCATCATCTCCTCTATATAGTCCCCTTCATCATCATCATCCTCTACTTCATGATCCTCATATTCGTCCTCGATGTTCTTGTCATTCTCAATGACATCAAACTCACCTCCTTCACGCACATCATTAACAATGGCATTCCCACCATCATATATACCCTCCTCACCGTGCCAAACCCATACATGGTAGTCTTGCCTAAACCCGCGACGAAAGATATGCTCCCTAAGCGACCCAATGCTACTAACCATGCCCACATTACTACAATCAACACAAGGACAATAAAACCCCTCGATTCTCGTTGCAGCCTGATGACTTAATGCAGCATTACAAAATTCATAGACCCCATCCACGAATTCACACGTGTCGCGACTACCGTACATCCATGCACGATTCATTTCAATCAGACCTCTAATTAAACACAACCAACAAGTACCTCATGTCAATGACGAACTTCATTACATGATTAGAGTTTATGAACCATATATATTTAATGAAATTAGGCATGCTTTCCAAGGGTCCTTATCACTCCTACCTAACCCATCCTTAGATGTCTAATCTCACTAGTGAATGTATGCCTTCTTTTCGTTTCTACGAAAAATCCGGCAGATTTTCCCTACAGTTCTCCAAGTACACGATGTAGATATATAGTTACTTATATCTACATATGTACCCAAAGAACAAAAGTAGGGAAACAACGAGCCAATATTTTCCTCTAGAATCGAAATAAAGGCATACATTCACCACCTAAGTGAGATTAAACATCTAAGAACAGTCCCAAACCGGGGACTATTCAAGACTTACTCCTAATGAGTAAGTCCCGAACGGGTATCTAGGCATATGATATGATGATGCATACATAGGTTTTTAAACAACAAAACATTTTACATCTAATCTCAATTCAACGAAAAATATATACATTTTTTCACGTATAAACCAATCTACTATATATGAAAGCAAGAAAGTTAAATATGAATGATAACATACCAATATCAAGGTTGTAAATAGGAAAATCGAACTCAACACTCCGTCACTAGCTAGCTTCAATCAACAACAAAGTTAAAGTTAACATTAGTATAAATTAGCAATTCAAACAAAACTAAACTAAACTAAACTAAAATAAACTAAACTAAACTAAACCAAACTAAACTAAACAAAACTAAACTAAACTAAACTAAACTAAACTAAACTAAACAAAACTAATTAAGTACAACAAAAACACAACAACCACTACAACAACCACAACAACAACAACCACAACAACAACCCCACCAAAGCCCTAGTTTTTTAACCTAAAAAGCACACTAACTACTTAAACTAAAATCAAATTAACTCAAATCAATTAACTTTGAACCACCCTTTAACTATTATACAACCTAATTTCACTAACAATTATTCATAAAACTACAATGAATTATAAACTTGAAGTTTCAAATATGAGATTAAAATAAAAGTTATGAACTTTTAGTTACCTAGGAAGAGGCGGAGGAGGAATGTAGTTGTTTAGGGTGAGATAGAGGACGAATGTAGTTGTTTAGGAGGAGGAAGGTGGAGGTGCGCAAGTTAGGGTGGTGCGCAAGCTAGGGCAGTGCGCAACCTAGGGCGCCTAGCATCGGGTGGAAATAAGTCACACGATTGGTGGAAGCTTCGGGTGGCACGGAATCAGGTGGTGACGGCAGTTTGGTGGTGCGTCGTCGTACCCACTGTGGTGGTGCTCAGGTGTGAACTCGCTGAAGGAGGAATGAATTGAAAATGGGTGGAGGGAACTAAAATTGGGTGAATTAAGCGAGGGAAAAAAACACGGGATTTTGTGGCAGGAAAAAACCCAAAATCTGATGCGGTCCTCATAATTGGATCAGATTTTTGAAAACCGCAGCAGATTATACAATCTGATCCGGTGTTCTAAAAGACCGCATCAGATTCTTTGCCCAGACTTCCCTCCCATTTTTTCATTGATTTTCGGATGCGGTTTTCTATAAACCGAATCTGTTACTAAGTGTCAGATAAGGTTTTTTCCACTAGTGATAACCAGGGTAAGGACTTTTAGGAGGTGGGCGTTGATTCAATGGTTGAATGAGATTGGCTTTTTTAAACATGGAAAGAGCTTGGAATAAGTCATGTTTAAGGGAGTGAAGTTCCTTTGTGGTCGCAACAGGAATGCAGAAGGTGCGCCGATGGCATTGATCACATTAGTTGTCTTAGGAGCTGCTGAATCATTGTTTGGGCTCTTTTGTTATTTCCAACTTTGCATTATAAGTGGCGTTGCCAGTAGGTTCATCTTTCTTGATGTCTTCCCTTTTCACAGCGTCCTCAACTAGAGTTCCCGTAGCAATCAAAGCTTTGAAGGTCGTGAAATATTGGTATGCCATATGCTTTTGATGGACATGAAGAAGGTTATTCACAACCATTTGTAGTTGTTCCTCCTCATTAGGCCTACTCATCATTTTGGAGGCTTTGTTTCTCCACCGAGTGATGAACGAAGAAGATGTTTCATTAAGATTCTGAGAGGTCGTCTCCAGATCCTTTCTAGTAACATCAATTTCTTAATTATACTTGTACTGGTTCGAGAACTCTCTGATTATATCAGCCCAAGTGGATTTCTTTATGTTCTCAAGATTGAGGAACCAATGTGATGCAGCACCATCTAAATACTGCTGAAAGAGCTGAGCCATCAAAGATTCTTCCACTCCCCAGGGACTCATTGCCCCTACACACATCTTTAAGAAATTAGTTGGGTTGCCGGTCCCATCAAACTTTGTCAGATTAGGCATCTTGAAACCATGAGGTAATCGTGCCTTTGGGAAAAAGTGTTGACCTATAAATGTCTATCCATGGTTCAGCCTTGGTCATGCACTTTAGGACTTCCTTGAGCTTGACTACTTCTTCCTCAAGCTTAGTGGGAATTTATTTCTCATTGTTCGTAGGCTCAAGGTGAAAGGGTGAAGCTGCTTCTAATTCCGAAGGAGGAGGAGGAGGCATCTAGGCGTTTTGGCGCATTATGCTCAACACAGTTTGATCAATATTATCCTGTTGGTCAAGTATAGCCTGGACAAGTCCTCGGAGCTCAGCCATTGGATCAGATGGAGGGCTAGAGTTTTGTGGGTGCTCGTTGTTCGGAATTTCAGACATATTGCTGAGACGTGTAGCAGAGAATATAGCTGATGTAGACAAGGATGACAGTATTACGAAAAAGAACGTTCACTATGGTCAGAACTTCGGCGAATCAGCCTAGATCCTGAACGGGCCCAGGCAGAGTTCTTGTGAAATGGGATGAAAAGTTAGCACAGAAATTTGTCCATACTTTGTTTCCTCGTTATTTTTTTTGTGTAGGGCATGAAAGAAATGATATCTTTGAATTTTTTTTACCCAAATTTCAGTTATCATTTATTAAAAGGTGCGAAACCTTAACTCTATCATTTGTTTTGGATCTTTCATTAGATTTCTTTGACTTGTTATTATTATTTTTTAGACTTGGACCTTTTTCTTTTATATTTTAGATTTCCACTTTTTTGACTCGTATTTTTTTGGGATAATACACAAACATTTTTCAAAATCAATTTGGTGATATCCTTTCATTTCTTGCTGCTACGAAAATAAGATAAAAGAGGTATAACGAGGCCTGTGTCCTTATTTTGGCAAATTATAATGCCCTAAATATCGTTCTTCTTTGTGGTGATCCGCATGTATTGATTGCTTTTAAGCGATGAAATCATAAAAGAAAATATCAAATGCAAAAAAGGGGCCGAACCCAAAGGTTTCCTTACGTATCTCCATAGGTAAATTTGAATTTGGGGAAGAAATTTTTCTTGTGATGATTTTTTTTTAATGGAGAATTAGGCCCAACGTAGTTCTGATTTATTGAAAATGAAATATATATAAATATATAATTTTTTGCAGCTGCACTCAGAAAATGAGTTGCCTACGTACCCCATTTAGTACATTACATAATAAAGAAAATTACTACCTCCGTCCCAAAATAGTCTGAACACTTTCCTTTTATGTTTGTCCCAAATTAGTTTGAACACTTCTTTTTTTGGCATGGTCCCACCATTAATATATTATTTCTTTTATACGTCTTTGGCCCACACTGTACCTTTCATCAATAAAAAGTTACCTAAGTTTATCTCTCCTATAATAAAAAATATCCCACCAACTCCTATCACATCTACTTTTTAAATAAAATAACATTTGATAACCACACTACAACTTATCACCTTAAACTACGTGTCCCAACAAGTGTTCAGATCTTTCTGGGACGAGGGAGTAAGATAGATGCATACAACTTTGATATTCTTTTTTGTTTTTTTAGGGGATCAAACCGCACGTAGCTCTGCCTACAAAGTACAATATAAAAGCAATTAACTACTCAGGTTCTTCCCAAACTTTTTCAGAATTCGGTCTGCTGGGCGCCAGGCCATGTGTATCCTGTCTGAATACGTCTGTTTCACCTCTTAGGAGTAGACGTATGTGAAGTACCTGAAATGTATGCACTAACAATGTTAGTCATAGAATGATGAATTTTTCTTTATATATGTTTTTAGTAGGAATGGAAGAATTTTCCCCTCTCTTCTTTTTTTGAAAAATAATTATCCCTTTTGATTTGACACGAATTTTTTACTTTTTTTAAAAAAAAAATTAGACTAGTTTCTATTGTTTTAGAATATACAGTTTTAATTACATTCTAATTTCTAAACATGACACGTTTTGAACTCATGATTATGACTCTTTTCATTTTTATTTTTTTATTTTTCTAATTTTGGGATTATATTTTCAAAATAGGATTTTTTCTTTTAGAAATCAAATTTTTTTTTTTTTGAAAAACCAATTTGAATGAAAAGAATTATGAAGTAAATGTGAATTTTTTGAAAAAAAAATGGGTGAGCACACTTTTTTTCTTTTATATGACCCTTATGATAAATAAACAAGAATACTCAATCATCATTTCGGCGGTAATTCAGCTACAGTTAATGATTACTGAAATATTGACCGACTGAAAATGGAATGAGGAATTTTTGAAAATTTCCACATTATTCAATAACTGGAATAAACAAAGGACATTTGTGCATTGATCCTTGTGTCCTAGAGGTCGACTGAAAGGAGATTAATTTAAAGAGGGATTATGTTAAAGTGGCCTCGTGTCACTTCCATTGTGTCAATCGAGGGTGGACGCTCCTGACAGAGTAGGTTGTAATAGCTCGCAGATGCAGGTTTTACGCCGTTATTCATTAATTTGTCATTCTAAAATTATGACGCTTGTCAATAGACAGAGGCATCAGACCTAATAAGAAAATGGTTAAAAAGAGTGCATGTGTATGGATCGATAAACTACCAAGCACACGTAATTTTCACATAAGCATGCTATTTACAAAAATTAAATTGTGAATAGCCATGATTATCTTTTTTATTATATATACATATGGAAAATAACGCAGTGTTTAGGTTTAAACCTCATATACTTCAAGTGGAAGTATAATCCCTAGTGGAGTCGCCAGCCTGTGGTATCCGAATTTTTACTGTCTTAATTAACGGTCTGAATAACACAAAAGTCTCTCATTGGACTATGAGTTTTAGAAAACTTTAAAATCGCCACCTTATTAATATCTGAATAGGGACAAATTTATTTAATAAATCATTTTAAAATCAATTTCAAGAAATATCATTTAAAACGATGATGACTTCATATGGATAAGGCTTTTTGAAAATTGGTCTTTCATACCATGAGATAGGATTCGGGATTTAGGTTAAGAGGTGCGAACATATGGAACTTGTCTCCTCTTCCGTTCTACAGAACGGGCTCCTACTAAATGTGTTATTTTCTATTTTAAAGTAATCATGACTATTCAAAATAAAGAAAATCACATAATTTGCACATATACACATCAATCATTTATAAGAGAGCCAATATATCATTTGTACATGGTACGTTTAAGCACCGAAGTTGCACTACGTACCAATCATTGCGAGATTGGAATCCACTCATGGATCAAAACCATCGTAGTTCAATCTTTTGTCTCACCCTAAATGGCTAATTCCATTGGGGTATAAAAGGGGATAGATTATGAATAACTCACCTTTAGAATTAAACAAATCTATTATTTGAAATGAGGTAATCACTCCAATTAGTGATTATTGAAATGAGGGTAAGATAATCACCTTAATTAGTGATTAAATATGAAGGACGATCAAGATAATCACCTTAATTAGTGATTAAAAAATGGAGGTTAAGATAATCACCCTAATTAGTGACTAAACTTAAGAGGAAAGATCATCACCTTGATTAGTGATTAAAAATGAAGGAAGGAAGTAATCACCCTAATTAGTGATTTATCAATAAGAAGGGTTAAATTAATCACCTTAATTAGTGATTAACCAAGGTTTAATATAATCACTCTAATTAGTGATTAAATATGAAAGGTTAAATTAATCACCTTAATTAGCGATTATAATGAAGGTTAGGAAGTAATCACCCTAATTAGTGATTATTCAAGATTTAAAATAATCACCCTAATTAGCGATATAAATGAGAAGAAAAATAATCGCTCTAATTAAAGATTATTAAGGTTTAAGGTAATCACTCTAATTAGTTACTAATCACCCTAATTAGCAATTAATCAAGGATTAAAATAACCACCTTAATTAGTGATCACGTTTATAATTTTCAAGAGGTCTTAAAAAAAGAGGTTTGCTTCCTAATTGAAGGCTTTTGAGAAATAATCTTAATTGAAGATTATTAAGTCATTTTGAGATCAAATTTGGAGATTTGTGTTTGGCTAATTGGAATTTGGCCATTTAAAGTGAGACACGTGAAATGGCCTAAAATCAATTCGGAGTTTATAATTACCAATCTAATTATGTCAAATTACATGATTGATCCATTTGAAGATGGAGAACAAATTTAAAATATATGATGGATCATCATACAATTTAACTTAGTCAGATTTGCGATTTTTCCTCTTAATTGAGATTGGGTCATTTAATTCATATTGGGCCCAAAATGCATAATTTATAACATTGGTTGCTCATTTTATTCAAAAGAACTGTGGAATTATTTATGAAAATTATGCATAAACATCTCCATATTTTTTCATTAATTGAGTAATGTAATAACTATTTACAAAGAACTATTATTACAACAATATGTACAAATTCTATGATGTATACAAGTCTTCAATCTTGATCTTCACCATGATGCTCCTTGATCTTCTTCCTCTTGAATGGGCTTTGGAATTCATGTTTATTTGTAAACTTGTGAAAATTAGAGATTAATTAATCTCTTTGATTTTGATTTTTTTATGATAATTTTTATTGGTTTTTATTTACATAATGAAAATGAACCATTTTAAGAGAAACTTAAAATTTCATGACTTTTAATTAACATTTTCGTACGAAAACATTTTTTATGAAACTTGAGTTAATAACTTTATTTCATTTTCCAGATTGCACTTTTGTCCTTATACTGACTTGTAAAATTTATAACTTTCTGTACAAAGTGTTAAATTGAGAATATGATACACCTATGGATAAATCAGTGAGTTTTTTTATGTTTTATCAAAATTTCACAAGCTTTTAATGACAAATTGAATTATGGTCAATTTTATGCTAAAAACTGGTCAAAACAGGATCTTTATCCAATGTGTTATGTGAAATCCAACTTACTGAACTTAGTTTGAAGTGAATTTTGGTATGAACATTGTAAACACTTTGAAGGACTAGAATAGAAATTTTCACTTGAATTGGACATTTTTAAGACCATTTTTTATTTTTTTTCTTGACTGAAGAGAAAATCAGTATTCTGGAATTTAGTGATTTGCATGAACGTTTTTGTAAAAAATAGATAAAATTGTATAAAATTCATATGAACATGGTTTTCATGTTTTTGTAAAGCTACTGATGTCTACTTTAAATTTGATGTTTTTAGTTTTGTCTAAATGAGTTTATTTTAAACTTTATTAACAGAACAAGCTTATGTGGTACTTGACAAAATTAGTTTTGCACAACAATGTTGTATGATTTTTAATTAACTGTACAAAATTCGTTTTTTGGCCATGTTTTGTAAATGGCTTTTTCATTGGCTTTTGGCTTTCGGCTTTTTAATTTGGTCAAACAGCCAAATAAAGTGTTTGGTTATTGGCTTTTTGGTTGGCTGAAAAGCTAGCTTTTAAGCCAAAATGAAAAAGCTGCCTGGAGCAGCTTTTTGGATTGGCTTGTTGGTCCACAAACTCTCTAATAAACAGCCAACACCCACAATTAAATTTGCCAAACACTTTTGCAAACAGCCAACTTAAATACATACAGCCAATGCTTCCAGCCAGTCAAACAAGCCAAGTAAACAAGCCAAAAGCCAACAGGCAACAGCCGATTGCCAAACAACTCCAAAAATCATTTTTGCACAACCATGTTGTATGATTTTTAACTAACTGTACAAAATTCGTTTTTAAGAAATTCTAAAGCCCAGTTGCTAGAAACATCTTGAAATTCATAGGAAAAATATTACATCCTATAAAATATTTACATAATATAGACGAAAAAAGAAATGAAGTACGAAATTGAAACCAACCATAATTACAGCATCATATTTTTCTTTTTATGGAGATGTTTATGCACAGCTCTACTTGAATTTTTTTATGAAAACATATTTTTGGTTATAAATAACAACTTGATTAACAAAAATCATATAAGCACATATTTCCTAAGAGTCTCCCCATTCTAGGTGGGTTCCACAAACCCACATCATCAAATCCAAAAATAAAAAAATGATTAAAGGAAACAAAGAGAAAGTTAGTGTGTGATTAAGAAGATAATTAAGAAAAATAACAAGAATTTCAACTTTACCTTGCTAACTCAATGATGCACGTCCTTTTGCAAAGTTTTCTACTATTTTTGTGATTTTCTTGATTTCTAAGTGAGTTTCTAAATCCACTTAATTACTAATTTAAACCCTTTTTTGTGTTTTTCTTTTGATGAACTTCTTACTTACTAATTATAACTTTTGCTTTATTTTTCTGAATGAGATTTTTCTTAGAGGGAGGAATTAGGAAGAATGAGAGTAGTATTGAGATTTTTTTAGTTGTGAGAAGTTGTGTAGTTAAGTTGTTGTCTTTGAAGTAAAAAAAAAGGGGTATTTATAGGGAAATGAGGTGATGAATTAGGGTTTGAAGAAGGTAGAAAATCATATTTTTCACCCAAAAATATGATTTTTAACATCCCAAATTATCTTAATGACATCACACCAATGACATCACCTTAATGACATCACTAAATCCTCTCAAATCTTCCTCCATCATCAAAATCATTGGAAATACCAATATTCTTATTTTCTTTAGATTTGATTTTGATCTTTACACTAATGAGGCAAAATCCGAATTTCAGCTTGTCCTAAACACATCCTAATACGTAGAAATGCATCGAAAAACGTGAAGGAAAAAACTGACTGCGCTAGTCACAGCCTTATGCGCTTGGCGCACAGGCAAGCGTCTAGTGCACAAAGCGGTTGTGCGCTGGGCGCATGATCATGTGCCTGGTGCACAACTGGAATCTTTCGAAAACAAATCATATTCTTGGCTCTTACACTTTGGATTTGATTCTTATTCTTTTTCTTTTTCATGATTCTTATGCCTTAACTAAAGGATAAAAGGATGTGATTCGGTGCTTGGTGCCTGGTGCGCAACTTGAATCTTTCGAAAACAAATCGGATTCTTGGCTCTTACACTTTGGATTTGATTCTTGTTCTTATTCTTTTTCATGATTCTTATGCCTTAACTAATGGATAAAAGGATATGATTCGGTGGTTAAAGAATATATTCTTTTTCTTTATCCAATGAAAAATTGACTTGATCATCAAGAAAACTGATTACTACCTGTTTTGATAGACGATTAAAATTTCGGCTCCTAATTGCGACTCGTTTTTCTGTTTTTTTGAAAAACTAACTTATAACAATTAACGAAAACTCGTCAAATTAGTAAAGAAAAGCATGAGTATACTACAAATCATTTTATTAACCCGGTGGTTGTAGTTATTGACTACAACTTACGAAAAATTATATTTCTATGCCGGAATTGTATGACTAACACGCGAAAAAAGGAAAACCATACGACAGAATGAAACTCGCGCTGCGGGACGAACATGCTTTTAACAGGGCGCGTGCTCCACAAAACTTGACGATTTTCATTATTTTTATTTCTTTTCCAAATCTTTATTTTAAAATTTTATATAAAAAAGGGGTTCAAAATTTGGTGTCTACAGAGGGCAGCTAAAGCGTTTGTACCTTGGCTTCTATTCGTAATTTTGTGGCTAAGCATGCTTTTGTCACCGGTAAGCAAATGAGTGGCAACAATACTCGTTTATTTTAGGTACATTGTTTAAGGGGAATATAAGGTGGATTTTACGAAAATATTATACTGGAAAGAGTAAAAGTAGATATAATTGAAGACAGTGAGTAGAATTTTGTTGAATAAAGCAAGATAAATTAGATGCGATAGCCGATAGTGGGTAATTTTATACTTCCTCGGAATAGATGGATTCTTGGAAAGTGGCAGAGAGAGTTTTGAGACAGATGAAATATAACAAATTAAAAAAAAGTGAGATAATCATAAATAACAGCTACTTTTCACTCAACCAAGAGAGTGTTGTTCTTTTTTAAAGTGTTTGGTTGGGATGAAAATATTTTTCTTGAAAAGTAGTTTTCAATTTTCCTTAGTTTAGCTTATAAAAGATGGAGAACAAAATTTCCAAGGGTAGAAAATGGTTACCCTAATATTGGAAAATCATTAATCTATTTTGATGGTGATTTGCCACATGTAGCCTCACTTTCTCTTACCATCCTCTTGTCTCTTCTTCTATCCATACTCTTGAGCATTTTTCTTTCCTTCATAAATATGTTATATTCAATTTAAAATGTTCATATTCTAACCAAACATAGCCTAAAAGCAAATTCCGCTTGCATAGCTTGTTTCTCAATGAAACATTAACTTTATAATTATTGATACTGCTTGTAATTTAATTTTTTCGCCATAGACTAAAGCACATTGTAGCATTATTTCTTGTAGACATTCAATGATATACCTCCTTTGTTTTAGTTGCTACACTTTTTATTTTCACGCTGTCCAATGTAATACTTTGAGTTTTAATATCTTTAATTAGGCATTTGGAAACTACGAGCTTTGATACGCCCATATCGGATATGGGGAAGCAGTTACTCCTACCAGGGTAAGAAAGTAATTTAACGTCTTAGTTTACTTGACCCTCATTTTTAAAACAAAAAAAAACATTTGTTCAGCTCTTCGTCCCTCCTCTTTCGTTTTGGAAGTGCAACATTTTGTTTGAAATAAGCTCAAAAGTAAATAAATTAGTACAAAATTGAAAAGCTTTATTGTGTCTGAATGTATTTGAATTAAACATATTGATTTCAGGTGATTAACAGGGGTTGCAACTTTTTTTTGATAATAGCATTTTGGTTCAGATTTTTTTTGCATTTTGGGGGTTCATTGAAAACTAAATTGAGACTTCATTTTCTTGAGGTAAGGTATTACATTTACATTTGTTTTGTTAAAATCTAAATATTCAAGGATTAGATCTAAATGAAAATAGTAAATTTCGCTAAAAAAATTCGGACTTTAGGTTTAATGTAGTATTTGGAATATGAAAAGTTTGTTTATTGTTTGTGGGTTGAATTTGTTGCCATTGTTTTGTAGATTTTGTTGAATTTGAAGTTAATTTGGAAGCATGGACAAAATAGAACGTTAAGGTAGTTAGAAATGGCTTGGTAATTAAACAAATTGAAGAAATTGTATTGTGTGAAGTAAGTACACAATAATCAGGTGGAATGTAGATACACTTTAATCAACAGCAAATTAATTTTCAATTACGATTACAACGATATGGAGGAATTGAGTGAGCACAGTGATGACATTTCATCCAGTGAATACGAGGAAGAAGCTGAATGTTTGGAGGTAGTATAATTTTGCATTCTATAGTCGAATGGGTTTTTTAACTGTTGTATAATTTTCCGTTATTAGTTGTAATTTTGTTTGTTCCTGCTTTTAGATAGGATGAGTTGAATAATGGTCGTGTAAGTAAGAGGAGGAAGAGTTTGAAGGGAGTGGCTGATAAGGTAATACTTGTTTTTCGTTCGTTTTGCAGTTTGAAAGACTTTGAATAATGTGGATTGAATGTGGTTGAATGTGCTTGTAGGTTGGGAAGCAAAGTAAAACAAAGAGATTTATATGAAATCGAAATATGTTTAGGGTGTGTTGTGCTTGCTTTAGTACTTGTTTCAAACATGTTTATTTGCTGAATGTTTGGTGTATTTTATTGGTGTGTGTATCTGTGTGTGTGTGTGTTCAGGTAAATGATCATAACAGTGAAGGGGTGGTGTGAAGTCACGAGGCGAAGTATGTAAAACTCAACTACAAATGTGCAAGGGTTGTGCATCCTAGTGTAAACTGTAGGGTGGAGACTTTCGATAGAGTTGTTGCTGGTTTTGATGCAATGAAAGTTCAATGGGTTAGGGAAATGGTTTGGGTGGACTTCTTGAGTTGAAACGGAGCATATTGCCCCAGTCACTATGCTATTGGTTGATGACGCGGTTGGACACTGAGAAGAAGGTACTAATGTTCAATTCCCAAGAGGTATGAATTACTCATTGGACAGGAGTCAAGTTCATTGGGTGTTGGGTACCCTTTATGGGCCAAAGCGGGTGCCGAAGATGGCACGTAATGATGATAATAAGAGGGCAGTGGAAGATATTCGGCGTAAATACGGCATGAGGGTTGGGATTCCGATGGTTAAAGTCCTTGTCAAAGTAGAGGGAATATGCGATTCTAATGAAGAATATGAGTTTAAGACGGCTTTTCTTATATTAGCTTTATGCGATGTTCTGTGTCCTACCACTTGTTGGAGGCTTGAAAGTGATCTGGTCGTTGCCGCCACCGTTGCTACGGTTGCATCATCTTATGATTGGTCGTCCCTTGTACTTGAGAAGCTTATAGTACATGGGCGTCACTTTGCCAAGAAGATTTATAAGAATGGATATGCAAAGGGGTGTGGAGGGTGCACATACTTTCTCACGGTGAGTTTTATTTGTAATTATAATCTAGTTATTTTATTTGTTGTATTGGTTTCAATTGGATTAGTTTAAAGTAGATGTATTGGTAAAGAGAACCCAAATGTACATTGTAGAGATTAGATCTAGATAGGCTAAACCAGCCTCCTATGAAATGGGGTATGTTTCCCAGGAGTAAGGTGTGGTCGGTTTGTGATGTGAATGGTGCAAAATGTGACGATTAAAACGTGAACGGAGACTACGGAAAAATAAGGGTAACGAATTTGTTAAATATTTGTTTGTAATTGTTTATAATTGTTTATTTTGTTTGTTTTTGTAGTTGGTATTTATATAGGTTGTTATTAGATTATTAGAACCGGATATTTAGGTTGTTACTGGGGTTTTTTAATGAACTGTTGTTGCTTGTTATGTACCCCTATTAGTGCATCGATTTGGTGTATGGGGAGAGGCATCCTCTGATGGCTAAGGACACGTTGGGTCCTCAATCGATGGCGTGTGAGCCTATGAGGTAATCGCTGGATTTTTAATACTTCTTATTTTATTTTAGGCTAAAAACATTTTTTTATTTATATTGCTTATTTTTTAGCATATAAGTTCAACCTAAAAGCAGTTTGTTATTTATAATGTTTATGCATATATTGGTCCAAATTGCGAGGACAATCCTAAGTGGATTGGGTGTTGAACAGCAAAGAGGTGTTGGTGTGCGGGACTTTGGCGACAATGATGTGGTTGCCGACTCGGAATCGGATGGAGAAGAAAATGATGTACGAAGTAGGGGCCCGAGGTTGAACCCATATCAAAGGAAGATGTTGATTGATGAGCATGAGCATGATGGTGGTGATGTGGATGGGAATGAAGATAAGAATGGTGGTAATGTTGCTCGTAATGAGGATCATAATGGTGATAATGAGCTTTTGAATAAGATGGGAATAAGGATAGGAATGAGTATTTGAATAAGGATGGGAATGAGCAGGGCAAAGAGAATTAGGGAGGAGGCAGTGTAGGCACGCATTCAGGAAAATCTACCCCGTCTGTGAGTAGCCTTATAAAAAGGCTTAATGTTGGTGTTAATGGTTATGAGGACACACTTGAGTTTGGCTTGTCGAGATATGAGTGGGGGTCGTTAGCTCTAAGAACAGGCGATGGAATGGGTGACAATATGAGTGTGGGAGATAGTAATAGGTAGGAGAGTGATCATGTGCCTATGGCTATGAATGAGGAGTTGTCTGGATGTCACTCACAAACTGCTACAGGGGACAAAGTGAAGATGAGTAGGAAAAGACGATTTACAAGGGCTAGTGTTAAGTTGAGAAAGCAGGACTTTGAAGTGGAGATAGTATCGAGGGCGTATCCTAACTACAGAGCTAGGATACTTAAACTTGTTTCCGAATATGACATGATGAAGGCGTAAATAAATTCTTTCAGTTATGTTAAGATTGAATTAAGAGCTTTTTTAATTTGGCCAAAAAAAAATAATACTAGATGCTGTGGTTAAATTTGATTAATAGGAAAGAAGATCATGTGTTGATTAAATGTGGTGATGTCATAGCTACCATGAGTGACTGTTATTCCGTTGTTGGTCCAAATGTCGAAATCGGTGCTAATGTGAGTTATTTATGTCAAGGATACACGTATTCATTATTTCGTATATGAGTTTATAGTGATTTACTAATGTAAAGATATCATCTTTTGATTGTAGTATGTTAGAGTTGTTGTGGCCATGTATACTCGTGTGTGGCGTAAGAAATTTGTCGATGCAAGTGTTCGTTAATTAATGGACCCGACATTTGATGTAAGCCACCACTCCTTAAATGTTGTTTATTTTTTATATGTTACATATGTTGTTGATTTGGTAGTTGTGAGTTAGATTGAATGAGAAGTTGAAATTAGATGATGATTAAGGGTTTTGGAAGTTAATTTGGTGTTTGTTGGAGTTAGCAATTTAGTTGAAAAGAGGTTTAATTGCTATGTAATTGTGAATGGACAGAATTGTAATGTTGGTGGGAAATGGGAAGGGTTTGGTTGAAGGATGTTGGCAGCACTCTTTTAGGCGTTATTTCATGCAAAAATGGCGTTGTATTAGTTGTGAAGAGAAAGTAAGTACTGGTTATGGAGCATATTTTTCAGGAAAATGAGAACATGTGAATGTCTTAAGCTGTGAAATGATTCATTTTTTACCTGCTTTGTGATGTTATGGTATTATATAGAGTTTTTCCCCATACTTATAAGCTAAAATGTATGTCAATGGTGCTTTTATGAGCCATTTTATACTAACTTTCTCCATCTAGTTGTGGTTTTCTATTTTGTGATGATTTGTAGGTTTTGCGGAGCTATTTCCATATTTTCTTTTGCTTTGCGCCAACCACAGTCGAATGGAGAAGTTTCAAGGCATACATGATGAGTTATGAGGTCCCGAGAATACTCTCTGAAGCCTTGGACAAAAGAATAAGTGAAGCCTTGGCGTCTGAAGCCAAGGAATGAAGAAACGGATCCTCACCCAATCCCATCGGGGGCCTCAAGCCCGATCGGGCGGCCATCCTTGTCAAAAGTAGAACTTATTGCGAGCCCGATCGAGCGACTTTGGCCCTGTTGTAGTTCGGTGACCTGGCCCGATTGGGCGAGAAGGCCCGACATCATCGGGCGAGTGTGCTTCATGGGCTATGTGCGCTGCTGCTAGGCGAAGCTCGTGCTGAACTTGAATGGCCCGACTTCATCGGGCGGTTGGGCCCGACTTCATCGGGCTGATGCTCATTGCTGCACGACACTGATGAACTTCCACGGCCCGATCCAATCGAGTGGTAGGCCCGATTCAAGCGGGCGTGGGCCGTTTCTACTTGTGCTACAACCCGCCTTGCATTGAACTTAGTGGCCCAACTTCATCGGGCTAGGTAGGCCCGATCCAATCGGGCGGGTGTTATGCACAATGCTGCGATGTTTGCGATAAATTGTGTGAGCCCGATTCCATCGGGCGGGTTCAGCCTGATAGGGTGATTGACCCGACACGCGTATTTTAATGATTTCCGGATTAATTTCGTATGACTTTTCCTTTATGTTTTAGATTTAGTATAAATACGAAAATTTTGGCAACATTACGAAGACATCTTTTATTCATCCTTTGTTTTAGCTCTTATTTTTCTTAGTTTTCTCTAGAGAGTAATCAAGAACCCTAGTTTATTGCTTTTCGCTTTGGATTCAAGATCGAACCTTTGGATTATTTGCAAGTTCAATATAGTTTTTCAAATGGTAATCTTCTTTATTGCTTTCTCTGTTATTGATTAGATTCATTTCTTAGTTAATTGCAATAATTCAAAGTATTAATTTTTATATTGATTTTGTTATTGTTTTCATAAACATGAGTGAGTAGTTTTATTCTAGGATTGTGGGGATCTATGTATGCAATGAGGGATTGATATATTAGTCTAATTGCCTTGTATTTCAATGGTTTCCTGCGGTTGAATAGTTCATGCTAGATTTGTAAATTAGGCCTGATTTGTATTTTTACTATCACAATACTGAATCTGCTTCGAGAGGAGAGATATCGTATAGGCTTTCAATCATTAGGCAGAGTAATCCTTGACCATGCGAGAGAGGCTAGGTGATCTTTGAGGGAGGTAATGTTCGAGAGAAATTACATGTGCCCTAGATAAATTGACTTATTAGGTAGTTGTCATTCGTCCCTGATTTCCCAAATTATATGCATAGTGATCCATAATCCTAGTTCTTTATTAATTGATTCATTCCCTCGTATTTACGTCTGTTATTTGCTTAGTTTAGTAACACAACCATTTTCATCTGATTTAGTTAGTATAATATTAGAATTCATATACAATAGTATAACTTTCTCCTAGTGGATTCGATCCTGACTTTCCTAACTACTAGTTAGTGGACCTTACGTTATTTTTGATTAGGTGATACGACTTTAACCTGTCAAATTTTGGCGATGTTGCCGGGGAGATGGTTTATTTTTATTTTATCTGAATTACAGTATTACACTAACCTACTCTGAAGAACACCTGTTCTTTGGAGCATTTAACATTTGTTTTAGTGTTTTTGGTGTATGAGCAGGAAACTAAAATCCCCAAATCTCGTTCCATTTGATCCAGAGATTGAAAAGACTACTCGTAAACTCAGAAAGTAAACTAAGCAAGCAAAGTTGTCTGCAGGGACACCTTCCCAACAAACACCTCCTTTAGCACCCTTACAACAGTAAGAATTCCCTGTCACACCTATATCTCTTAAAATGAGTGAGAATGTTAAACCAACCTTTAGAGATTATGCACAACCATCTCCTGATAATGTGCCCACTAGGGTACGGTTGCCTACTATCGCTGACTACAAATTTTGAAATCAAGTCTCATGTTCTGAATATGGTTCTGAATAATCAGTTTGCTGGGTTACCATCTGAAGACCCAAATCAGCATCTGCAGCGGTTTTTACAATGTTGTGCTACTCAGAAACAAGCTGGTGTTACTGCTGATGAGATGAAACTCATCTTATTTCGCTTTTCTCTGCGCGACAAAGCTTTATTTTGGTATAATAAGTTGCCTTCCACCATCACCACCTGGGCTGAACTATCAAAGATCTTTCTCATTAAGTGGTACCCTTACCAAAAGACTGCAGATATACGTCATGAGATAGTGACTTTCATCCAAGATCCTAGAGAGTCATTGTATGAAGCTTGGGAAAGATTCAAGGATCTGCAACACCTTTGTCCTCATCATGGTTTTGACAAGTGGTATTTGTGTCAGATTTTCTACACTAGAGTTGATGCAGATACGAGACGGGTAATTGATGGAGCTTTTGGTGTGTTCTTCATGGATAAGGCCATAGACAAAGGGTATGAACTTCTAGAGAAACTCACTTCTAATCAAGCGTCTACTGTTCGTTCTTCTATGACAAAGGGAGGCAAACATGATGTTGAGGCGATTTCTTTACTGTCCAGGCAACTAGCTGCTCTACACCAGAAGATCGATTCTTTGAAGCTAGGTAACAATTCCTCCCCCCCCCACATGAGTGTTAACGCAATGGCTAGTGCCTCTGGTTACAATGCTTTCATATGTGACGCTTGTGGGATAGCTGGACACAACTCTCAAGACTGCCTATCCCTATCACCTTCTAGTGAGACAGTGCACGCATTACAGTCACAACACAAGCCCCAGTTCGATCCATACTCCAATACATACAATCCTGGGATGCGAGATCATCCAAATCTCTCATATAGGAGCAATAATGTGTTGAATCCGCAACAACAACATTATCCACAGCCTCAACAACAACAACAGTCCATACCACAACCCCAGTTTTCGCAGTATCAGTCACAGCCACAAGCTCCTCATGGATTTCAGAAGAATCAGTTTCAACATCATCATAGCACACCTCCTTCAGACCCAGCTATTGTTGAACTCATAAATCTCATGTTGTAGATGCAGAAAGGTATCCTTTCCTTTCAAGCAGATAATGGGTCTCAATTTGAAAACTTGCATGCTCAGAACAAGCTACAAGGGACACATAATAAGATGTTGGAGTCACAAATAGCTCAGCTGGCTATTTCTTCTACTAGTAGGCCATCTGGGTCATTGCCTTCGCAACCAATGCAACCAAGGGACACTGCCAATGCTATTACCCTTCAAAGTGGAGTGCAATACGATGCCCGGCAATGCTAGAGGTGGAATCATCAGTTGCTAAGAAAACACATGAAGTGTCTGAGGATGCTGAACCTCAGGAAAAGCAAGGAGCTGTAGACAAGACTACGGAGGTGACTAAGGAGAAAACTGTGACTTCGGTGATCAAGCTACCATTCCCAAATCGGATGCTCAAGAAGAAGCTTGACCACCAGTATGGTAAGTTTTTAGAGGTGGTAAAGAATCTGTAGGTAACAGTTCCTTTTACTGAATTATTAAATCAAGTGCCTGCTTATTCTAAATTTTTAAAAGAACTTTTGATGCAAAAGAGGACTCTCAATGAGGTGGAAGCTGTGGCTTTTATTGCTGAATGCAATGCTCTTTAACAAAACCAGTCTCCACTTAAATTGAAATATCCAGGGAGTTTTTCCATCCCCTGTCACATTGGTACCATATTTATTGACAAAGCTTTATATGATTTGGGTGCTAGTGTGAGTGTCATGCCTCTTTCTATCTGTAAGCAATTGAACATGGATGATTTAAAATGTACTACTATTACTCTGCAAATGGCTAATCGTTCTGTGAAATACCCCTTAGGTATATTAGAGGACGTCCCTGTTAGAGTAGGTAAATTCTTTATCCCTGTGGACTTTGTTATATTAGACATGGCAGAAGATACCCAAACACCCATTATCCTCGGGTGACCTTTTCTCCACACTGTTGAAGCAGTTATAGATGTTAAAAGTGGGAAACTGACATTGACTGTGGGGGATGATAAGGTTATGTTTAGCCTAACCAGTGCCCCTAAAAGCCCAATGCTAGAGGAATCGTGCTATAGTGTTGATGTGATAGATGAACCGTTCCATGATTGCACGCCGCATTCCCCCTCCCGTGATACTTCAGATGATGTGCTTGACTTAGAGTCTCTTGCAGGTGAATAACATTTTCTAATGGTCTTAAAGACTCACAAAAAGCCAATTGGGTATAGCACTGATGACTTGACAGGAATAAGCCCTGACTTTAATGAGCATCGAATTCATCTAGATGAGGGCCACCACCCTAGCATTACAGTCCAACGTGGGTTGCAAGGGGTGGTACAGCACGAAGCTACAAAACTGCTGGATGCATATTGATGGACAACTGATGTCCATGTCCCTTTCCTTTCCTTTTTTGCAATGAGGCCATTGCCAAGTTCAGCCTGGGGGAGGATTTCTGTAAGTATTGCTTTTCTTTTACACTGTTTTTTAGATTAGTTTAGTTAACTTAATTGCTTTCAAAAAACTTGAAAAATCACAAAAAAATGAAAAATTGCTGGAAAAAATAACAAATAAACGAGTTGAATATGGAGTGAATTGATTGCTTCCCTATGCCCCATATTGTGCGTTGAAAAAATAATCTAACTCACTACACTGGATAGTTGAGCATTTGTGATTGTGATGTTCTGATGTGATATCTGATTGCCTTATTCTTGAGTGAATTTTGATGATAAAGCGCTTATTTTGATTGCATGCTTGAACTGGTTATACTGTGAGGATTCATTGTGGCCTATGGATTTACATCCATATCTAATCTATTCTTGTGTGTTAGTTCCATGTAGCATTCTGATCTTGATTTTAGCAATGTACTCGTTGATTTCTGGTGACTTTAGACATGTCCTGTGATAGAGGCGTTCTTTTGTTTAATTCTAAGCCTCAGAGTTGATAAATGAATTAATTTCCCTCCTAGCCCTGCTGAGCCTAATGACTTTTTATTTTGATATTAAGTCACATTACACACTTTGAGCCTTTACAATGATTATTGTACGAGCCTAGCTTGGGGGAGCAATTCGTTAGGTTGATACTATGATGTGTGGTTGATTTTGTGGGTTGGTTGGAAATAATGTCTATGTTGATACAAAGAAAACAAAGAAAAAGAAAATGATAGTGAAAATTTTCTTTGATCTTCACTCATAAAAGTTCAAAAGTGTTGAAAATTATGATGAAAGAGACAAGTATTGGTTGGTTCGTGAGATTTCAAAGTTGGTTATTGTTTTAGTCATGTTGTTGAGGACATGGGAGTTGTTTCGGCCACATCTAGTCTTGTTACTAGTGTTTTTTTGCTCCCCTTTCTTGGCTTTTCCACCACATTCCCTAAATAATTTCCTTACCTTTACTCGAGCCCCATTACAACCCTAAGAAAGACCTCTTGAGCACGTGTTTGATTGTTTTCTAGATTGATATTGAGTTAATTTGCCAAAGTTAAAGAGTAAGTTTGTTATTTGAGTCGACCTGACTAGGATGAGCGACATTATACCTTTTTAAACACATGAGAGTGTGAGTAGGAAGCGCCATTATGGTTTGGTTGGTGAGTGTTCGGGCACATATTATGCCTGCCACAAAATTGAGAAGAGTGACATCTCGATGAGCACCTTTTCAAGATTTGCATGTTATGTAGGGCAGCTGCATTTGATGGTTTGCTTAGGTGATTGGTGGTCAGGGTGATCTAAGCAACTGAACTTGAATTTTGCTTGCTTGAAAGATTACGAATTTGAAAATGTCTGAGCCTGAATTTCGTATCTGTGGGGTGAAGCAATTATATTCATATTCATGTTGTGCTTTGCTTAGGGACAAGCAAAGGTCTAGCTTGGGGGAGCTTGATATATGGTTTTATATAGAGTTTTTTCCCCTACTTATAAGCTAAAATGTATGTCCATGGTGCTCTTAGGAGCCATTTTATACTAACTTTCTCCATCTAGTTGTGGTTTTCTATTTTGTGATGATTTGTAGGATTTAGGGAGCTATTTCCCTATATTCTGCTGCTTTGCGTCTACCACAGTCGAATGGAGAAGTTTCAAGGCATATATGATGAGTTCTGAGGTCCCGAGAATACTCTCCGAAGCCTTGGACAAAAGAAGAAGTGAAGCCTTGGCGTATGAAGCCAAGGAATGAAGAAACGGAGCCTCGCCGAATCCCATCAAAAGCCTCAAGCCCGATCGGGCGCCTTTGGCCATATCGTAGTTCGGTGACCTGGCCCGATCGGGCGAGAAGGCCCGACATCATCGGGCGAGTGTGCTTCGTGGGCTGTGTGCGCTGCTGTGAGGTGAAGCTCGTGCTGAACTTCAATGGCCCGACTTCATCGGGCGGCTGGGCCCGACTTCATCGGGAGGATGCTCATTTTTGCGCGAAACTGATGAACTTCCACGGCCCGATCCAATCGAGCGTGGGTTGTTTCTATTTGTGCTGCGACCCGCCTTGCACAGAACTTAGTTGCCCGACTTCATCGGGCTGGGTAGGCCCGATCCAATGGGGTGGTGTTATGCACAATGCTACGAAGGAATATGATGCTGCGAAGTTTGCGATAAATTGTGTGAGCCCGATTCCATCGGGCGGGTTCAGCACGATCGGGTGATTGACTCGGCACGCGTATTTTAATGATTTCCAGATAAATTTCGTATGACTTTTCCTTTATGTTTTAAATTTAGTATAAATACGAAAATTTCAGCAACATTACGAAGATATCTCTTATTCATCCTTTGTTTTAGCTCTTATTTTTCATAGTTTTCTCTAGAGAGTAATTCAAGAACCCTAGTTTATTGCTTTTCGCTTTGGATTCAAGATCGAACCTTTGGATTATTCGCAAGTTCAATATAGTTCTTCAGTTTGGTAATCTTCTTTATTGCTTTCTCTATTATTGATTAGATTCATTTCTTTGTTAATTGCAATTATTCAAAGTATGATTTTTTATATTGATTTTGTTGTTGTTTTCATAAACATGAGTGAGTAGTTTTATTTCTAGGACTATGGGGATCTATGTATGCAATGAGGGATTGATAGATTAGTCTAATTGCCTTTTATTTCAATTGTTTCTTGTGGTTGAATCGTTCATGCTAGATTTATAAATTAGGACTGATTTGTATTTCTACTATCGCAATACTGAATCTGCTTCGAAAGGAGAGATACCGTATAGGCTTCAATCATTAGGTAGAGTGATCCTTGACCATGCGAGAGCGGCTAGGTGATCTTTGAGGGAGGTAATGTTCGAGAGAAATTACATGTGCCCTAGATAAATTGACTTATTAGGTAGTTGTCATTCGTCCCTGATTTCCCGAATTGTATGCATAGTGATCCATAATCCTAGTTATTTATTAATTGATTCCTTCCCTCGTATTAAATTCTGTTATTTGCTTAGTTTAGTACCATAACCATTTTCATCTGATTTAGTTAGTATAATATTAGAATTCAAATACAATAGTATAACTTTCTCCCTATGTTTCGATCCTGACTTCCCTGACTACTAGTTAGTGGACCTTAGGTTATTTTTGATTAGGTGATACGACTTTAACCTGTCACTTTGTAGGTAGTTTTCATGTTATTTTGCAAGTGACTCGTGCTTTCTTTGTTATTTTGCAGTCTGTTTTTCTTGGAGTGGTTGGGGATTGTAGTGGTTGGGCAGCGGCTAAACGAGATGCGATGCCTTACACTGAAAACTTCAGCAGTGTGGCTTCAAGATTTTTTGTGGTAAAGCTTATTTGTGGTCAACATTTGTAGTTGTTAGTTAATTGTACGCTATTTGTTTAAATTATTTGTTGTTTGTTGATGGTTAAAGATTTAGTTTTCTTGTATTTTAAGGTGTTTGTGCCAGTGTTTAAGGATAGTTGTTGGTGGTGTGTTGCGTTTTGTGTGAACACGGAGGAAGTATCGGTCATTGACTCAAACCCCACTACACCCGAAGACCATGGAGATGCAATTGAAAAACTTGTAAGCATAGAATAAAATTGGGCATTGTAAGTTGAGTACATTTTGGTGAGTGAGTGTAGTAATTTTTTGTTTTATTAGTGTATATTGTTTTAGGCGATTCGCGTGGACATGTTCTTAACCTCGTTGGATGTGGCTTGGGTCAATGAAGAGACAAAGTGATGGCCGCGGAAGAATGTTTCGATGGGGAGAAAAACATATGGGTAATGATTTCAATATGTGGAAGTTCATATGAAATTTGAAAAACTTAGGTTGGGCTAATGGATGATGTTCTTGTTTGGTATAGGCTATGCTCCGGCATTCACATGTTGATTGCTATAAAGGGTTGTGTGACTCGGTTGAAGTTCTAGTACATTATGGTGAGTGTATTTCCGTAGTTGGTTGGTTTTGTTATAAATTTAGTTATTTGACATAATTATTTTTTCTTAAGCCGGGCAACATAAAGGAGGAGAGGATCTACTGACGAAAGATTTTTTATGTGATGAAAACGAAGTGAAGGTTGCCGTGAAAGCAATGCTTGACAAAATTAGTTAAATGATTAGGAGGTGTTGTATTTTGATAGATATATAGTCGTATATATATCTAGAAAATAGGGATGGCAATAGAGCATGTCAAGTAGGTATGGCGCGGATGGGGAGTAAAATTGTACCCGCAATGGGTGGTGGAGCGGGTGTGGGTTTTATGCTATATCTGCCCCATCCCCGCCCTCCCCGACCAACCCCCACGCGCCCCATATATTTATAATAAAATTCTATTTATATACATATTTAATTTTATCTTGCAAAATGTAAATCTGTAATATGGGCTTTGAGGACTTCGACCCATTAAGCCATCACTAAATCCATAACATGAGAAGACTAAACTCTGTCTAAATATTGTTTGGATTTTTTGGGAGGATAGTTGCGGGGATGGGTTTAATTATAGTGGGGATGGATCTGAAATTTCCCCCCGCAATGGGTGGAAGGGCAGGGATGGGAATTTTATGCGGGTGCAGGTGTGGAGGGACCATCATCCGCACCCGTACCAGCCCAATTGACATCCCTACTTGTAAATATTATAGGAGGATTGAGCCTTATATGTGGGATTTTGAAAGATGTATAGTGGGATATATATCTTGTAAATATTAATGGGGGATGGGTGTTTAGCTACTGTCTATTTGTTGGGCCGCCTGTGATAAGAGGCAATTTTGTGTGTTGGGCGTTATGGGATTTAACGTTCACAGGTTGAAAGCTGGAAATATTTAACTGGTCCCAAGGTTTGGCCACTAGGTTTGGTCCCTTTATTTATGCAGATATGTAATGAAAAAAAAGGTGCTGATAATTATAACAAATTGTTATACATAATGATATTATAGGATAAGGCATTAAAATATCCTGGTACATACGGACAATTTGTATGTTGCCAAATAAACCCAACGGGCCTATAGCGAATTCGGCCCTCCTCTATGGTAGACTAGAAGATAATTCAACACGTGCCTCTCTACGTGTTCTTCCTTCTGTATCCTCTTTTCTGAGGAAGATACGAGTGTTAACTAGTCCACTCCAATACATACCAAGACTTGGTTGCACCATCCTTCCACTTGTTCGTACTTGGTGAACATGACTCGTTCCCGATATGGAGCTTCCAATTACATCGGTAACCTCATTTGTAATGATAATAGCGAAGTTGTATCGATTAGCTAATTCATTAAGAGTAGTACTAACTTTGCATAGAAATATGCTCCTCGTTGTTATAACATCACTACTGAAATAAGAGCGGTATAGGGCCGTTAATGAATCGAGTACCACTAGGTGCATAGGCCGAGTAGTTTGTAAGGAATTTTCCATTAGGATTTTAAGATTATCTAAGACGATAAGCATTTCCTCGGGAGTATTAACTTTTTTAACAATTATGTTGTCAAGGGGGTTCTCATATGAATCGTAAATTCGGCGACATTCGGTTGCTAACGTGTTGGCTCTTGTTGCTGGAAAAAGCTCACTTGTGTTCAAGTAGATTGATCCACAATAAAGTCCACCAAGTGTTGGTGGAAATTGTGCACACATAACAGCTTGGGGCATAGTTGGGTTTCACCTGTTGCACTTTCGCCACAAACCTCGGTTATAGACCCGGTAGCAATTATGCCGTTAAGTATTTCGTCGATAGAAGGACAATTAAGAGAAATTTTACGGATTGACATCAAAATAAAGGGTAAAAATATATTTCCCTTCTTGGGTTTTTGTGGTTTTTTAGTGTTGGAGTTATTCTTTTTTGTTAAATGCGTTTTATTTCCTATGCTATTGTATGTGAGTCATACTTCTTATTTATAGTTCGAAATATTTCCAAATAAGCCCAATGAAGATTGTGTGATGTATGGGCAGATTTTGTGAACCTGCACAAGCAAGCATGAAAACACTTTTTATTTCCTGCACACCTACATGAAAGTAGCCCACACACGCAAGCATTTGGGTTGTATTTCAATGCTTTAGTCAGACGTAGGTTCCTAGGGTCTTGGGCTCAGTGGACTTGCAGTCCCCTTTTCAACCATAATTTATTTGACTAGACTTCACATTATTTGCACGTCATAATATATACTACGGTTTTTTCACCAAATACCCCTGACAAATAAATGTATTCACCAAATACCCCCACTTTTTTCAAAATTCACCAAATACCCCTGACCTTTAAAAAAATTCACCAGATACCCCTGACATTTCAAAAAATACCAAAAATGCCCTTTTGGCTAACAGACGTTAGTACTCCGTTAATTAATTAAGTAATTAAGCTAAAAACCTAATTAAACCCTAAAAACCCTAAAACTCTAACTAACCCTAAACCCACCCCCAAGCCCACCACCCTCCCACCCCACCCCACCCCACCACCCCCACCCCCCCCACAACCCCACCACCCCCTCCCCTCCCCCTCCCCCACCGCCGCGCCTCCCCCTCCCCCACCCCGACATCCCGCAAGCCCCCACCCCCGTCGACCCTCGGCGGGCCCCCCCACCCTTGTCAAATTCCCCCCACCCACCCCCACCCCCGTCGAATCCTAACCCCACCCCCCACCCCCCACCCCACCCCCCCCACCCCCCACCCCCTAAACAACCCACGCCGCGGACCTACTCCCCCATTCCGCCCCACCACAACAACCCCCCTTCCCCAGCCCCCTCCCTAGCCCCGCCGCAGATCTTCCGGGTTGTTCCACTTCCACGAAAAGCACCCCAACCCCTTCGATTTCCGCGAAAAAAGCCAGTGCATCCGAAATCTCATATTTGCCTACGATTGCTCGAGGGTGGGGATGGATGCGAAAATTCGCGGGGGTGGGGGAGGAAGGGTGGGGGCTGCGTGGGTTGTTTAGGGGGGGTGGGGTTAGGATTCGACGGGGATCGGGGAGGGTGGGGGAATTCGACAAGGGTGGGGGAGCCGCTGCAGGGTCAACGGGGCGGGGGGGCGCTCGCGAGATGTCGGGGGTGGGGGGGGGAGGCGCGGCGGTGGGGTTGGAGTTGTGGGGGGTGGGGGTGGTGGGTCAAAGGGGTTTAGGTTAGTTAGGGTTTTAGGGTTAGTTAGAGTTTTAGGGTTTAATTAGGGTTTAATTAGGGTTTTTTAGGTTAATTAGTTAATTAATTAACGGAGCACTAACGTCCGTTAGCCAAAAAGGGCATTTTTGGTATTTTTTGAAATGTAGGGATATCTGGTGAATTGTTTTAAAGGTCAGGGGTATTTGGTGAATTTTGAAAAAAGTGGGGGTATTTGGTGAATAAATTTATTTGTCAGGGGTATTTGGTGAAAAAAACGTAATATATAAATAAAATTGACATATATTAGCATAACATAATAATATCCATAACATTCTTTTTTTAAAAGGCTTATAGGCATTAAATATAAATAATGTTACTAAACAGAAGGCCTTTCACACATAATATAATTAATACAACCTAATGATAATGATTATTAACGAAAATTAGGCTTTGCACAACATTTCTCCATCTCCTTCAAATTAGACTCCATGAAAATGGTAGATAGGAAATTTTAGAATAAAAAAATTGAATATGTAGAAAAAAAATACAAAACTTCAATATAAATGGGAAAAAACAAAATCTTGTACTCCCTATGTCCCGTAATAAAGTAAAGACTTTTTATTTATTTAAATAAATGTTGTATGAAAAAAGGTGATTTTAGGAGAGAGAATGGACAATAATTGATGAAAGAGCATTAAATGTAACCCTTTGGTTGAATAAACGAAGCAAAAAACTAATTTCAAGAAGCAGATAAATGATGATGACACGGTTTTTCTAGGCAAATTACGAAAAAATATGGAATCAAATATAGAACCAACACTATATTTTGAGACACTCAAAATGAAAATAAAGCACTATATTATGGGACGGATGGAGTATAATAGTAAAAAAAAGAAAATGCAATATGGAAAATTATAGGAAAAGGTACAAAACATAAATGTACATGGGAGAACACAAAATCTGCCTAGTATTAAAAAAAATACTGCAATATGGAAAATGAATATAGGAAAAAATACAAACCATATATGTACACGGGAGAACATAGAATCTGACTAAAATAAATAAAATAAAACTGGAATATGAAAATAAATTTAGGGAAATAATTAAGCAAGACATACCTTCAACACAATCGTCATTCTTATAGATCCCATTAACACTACGAGTAAAGTCGTTAAATCCAGCTTCATCGGGTTCCACATAACAACAGTTCCCCCGGTTTCACGAACCCCAGATGCAGAGTGCCATCTCATATTCCCTTACCCCCCCGGCATGGTACCATTAAAAATAAAATTAATTGTGGGTTGCCCGAGTTTCAAGTAATACAATGAAATGAGGCATATGGATGCGAATGATTTCAAATAGATTTTGCATAAATCCAGGTCTTGTTATTACCCACCGTACTCCAAACTATAATAAGACTATGGGCTGCAATAATCAGGGAATGGTTGTTCATCCTCGGGTGTATATTGACGAAATTGAATAGCCTGAACATCCCGGATTTTCTCATAACCCATTCCGTTAAAACGACATTGATGTGGTTCATTTCCCCCAGTCACATGTAGGATCTCCATGGCATCTTCAAAAGTATCCATACACACATTACATGTCTCGCCACGAAGAAGCAAAATTTTGCTTATGTTCTACATGATGGGGTAATGGTCCATCACACTGTCCAAACGTTGTGGAACAATCACATGTTCAACTCATTCCATGTCAAGTATCACCATCTCCCACTTTATGAACACCCTCACTGGTGGTGGAAGCCCCCCTAAATCAGCTAATGTAGGTACGTAAGCGTACTTAACGTACTCATTTGGACCAAGCATGTAAAGTGGTAACATATGGGGAGGTCATGAGCCAAAAGGAGTTCTCATTAAGTGCCTTACTTGTGAAGTACTTAAGTACACCCGGTTTTCCGTGTCCAAATCTCTTAGTTCGTGGTAAAAGTACACATGTTCCTTGACATTAATCTGTGGTGCCTCCCTAGTGAATGGTAGGGTTTGCCTTATCACCGTTGTGGAGGAATGTTCGTAGTGGAAATTTGGTGGTGAGAGAAGTAGGGAATAAAGATTGGCCATGGGTGTGGTTTAAGGAGGAAGGTGGTGTGACCGTGTGGTTTGAGGGAGGGAGGGAGGGAGGGAGGGGGAGTTATCACTTCTTTGAAGGAGAGTGTAGATATAAAATGGCACTAATATATAATAAATGGCAATAATGTGTGGTAGGGCCCACTTGTGAAGGAAAAATATAGTAAATTGCAATATTAAATGAAATGGGAAGTTGATGTTTCCTAAATTAAACAAGTGCAGGAAACCCAAACCCCATTTAAACCTTCAAACCGGTTGAAGAATATGCAAGGGTCTCCTTCAAGTGCTTTCAGTAGTGGCCGGAAAAAGAACCCCTTCAAATGTTATCACCGGCGTTAAGCTAAGATGCGGACTGTCAATGGCACATCTTCTTTGGGTGTTCGTCATGGCTGGTAAATATTCCTAACTTTATCTATCTTCATTAATGAAAATCTTCCTGTTTGTTGTATAATGTGTAATGATTTTTTTGTTGTAGTTGGATGATTGTGGGTTCTTTCTTTAGGAGGATGATTTGCAAACTCCTTAGATGGATGAATATTTGAAGAACAAAGATGCAATTATAGAACAACTTATGGAGGTCAACATGAAATTGCAAGCTAAGGATCTTAAGTTGAAGGAAAAGAAAGGGGAGTTGGAGAAGACAAACAAAGATCTTCAATTGAGGATAGAGGCCATGGGTGGGAAGGATAAGCTAGTGATTATTACTTGTTTACTATCAATATTAATCTTATTTGTAATTAGTCGGTTTTAAATTTGTGTAGTATAATGTACTTTCAGGGAACTATGATGGCCCTTTTGCAATTTTATATCGGTAATGTGAAGTAGTTTTAAATATTTTGGTAAAATGGAATTTACAATTCATATTGATCAAAGAAAATGGTAGAAAACTAGACAAAGTTATGTCCTTAATGTTATGATATGATTCAGCAGATGTTGAATATGATGAATCAAATATGGGATATGATTCACATAACCACTGATATGAACCTACCAACTGATAACACATAATTATTATAAATTATAAAAGTTCACATTTATGAATAAGCGTTCAATCATATTTATTTGCAATCCAACTATTACTCTCCAAACCAGTGGCGGATCCAGCGTAGGTTCAGTGGGTTCAACTGAACCCACGTGGATCCGGAAAAAAAACTGGTTAAACTGGAAAATAGAGGAAAGAGATAACACATATACATTTTACACGCGAAATATTTCATTGATATAGCAGATAGCTCAGGGGTAAATGGCGTGTTGTATTCTAAGACCTCATGTGAAAGGTCGCGGGTTAGAATCCCTGCAGTATCATTGTTTTCTTTTCCTTTTATTTCCCCCTCTTTATCTTTTTTTTTAAAGGACCTTCTTATCTTCTATTAGTACAACTTATGTCTATTTTTTTGGTCTTGTTTTACTTCACCTCCCATTATTTTTTACTCTTCTTTTTATTTATAAATATCTCTCTCCAACCAAATACTAATACATTATTCCCTTAACATAAGGATAACCTTTTCTTTCTTTATAGCTTTTAAAAATATAAATGATTTTACTTTTACCTAAAATGAGTCACTTTTAAAGTCAATGGATCACTTTAAAGTTCATCTTTTGCTAAGTGCTAATATTTCATTTTTTTCACCGTTTCATAGTGTAAAGAGTTTTCTTTAGCCAAACTCGGTCACTATTAAAGTCAAATTGAGCCACTATTTATTTCGTATTTGTGCTAGTTGCTAATATATATTTTTTTCATCTTTTCATATATATCATAGATAGTTTTGAACTTTTAACCGTTTAATTTAATGAAAAACGTCTTAAAAACTGATACTTCATAGATTGTTTTATAAGAAATTGATAGTCTTTTTGTTAGTAAACGTAATTAATTAATTATTTGTTTTGATGATGTAATAAGAATGAAAGATTTGCTAAATACAATTGTTGAAAGTTTTGTTCTTCTATTAAAAACTATAACTCAAGATAATAAAATATAATTTGTAATTTATGTTCAAAGGACTCCGAACCCACGTCGCTCAATTCCTGGACCCGCCACTGCTCCAAACGATTATGGTTAAACTTCTTAACACATAACTTATGATAAGTAAGTTTGATTCAACAAGTGCACTGTAGTGTGTCTATGGTGATATAATAAGGAATTAACAAAATTTATATGAACTATGAACTCCAATAAAATCAATGAAATTGAAAGGTCGACAATTTTCTTGAACAATGAACTCTGATACAACTCATGAAATATCTGATACAGTTCATACTTTCTTTGATTTGATTCAACTTATGTAGGATATGATAGTAGTTCATTGTGATATGGTAATACTAAACTTATCAATATTGACAAACATCACTATTTTATAGTAGTTAACTTCAATTGATAAGTACACTAAGTTAAACTAGTCATTGTTCATTTCATTTGATGATCTGTACTAGTGAACTTCGAGAAAGTAATTACTAGTATGAAACTATAATTTGAATCCTTCAGCATAAATGTAAAATTGATACCTTATCAGAGAATGTAATTAGTATGAAACTATTATTACCCCCGACTTGTGAAGGTTTCATAATCGTATGATTTACACTTACACTTTATAACATGTCAACAGAAAACCATGAAGTGTGATCGAATAGAGAAAGAAAATTACTAAATTAATAAACTATTGCCTAGTATATTACTCCCTCTGTTTTTTTTAAATTTACTCACTTCACTTTGAGGGAGAACCAAAGAGGAAGTACAAAAGTATGAGAGAGAAACTAAAAAGGTGAAGAGATAAAATGAAAAGTGAGAGAGATAAACTAAAAAGTGGGTTAAAATATTAAAAAGTAGATGACATGGGTGGAAAAAGAGGAGAAAGTAGATGTGACATGTTATCAAGAATAGAAAAAGCAACAGTGTGTAGATTAAAAACAAAAAAACCAAAAAGGAAAGTGTGTAGATTAAAATGAATCGGAGGGAGTACTAAATTAGAGAATACCATATAGAATAGAGAGAATAACATATGGAATAAAGAAAGGAAATCACTAAATTACTATATTACTGACTAGTTAATTACTAAATGACTACATTACTAACCAGTAAATTACTAAATTAGTCTAAGCATATCATTATAATCATCAATTCAGTAGTGATATAGTCGATTATGTAGCCCTTTCGTAAATTATGTATTATTCTTAACATGAGACCTCTTAATCTTATAACGGCTTGTTAGAATAGCACAGTAATGTTCTGATATGATTTAATCAACTCTTATATGAGTTCTCATCTGATAACAATGGTTTGTTATTAACTTCAAGATCCTATTAAACTACATATTAGAGTTTAATAACAATGGTCGGTTATTGAATGCTCGCGGCTTAATTTGTACTACATATTAATATGAATCCCTAATTAATTTCAGTAATCATATTAGTCATTTGGCTTATTATTGGAATAAAGGTATTTACTAATACTTTTGATTTTATGTAAACTACACCAACTAAATTTATTTATACTCATATTACGTTTAATTAATATTTTCATATTTAATTGTACTATTATTAAGTTAAGTAGTTTTATACATGATAAGATTGAGTTATGTTCTAATATGATTTATTCAAACATGGACATAATTTGACCCCATTCTGATATGAATTCACATGAAGTTTTCTAATCTACGCCACAAGGATGTCACAATACCTTTTGTTTAATATATCATTATACCCCACTCTTCAAATTAAGTGTCATTCATTCATTACAGTGTAACTTCATAGTACTACCTAAGGTTGCAATAATAATCATATGAGTAGGTCAATTGATTAATATGATTGAGTCAATTAATAAATCTTTTTTCCACAAGTTGTTCAATTTAAATTTGATATAACTTCATATATTCTGATATGATCCACTGTACACGTAATCTGAGTTATGTTCTATATGATATGATTCACTAAACATTTGATATGAACATACCAATAGTTGCAACGTGCAAAAAATGTGTATAGTTACTAACCTTCATTTAATAACTTACTATTAAGAATAATACAACATTACCGAGTAATACCAACAGACTAATAGTTGTAAAGAAAAGTATAAAAAGTCTTCATAGGGTTGAATTACACTACATATTACGTGGAATTAATACTAAACATTAAGAAATATAGTTACCTTCATAGGACCGAATTAAATTACATAGTAGTCCAACTACGAAATGTTACTACACAGATATAGTAACTTCACTTACCTTTTAACTTACATATACTAATTTACTTCGCCTAACCTTCCAAATAATTCATAACGACGTATATGACGTCCCCATCAAGAACACCTTGCATGACTATCAAAGGTACCTTCAAGGTCAACAAGTGTCTGTTCATGGTACAAATTTAACAATAGCGGGGTCCATTCCCTCCATAGACGCCCACAACACAGCAAGTGTCGTAGTTTGGTAGTGCATTTCATGCGGAATAGCCTAACTGTGGGCTTGGTTTGTAGATCGTGCATTGTAACGAAGTAGTAATCTGGATCAATGTCCGGATCAGCAACAACAAAGTTTCCTGACTGTAGTAATTCATTTCAATAATTCAAATTTCACATGCAAAAAATAATTTATAAAATTACATATTTTTACATACTAATTAGAAAGTTAAAATTTTATACTAACTCAGTTATATTTCTAACAACTACAAAATAATAACTTATACTACACATGAAATGTATGCTACTAATGTATGTATACTAATAATGTAAGTATACTAGATCAAATTTGTACATATAATTTATTCTTATAAATGTAAAACAACATATACTTACAAATAAAATATAATTTATAATTCAAACTAACATTTCATTTATACTTAAAAGTAAAATTAGGACAAATATTTACCTTCGAATAAGCTAGTACGAGCTTAGTGTCGTCAAACCCGTAATCAAAAGAAGTTGTGTCGGGCCTAGAGCTGTCAAAAAATGACCTGATCTGAGAACCCGACTTGAACCTGTATAACATGTAACTAACTTGCACATGAAATTTTGGTAAAACAGATCACCTGTAACCTGACCTGTAACCGACCTGCTAATGACTGATACATGATCTTGACCCAATACTCTATGACATGAACCTGAACCGACACCCGCCAAAAAAGGCCGATAACTGAAGTGATCTGACCTGACAACGATCCGAATCCGATTCACCACCTAACATAATTATGACCTGAAACTGATTATAACTCGACACAACCTGTTATTGTCCCGACCTGTTGCGGGCCGTTACCTGATTTACCAGACCTGTTGCGACCCGTTACATGGTTTTACCTGACTTGTTGCTACATGTTACCCGATTTTACCCGACTTGTTGATTGTTTATAACTCGACTTGTCATTGACACCACCACATAGTAACATAAATCATAAACTAACACTACTACAAAAAGGCATATAACTAGATGAACTATTCAAGCATTGATTTTCAATGAAATCTTAAATAATGATACAAATTTGAAACAGCGCCACACAAGATTCATGACCCGCCCCGTACTCGAAGCGACCTGAAAGTGACCCGAAACCAAGGTACAACCTAATTATAACACAACCCGATAACTACCGAACTGAACTTGACTCGAACCTGACCTAAACCGCTATTGTCATGACCTGATAACTGATAAGTATCCGACCCACACATGACCTGAACCTGAAAGCACCCGCTACAAACCTGCAATAAACCCGATCTGACATCACATGACCACGAAAGATAACGTGTCCCGAAAATGACTGTGATGAACCGACCGAACCCGAAAGAAAAAACAAACCGAGGCAGCCCTGATCGAATTACGGTCGTTCCCAACCTGCACCCGACTTGTTTAATTTAATGACCTGACACGACCTGACCGAACATGACCTGAAACTTGAAATGACCCAACCTGAACCCGACTAGAGTAACTGAATTGACAGCTCTAGTCGGGCCTTAATAATTGACACCGACACATGAGACAAAGGTCATCGGGTTCCACCCCGACATGTCTGGCGTAAACGGAATATAACTCCGCAAGTAGAGTATGTATACCTTACACATACGACACACCATTATCAACAAGATCCCCGGATTTCACTTGAACCACGATTTCTTCAATATTAACCATATCTCTCACTCTCTCACTATCTTCTTTAGTATTTTCTTTTAATATTACTGTGAGCTCATTGAAAATAACTCAGTGCTATTGTGAAGCTTTATAGACTTAATATAAATGTTGTTAGATGGAGTTCTACTAGCATTAATTACAATTGTTACACGTCAATTCTCTTCCCTCCTGATAACACTACTATTGTGCACACTACTCCAAATAATATACTTCCTCCGTTTCAATATAGTTGTGACACTTTTAAAATCACGGACTCCTAGGCAATTTTTGGAGAGGAGAGAGATAGAGAAAGAAAATAAAAGGGTCCCATGTGATAGGAGAGAGATAGAGAGAAGTTATTACCCAAAATAAAAATGTCACAACTAAATTGAAATTTCCTAAAATAGAAAGTGTCACAACTAAATTGAAACGGAGGAAGTACCATTTTCTGCCGAACAACTCCCTAGGCTCATCACCTCCTACATTTTCCTCTCACCTGTTTAATTTTCCTCGGCCCATCACACAACTCCCCAACACCCGATCCAATACGTTTTGATATTCCAACAACACCTTCTGATCTCTATTATAGAAGCCAAGGGGGGAGCTATGGTGTCCCCCTAGGCATTTACATAATTGCCCCCAAACAACAAAAAAATTACAACCACCAATAGTAAATCAACAGAAACTCCACGCATAAACTTCCCAAAAAAAATTCAATCACATCTCTAAAAACTCAATCAACTGATATACTTGCCAATAAACCACCAACAATAAATCAACACAAACTCCACTCATAAACTTGCCAGAAATAATTTCAAACAAATCTCTAAAAACTCAATCAATATAATTGACAATAAAAAAGATTCATGATCAAAAAATTACCCAAAATTGATACCACATAAAAATAACAACACACGACATTCTCATTACATACAACTCAAAATCATATTCATGATATTCCAAAAAAAATTACAAGCACAAACTCAACCCAAAATCAATTACTCAACACAAACTCAAAAAAAATCAGTTTTTAACGTCACTTGGAGTTTCAAGACAGTCTCAAATTTGCAGTAACTTCACCGTTAATCAGGTACGACAGATTGTAAGTTGTTGAAAATAAGAGTATATGTATAATGTTCAATATTGAGAAAATCTAAATTGTGAATGAAAATTTTAAAATTAAAAGGAGAAAATTTTAAATATGAGAGTGATGAACAATAGGGGAAAATTTCTGCTCATAAACAAAATTTTTGTGAAATCAGAATTAAAAAGAAGCTGAAATTGGCGTATAATTTTCGGATAAAAATTTGGGATCATAGAGAAAATACTGAAATCCAGATTTTAGAAATTACCTCTCTTTGTTAGAAAATAAAATCGACCCATCTAGAGAGGAGATGATTATGCTTCAATAAAGTGGAGTGCATGCTTGAATAACCTCCGCCGTTTCTACCACCGCGGTACGACATCATTTTTCTCATTTTTCTATTAGATCTAGAGAGGAGGTTAAGGTGAGAGGCTCAAGAAAAAAATAGGGAGGGAATTGTAGAGAATTAGCAGATTAATTGATTCTTCATTTTTCTCATTTTTGCAAGTACGTGAGAGTACTCTGTGAGTAGTGAGAGAATGAATTCTTTTAGGGGTGAGAGTGATGGATTCATTTAGGGGGATAGTACACTGTGAGTAGAGAGAATGAATAGTTAGTAGAAGATTAGTGGAATTGTACATCTATATTCAATACATTTGTTGTCTGCATTTGTATATTAGGCAAATTACTTAATACCCACTCAAAAGTGTTCCACTTTAATTTAGTTAGCCTTTACAATATACTATATACCTTATATTAATCATATTTTTCATTTATATAAGAAAATACTATCATAAAAAATACTATCTAAATAAGTTAAAAATGATATATGCATCAAATATTTCAATCAAAAAATTAAATGGACAAAATATCTTGACCTTTTTTTTTATAAGAAAAGATGGCATACACTTACTACCTTTGGTACCTTTAATTCTGTCAAATCAACTCATTATATCTATTATTTTTGTTCAAAATTCATTCACAAAAAATTAATATTAAAATTCACTCACAACGTTTGTTAGTCTTTTACATTAGCGAATTAATATATCTAAATTCATCTAACTATTAATCTTTCACATTTTAGTATAATCATAACTATAGAACGAATAAAGTATATAATAGAAATTGAGATGGCCGACATTTACAAGCCAATCTGCTGTTTTATTTGCTTCACGGTAGACATGCCAATAGTTTTGTACATTTTACTTAATTACCAAAAATATTGATAGTTTCCGTCTATGTACAGTTTATGTACTAAGAGAATTAAATTTACTATTTGATGGAAAAATTTAGAAATTTAATTCATATTTGAAGGAACCCAGTTGATCCAAGTATGTACAGTTTACGTACTAAGAGAATTAAATTTACGATTAAATTTAACCAACTTCATCTCAATTTCCCAGCATTTTCTCTTTCCTCACTTCTCCAAATTTGCATCAACATTAGCCAAAATTTTTGAGGTATCAGGTATGTGCTCAAATTTAAATACCCAGTAGAGTAATTTTAGTTGACATTCTTAATACATAAAGCTAGTGATGAAGCTTGAATTTTGTTACTACAAGCAATCTGTAAGGAAGTGTTTATGTATGAGCATGAATTTTCGTTGCTGGTAATTACATAATTTATGTAAGGTATTATAATTACAATTATATCAGGTATTATTGTAACAATATTAAATAATATTATTGTTATAATTTATGCTACAATTATATACACGCACGCATAAGGTATAGTGTTTTTCTTTAATCTTCCCTTTTTGAGGTTCTAATGCTAGGATAAAGTATTGCATGTTGAAGTGATTTTGCATTTAAAATAACGACTTTTAGGTGATGTTGTTGCTAGCTAATGGTTAAAAATTTTGGATTTTGCTTTCTATTATTAATTACTATTAATTATCAAGGGCAAGAGGTTTATTTAAATATCATTCAAGAATTAAAGTATACCATATTTAAACTATAACATATTTAAATTATAAAGACTAAACTAAGAATATTACATCTGATACGATATAGATTTTAGAATGGACGACTTCGAATTGCAAATTACTCAAGAACGTAGGATTAGATGGATGGAAAATAAAAGGCGACGAAGAAACTCAATGACCCCTGAACAAAGAGATTCTGAAAATGCAAGAAGACGAGCTAGACGAGAAGATGATAGTGTAACACCTCTACATATTCAATTTGACTCGCCCACCACTGAAAGACAACGTCAGACTGTGACTCAACGTGATGTACCTACCTCTTCAAATATAAGGATGCCTATGGTTGACATCACTAATCACCAAAGTCATGTCACACGTGATCATGGAAGACATAATCGTATGTATCTAAACTAGACATAAGCATTTGTCTAAAACTTCATTACTCAATTAATTTATACGAGCTCTTATGCAGTGCAACTATTGTTTGACATTAATGCCAACAATTATTCTGGGATTGCAAATGAAAATAACATGCCGACTCGACACTTCTGTGTTGGTGAAAGTAGTACTTCCAATGTTAATAACACGCCAAGAGCTGCAACTTCTGGAATAAGGATTTGGAAGGTTGGGCGACGTGGATATCACAATTGTGCAAGGGATTACCAAGAGACTAAGGGGGTTCCCATATTCACTTTACCTCCAATGACAACATGTCCACACTGTCAAGCACGACTTTTCAGTTGTGAATCATCAGAACTATGTTGTTTGAGCGGGAAGATCAGATTACCTGAATTCCCTTTGTCATCTGCTCTACTAGGCCTATATTCTGATCAAGGAGAGGATGGGGAACATTGCAGACTGAACATTCGGAAGTATAATCATGTTTTTGCATTCACTTCAATGGGAGTCGTTATAGATGACGAATTAGCCGATGCACGTCAAGGTGTGTACACATATCGTGCTCACGGTTCAATTTATCATCGTATTGGTGGTTTATTACCTTTGAACTCAAATGATCGTCCTCGATTCCTTCAAATGTACATATATGATACTGAGCATGAAAATGAGCATCGAATGGCAGAAAATGCAACATTAAGAGTGGATATCATTGATAGGATAAAAAATATTTTGAACGAGCACAATCCTTTTGTCCGTACTCTCCGGCATCTTGCTCAACGAGATGACATACAAGAATGCAAGTTTGTCATAAAAGAGCAACCTCCTAACCAACATAATTATTCAATGCCTTAAGCCTCTCAAGTTGCAGCAGTTGTTGTCGGGGGTGATGATATTGCCAACCTGAAAGAAAGGGATGTCATGGTAGAGTCGGTCACTGGACGACTCATGTCTATCAAAGACACTGCGGGCTATTACGATCCACTACAATATCCTCTATTATTTCCTTACGGCTCTTACGGTTGGGATTTAAACACCAGATCTATGACTGGCAAGAAGATAACATGTCGAGAATTCTATTCGTACATGTTTCAGGTACATAAAATTTCACAACCATTCTCCATCCTCTATGTTAATCATTATGATTACTCTAACTTCTTGACCAACTTATACTTAAAATAGATGAGAGAATGTTATGATTCTATAATCTTAAGAGCCGGGCCGCTTAACTCAACAATTCGTTGTGGACAATCGTGTAAAGATGCAAGCATCCAATTTGAGATGGATTGCACTCAACCAAGACACAATTCGTGCAGATTTGTACAAGGGACTAGAGGATTCATACAATGCTGGAGAACATAATACAGGTATGATAGATTTAACATCATACCAGTAATGGTCTACTTCGATATACACATCTATATTATTTATAGCTTATTTTGTGCACTTTATTACCTACATGTAGAAAATGTTGGACGAAGAACTATACTTCCATCGTCATTTGTTGGAAGTCCACGAGATATGCATTAGCGATACCAAGATGCAATGGCCTTGGTGCAAAAATTTGGCAAGCCAGACATATTCCTTACTATGACATGCAATCCATCATGGCCAGAAATAGTAGCAGAATTACTACCTGGCCAACAACCTCATGATCGTCCAGACTTGCTAACAAGGGTATTTCATGCCAGACTTGAGGAGTTAAAAAAGGATGTGTTGGAAAGGAACGTTCTCGGGAAGGTAATTGCTTATGTATATGTGATTGAATTCCAAAAACGAGGTCTTCCACATGTTCATATGTTACTAATTATTGACCAAAGTGACAAGCTTACCACTCTTGATGATTATGATAAAATAGTCAGAGCAGAAATTCCTGACCAACAACAACAGCCAGAGCTCCGCAAAAGGATTCTTAAACACATGATTCACAACCCATGTGGTGTCCAGAATTCACGTTCACCATGCATGAAACAAGGGAGTTGTAAGAAGGGGTTTCCTAAGTCATTTTCTAACTGTACAAAGCAAGGAAATGACTCATATCCCATCTACCGACGGCGTCAAGATGCTCCATGTACCATTACGTGAGAATTCGCGAGTAACTGTAGATAATAGGTGGGTAGTTCCATATAACCCATGGTTGTTGAATAAGTATGATTGTCACATTAATGTAGAGATATGCAGTAGCATTAAGTGTGTCAAATATTTATACAAATAAATCCATAAGGGTTCAGATAGAGTTTCCATGGAAGTTCATAAAGGGGATGAGATTGCGCAGTTCGTTGATGCAAAATGGATTTGTGCACCTGAAGCTATGTGGAAATTTTACAAATTTCCAATGACTCGGATGAACCCGTCTGTAGACCGCCTGCAAGTTCATTTGCCGAACATGCACCAAGTTAGATTCGAAGGAAACCAACCTATCGAAAGTGTTTTGGCTGACCCAAGGAGCTCCAAAACAATGTTGACTGAGTTTTTCAAGATGAATTCAGTAGATCTTGAAGCCAGAGATTATTTGTATCGAGAATTCCCAGAAAAATATAGATGGATTAATTCCACACGTGAGTGGCGCCGAAGGAAAACCATGCAGAGAGTAATTGGTCGATTGTATGTAGCTTCGCCTCTGGATGCGGAAAGGTTTTACCTAAGAATGTTACTAAACCATGTCAAAGGGCCACAATCATATGAGCATTTAAGGACTGTCAACGGGATACCCCACCCTACGTTTAGAGCTGCAGCTGAGTCCTTAGGTCTTATTGAGAATGATGAAAGCATACGCCAATGTCTTATAGAAGCATGTCAGGTAAGAATGTCGTCGGCACTGAGACGATTGTTTGCAACTATCTTAATATATTGTCAACCATCTGGGTTACATGCATTGTGGGATGAGTTCTTCCCACACTTGGTTGAGGATTACCCGTCTTCAAGCACTACAAACAACAATAAAATTCTAACTTACAAGCTTCTTAAAGACTTGGATCGCTTATTACGACCGCTTAGGAAAACAATTTCAGACTACAATGAATTGCCAAATTTACCAGAATCCGTTGAAAACGTTGATGAGCTATCTGAAATAATGGAGGAGTATTTCTCAGTGCCAGTTCCTACTGAGGATACCGAGTGCATAGGCAAGTTGAATGCCGATCAACGACGTGCATATGACACAGTGATGAATGCTATCACTTTGAAAAATGGTGGTGCTTTCTTCATTGATGGTCCCGGTGGTACTGGAAAAACAAATCTGTATCGAGCTATATTAGCTACTGTAAAAGGTAGAGGTGAGATAGTTATCCCAACAGCAACTTCTGGAATTGCTGCCACATTGTTGCACCAAGGGAGAACTTCACACTCAATTTTTCAACTACCATTAAAACCATATAGCTTATCGTCTTGCACCTTTACAAAGGGTTCAAAAACCGGCATTTTTCTAAAACATTCTTCGGTTATTATTTGGGATGAGGCACCAATGACACATAGGTATCAGTTGGAAGCAGTTGATCGTTCACTTAAGGATTTAATGGGAAAGGACTTGCCATTTGGGGGGGAAATAATTGTGTTTGGTGGGGATTTCAGGCAAGTTCTACCTGTTGTGAGAAATGGAACAAGAGCTCAAATGATTGACGCATCCTTAATAAGGTCTCCACTATGGAATCATATTTCCGTTCTGCAATTGAGAGAAAACATGAGATTTAGACATGACAATGGATTCTCTAATTTCTTACTCTCTATTGGAAATGGTGATGAACCAACCATCTCAGATGATATGATAAAATTGCCGAGTCAAATGGTCATACCTACTGTTGCTGATACCTCGATTGATGGGTTGATTGATCAAATTTTCCCCAATCTAAATGAACACATCGGTGACGGAAATTTTATGGTAGAAAGGGCAATCATCACTCCATTAAACGAAGATGCTGATAGAATCAATGACAAGGTTATCCAACGATTTCTCGGAGAAGGACGAACATACTACTCATTTGATTCAGTGCCTGATGATACAAGAAACATGTATCAACAAGAGTTCCTAAATTCAATTGTCGCGTCAGGATTGCCTCCACATGTGCTCAAACTGAAACCTGGTGTTCCTTTAATGCTACTCAGGAATATCGATCCAAAAAATGGCTTTGTAATGGAACGCGACTACTTTGTCATTCACTAAAGGATCATTTCATCGATGCTGAGATTTTAACTGGACATGCAAGGGGAAACAAGGTCTTTTTGCCAAGAATTCCGTTGAAAACTGCTGAAGATATTAGGTTACCTTTTGAGATGGTCAGAAAGCAATTCCCTGTAAAGTTGAGTTTTGGTTTAACTATAAACAAGTCTCAAGGTCAAACCATCCCACATGTTGGGATATATCTTCCTGATCATGTATTTAGCCACGGGCGGTTGTATGTTGCACTTTTGCGTGGAATCTCTGAGAACACGACAAAGATTGCAGTCGACAATGGAAAGATTAAAGGAAAGGAAGGAGTGTTCACAAAAAATATTGTCTATAAGGAAGTTTTGTTACTTTCTACATAGTGTATCTTATTTAAATATTTCTTAGTACCATATTTTCATGAAATTTAATAAATGTTATGAATTACACTTTGTGATAGTATGTAGTTTATACATGGTTATAAAGTATGCAAATTTTTAGATTTTATAATATCAATTGACAGTGATGTTTTGTATATATTTGCATGTAATTATCATAATTGTTAGGATGGAATATCAATGTACACCCTTTGCACATCTGTATCCTTGGGGAGTATGGAAATATGATGTGCGGGCACGATTGGTTCATAATTTCGACATTTTCACCTTCACACATGGTGGATCTTGCAAACAAATTTGGAAAATACTTTTTGTGGATAGTGAGGTAAGTATTTTAAAGTACTCTTATTATAATGTCAAATTTGCTTCTCATTATTACACCCATAATATTTTATTATCTTTATTGCCTTTATAGGGTGATGGCATACAATGCACTGTATTCTCCCCTCATATTGAGAGATTTCTTGGGAGATTTGAAGCAGGCTACATCTATGTGCTCCAATCTGTACAGATACTGCCTGCTGATTACACAAATGACATTGTTCACGATTACAAACAGATGTTGTTAACGGATGCATCATATGTCATTCTTGAAGATCAAGATGACCCTGGAATGCCCGTCTTTTTTTACAAGAGAGTGCCCTTATCTCATATATGGTGTCATGTCGATAGCAGTGACAGATTATTCGGTAAAGTCTACTTATTTCCAACCATATACATGTTGTCACTACAAAAACACATATTTAATGTATGGTGAACGTTTCTCATATGTCATTGGAATACTCCTTGATGTATCACCGATTCAAACGGTTGGAAACAACTCTTTTAAAAGAGATGTTGCAATAATGGATAACACGTATGTGCATGTTCTTTATTTAATATCACAATTGAATATTATGGTGCATTGTTTTTTTTAACGATTACATAACTTTATTCTTTCCAGGTGGATCATTATCAAATTAACGGTTTGGAATGATTATGTTCATGTCTTCGGAGATGGACCATTTGATTATGGTAAACAACATTCAATTGTTGTCTCATGTGGGCTTCATGTGAAAAATTACCACGGTACGAATAACATCCCCTTTCATACAACAAAGATATTGCTTTTAAATTTTGTGTACATATATGGCTGAACAAGATTAATTTTTGGAATCATTTATGTGAACAGGAGTATATCTTACAACAAGCTATTACAGTAGAATATACTTAAATACAGAGAACAGATGTACCACTTTATTATCTGCATGGTATGCAACATTCAATTTCACACCAATAAGCTAAACAAAAATATGTTTTCTACGCACCATTAATATGTATAGCAAACTGATTCTCACATATTGCTGATTTAGGTATGACACGGAGAAGCTGGCATAAAAACGGGTTGCGGCTTTCCGCTCATGTCCATTTGCAATGCATTCATCAATTGCAGTTTATAATGCCATTCGTACTCGGATATCTAATTTACCTACTATCAAGAGTGTAAATAACTACAAACCTTTTCAATTTGTTTATTAGTGGACTTATAAAAAAAATAACGTACATTGTTGTTTTCTATGATAGGTTCATTATTGTCGATTAGTCGCTCATGTGAGGCGTATTGAGTCACAACCTGATTAACTTATTTACGAAGCATGTAACCGTTGTCTAAGAAAAATCATCATCACTCAAACGGTCCATAGATGTGTACGGTGCAATCTAACAAATGCTGCAACTATTCCAAGGTATAAACTTTACAAGATTATACCAATATATATAGTGATATTCACAAATGTTATTGATTGTGTTTTCCCATTATCAGATTAATGCTTCGACTCATTATTTCTGACAAGAATGGTGGAATGGGAGTAACATTGATGAATGACCTAACTCAGCACATGTTGCGGTGTACTCCGACTGAAATCAAATCACTACTTCAACAGGTTTGTCAAGTGTTCCAAACATTTTTTAATTTCATATCGTTTTGCAACTAAAAACTAATATCTCTATCAATTGCAGCCTAATGGAAGAGCAACAGTTTTCAACAAAGTTATGAAAGTTTTCGGTTTCAAAGAATACTCATGGTTTTTACGTCCACCAAGTAAGACCATGGAGATTAATCAGTACCACACTGGTGATTACATATTTGAAGTTGACTGGGCTGATGAATGTGCGTGGATTTTCAAGAAGATTAGTTAAAGTCAACAAAAAAGTAGTTAGAAATACAATTTCATTACTTATACTTATTTATTAAAGTGTTTTTAAATACTATTTGTAAGTATTTCAAATAATCTTATTCACAAAATGGAGGTGAACTTAGATATTAACTCTCATTTTCTGTTTCTTTACTACTTAGTAATAGTTATGCCTAAAAATGTCATCGCACGCATCGCGTGCATAAAAAGCTAGTAGAAAAATAAAGGAGAAGTAACACATTTCTAACTGTTATATCTCTATTATATAAGTGAAGGGGGGGGGCAATGGTGTCCCCCTATGAATTTACATATTCACCCCTCAAACAAACCCTGCATCATCAAGATATGGTAAAATCAAAAACTTGCCCAAAAAAAAATCAATCAAATTAAACTCAATCCAATCAACTCATATAATAGTCATACTCATAAACTTGCCAACAAAAAAGATTCATATCAATTAAAATTCACATCCCAATCAACTAAAAAAATTCATAATAAAAAATTTACCAAAAATTAATGCCAGAGACAATAACAAAAAGATACATTATACTCATATGGAGCTTCACGACATACAAAATCAATTACAAACTCAAACAACTTTTTTCAAAATACAAAATCAATTACAAACACAAACTCAAATATTCTTCATTAATTGGAGCTTCACGACATTCTCAAATTTGCAGATACTTCGCTGTTAATCAGGTACGCAATTTTTTAATTGATAATAAGAGTATGTGCAATAATATGTACTATGTTCGAGTAAATTTTAAAATAACACTGTATAAGAGATTTTTTTAAAAAAATTAAACTCAAATTACAGTAAATTTAAGATTTCATTCAAATATAATTGAAATTCAAATAATTTTAAATCAAATATCAAAATTACATCAACAATTATGGACAGAAAAAAAATCATATTTAGTAAAAAATAACTTGACAACATATACAATTGCTGAAAAAAATTAGATCAACTTGAATTTCAGCCCATAAAGAAAATTGATCAATTTTTCAAATCAAATTTTAAAGATGGAAAGAAACAAGAATTGTAAAAGTTAGAAAATGGAAAAAAAATTGGGATCATAGAGAAAAAATGGAGAGGTGAAGGTGAGATATGGAGAAGTTAAAATTGGGATCATAAGATAAAAAGGATAAAAATTGGTTTCATAGATGAAAAATGAATCGGAAACTACCTTATTGTCGCCGCCTCACCCACTGCATCCTTTGTCACCATAATCGCCGCCTCACCCACTGCATCCTTTCTCACCATATATAAGCTTATAATAGTAGAATTGCAGAACCTTAAACTTATCCTAAAGTTTATGAATTTTGGACATCATAGCATGCTTAGAAATTTCAAACGGCGGCACAATCGAAGAAGAAATCGAGTATTTTGAAAATAGGGTTAATTTGGAGAAAAAAGAAAAAAAAAAGATAAATTAAGAGAAGGTGAATGTGTGAGAGGAGAGAGAGAAGGAGAGAACAAAAATGATTGAAGGCGTGAGGAGAGAGAAAAGGTGAATCAATGAGGGTGGTGTAGAATGTTTTCTGGGTTTTTTTCCCTGAAAAAAAAAAGCAATGAATTCAATGAAGGTTTTCTTGAGTTTCTTGATGTGAAATGTTTTCTAAAGGGTAAATACTATTCTATTTTTTTAAGGGAAATTCTCATTGGTAACCTTGTAGTATTGGGAATTATATTTGGTAACCAATCTCATTGGAAATTCTCATTGGTAACCTTGTAGTTAGTAAATATTAATGATCTTTATTAAAGGTCATCCCCCCACCCCAGGCAGAAAAAAGTGCACCATCTGAAATGAAAGAGATCCACCCATGTGTTGGTTCCGGGTTGGTGATGGATTATGCGAGACTTTGAATAAGGGTAGGAGAGGCAATGAGAGAAAGAAAAGAGAGAAAGAGGAAGAAGAAGAGAGGGGAAAGGGAGAAAAGGAGGAGGAGGGGGGGGGGGGGGGGGGGGGAGAGGGGGGGGGGGGGGTGGGGGGGGGGGGGGGGTGGGGGGGGGTGGGGGGGGGGGTGGGGGGGGGGGGGGGGGGTGGGGGGGGGGGGGGGGGGGGGGGGGGGGGGGGGGGGGGGGGGGGGGGGGGGGGGGGGGGGGGGGGGGGATTAAATTAGGAGGGGTTAATCAATTTCCTTATTAAGGGAGCCGAAAAATTCAATGAAGGTTTTCTAATGAGAATTTCTTGATGTGGGAAATATAATTCCCAATAACAAGGGTACAATACTATTCTATTTTTTTAAAAGTCCCTTTCTAAGGACATAAGGTTGATTATATATTTGAAGTTGATTAGGCTAATGAGTGTGCGTACATTTCCAGGAAATTTAGTTAAAGTCAACAAAAAACAGTAGTAGATATGCAATTTCATTACTTATACTTATTTATAAAATGTTTTTAAAAACTATTTGTAAATATTTCAATCTTCTTACTCAACAAATGGAGGTGGACTTAGATACGAACTTTCGTTTTTGGTTTATTTTATTACTAAGCGCGCAATAGTTATGCCCAAAATGTCACCGCACGCATAGCATGCATAAAAAACTAGTATTTAATTATGGAAAGTCCCCACATCCTAAATCCCCACAGCCCGAAACGCAACTGCAGAAATTCCTAAACCCACCCCCACAAAATGGAACGGTTTTATTTGCAGCTTCACGTGTTCAATTGTTGAAAGTCCAAAACCCACCCCCACAACACACCAACCCAGTCCAAAATTCCAACACCTTCCGATATTTAATTTGCTACAAACCTTATGCATGAAATTAGTTCATAACTTAAATTCAACAAAACATTATACAAAGCCATGTTATACTTCAAATACAACCCCAACTTAGCCAAAGTTCTAATACATTAGATTAGAACCATCTACAGACACAACATTCATCTCGCTTCCAACTTCGGGAGTTACTAGAAGACGTATAAAGTAACCTATGGACCCATCTCCGTCAACCATTTTGATGCCTCCAAATGTCGTGTTTGAGCTTGACTGCACACCTACCAATACGATTATATTGTTGTATAAGATATCCCTTGCCCAACAAACAAATAAGAAATGTAACCTGTTGTAGCGCTCCTCCTCCACCAGCACTTGGGGTACAAGTCAAATCGGATATCCCTTGCCTAATCTATTGACCAAACATTACAAACAAAACATTTCAATCTCCATAACTCCTACTAAATAAACATTACGTAATAAAAATTACCACTTCCGTCAATATCTCCATTACAAAAAGCAGGAGGGTTTAATCGAACCTGGTTTTTACATAGGTAAGCATAAATCATATGGGTTGCTCTCGCACAGGGCCTCCACCTAGAGGTCCATTACAAGCCATACACCCCTAACCCTCTCCTCCCTTAAATCCCAAGCAAATGCTTAGGGTAAGAATTGAACCTTAGACTTTGTTTTTGACGGGAAACCTTAGAATTTGTTAGGGAAAATGGGAAAACTCACCACTTGAGCCAATCCCAATCTCTAGTACAATATAATTAAATGACAATAAATTAGGTTGCAAAAAAACAATTGATTAAAAATTAATTATTCAATCGCTACAACGTATACAAATACGATTCATATAGTCGGGGGCATTGCTCGGACCCACAAACTAGTTGTATTTAAATAGTGCGCTGATTGAAATATACTCCCTCTTTCCCTAAATAGAGTTTCCATTTATATCTGTGCCAAATATATTTTCCATTTCCTTATTTGGTATGGATCCACCAATTAAATTATTATCTAACTTTCATTTTTTATTATATTACCACCTTCCCTATAAACAAGATGACTTTGTAAAGTGACACACATTCTCTCGCCTCAATAAACAATTCATGAATAGTGTACAAACTTCAATTTTTAATTCTGGTTTAATACAACAAATGTCTCACTTATGATTTCTCCTCAATACTTGTGCCCAAAAGAAATAAGAACTCTATTTAGAGACGGAGGGATTACGGCCCCGTTCTTTTGGATAGAGAGAAACTGAATTGAATTGAAATGAACAGAGAGGAACTGAACTGAGAGAAACTGAATTGTAGAGAGGAACTGAATTGAACTGACTGAAACTGAAATGAATTGAAATGAAAATAAGTCCAAGAGAACAGGGTCTACGTCTCATTTAAACCACCAACACTTCGTTTCATTCACCTACATCTTGGACAACAAGCATTTTAAATTCTTAAGGTACCAAATCTAGCACGAGAAAGATGTGCTCCCCAATCCTTTTTAAAAAATACGACTAGGAGAGTAATCACTAATCAGTAAAGAGTACACTTACAAGTCCAAAGTAATTGTTGGGTTGGGTGGGCATTTGACAAAGGACAAAAAAATGAGCATCGCAAATTTACTAAAAATCATACCTTTCAATGTGAAAGAAAACACCCAATTAAATTTTCCACTCCAAAATTCAGCTATCACCCTCCAAAAATTCCTACGAATATTACTAACAGATTCCAGTTATAAGAAGCAGAATATTATTAGCACGAAACTATTTAGATCTCCAATTTTGCAAGTTTATTACAACAAAGTGCAGAAAATAGCAGCACGTGAAAGTCAAACCTCAACATCATCGCCAAAAATGGAGAGAGAAATCGCACGCCGCAACATCGCAGTGATGATGTTGATCTCAGTTTTTCTCGCTGCATTTCCTGCATCTGCTTCATCTTCTGAAGTTGATTTCATCAACAAAACTATTGCTAACAATAAAATCGTCATCTTCTCCAAGTCTTACTGCCCGTAATTCTCTCACTTTTACTCTTTGAATCTTTGTTTTTGTTTTGTGCTTGATTTTTAATATTTGAGCTCGATTTTGGAATTGTTGTAAATGATTGGAGAATTGAAATGAGAATCTAGGGTTTAAGGGATTAAATTTGAAGTACATTGGGCTTTTGAAATGAAGAATTTGGGATTTAGGTATGGTTAAGTTGATAGTTCGGTTTGCCTAATTCTATGTATGATGTTTAGGTTAACAGTTGAAGATATGATTTTAGTTGATGGATATAGAAGTTCATCTTTCCTCTTAAAAATTGAGACAAATGTTGTTTGTGCATTGTGTCATCTTTCGTCAAGTTGTTTTTATATGATAAAGTCTGTATTCGATCAACTTATTTCCACTCTTTTGATCTGAGTTGCTGATTATTAGCATTTTAATAGATGTAGCTGCTAATGAAAGTAATCTTGAACTAGAATAGCTATTTGCTTTCATTGGAGTCCTTAGAAGACATTGACTGGCAATGCGCTTGCTTTATATCAAAAGTTGATTAACAAAGAGTAGTAAAAGAGTAACACGAAGAAATTTAAACCTGTCATCATAGAGGTTAAGATACGGCATGTTAATTCATGAAGATTAATTACTTTCTAGGTTTTGCTCTAGGTGAAGTGATGTACATTATATTTTGTTAAAAGTTCTAAATTCTCCTCTGAAAGGATGTTGTAGAGAAATTGTAAAAGGCTCTGGAACTGGAAGCTTCTTAGCATATGAAATACTACTTTCTTTCTTTCTCAGCTTCAAATTTTGGTTCAGGATTTTGCCCCTTTTAGAGCATGCCGGGCTAGGGGTAATGTGTTAAGGAGGTAATACAAGAAGTAATAATGATCAAAGAGAATGAAGGTAGTTGGAGTTTGTGATGGACAAGATGAAATATTGATTGTGTGAAGAGGAGGAATTTGTTACCTCAGGTTGGCGGTAATAGATAACACCCCCCCCCCCAAAAAAAATGTGTAGCCTCCAAAATGACGGAAATAGTTTCCCTTTCGATATTTCAGTACTATCATCTAAATTCATCTTCGTTTTCTTTATTTTGTATCCATTGTTCCCTTAAATCATTGCTCCAAATTCAAGCATGCCATACATGATCATGTCTCATAGTGCCGTGTTAAATTTATTAGTAGCATAATGATTGCTTGTGCTCCACTGGGTTTCTCTCCCACTTTTGAAAGAGTGCAATAGTTGCCATTTAGGTCTGTTTGGAATCAAATGCAACATACATTATTTGGTTTGTGGTTTCTTCCTATCTCTATTTTTATCACATGGGCACCATAACCTTTCTCACCTTATTCTTCTCCTCATCTCATTGGTCTCCTTAAGTCCATGCCGGTTTCCTAGGTTGCACGATTTCAAGAACAGTGGAAGTTAAGTTCTGTGGAACACTGCTGTGAGACTTAGTTCTTTAGGTGTTTTGTTGCTTTCTTCTCTATGGTCAGTCTGTCCTCCAAATGTAATTTTATTTCCTTGATAAATTTTTTGTTAGATGATTTTTTACAGAACGAAGCGGCTGATGATCTTTAAAGATTGGATTGTCTTCGTAGTTCATTTGGACCTTTTTATATTGGGCCTTCTTGGGTTTTAAACGAGTGATTTGCAGTCAAAGACAATTAATAGTGTTCTTTACGATTGTAAACTTTTAATGTATGTTTCTCTTCTAATGATGAAAGGATTTCTTGTGTTTGAAGATGGTAAGGATTTGAGACAATCAAAGAGTGGAATGGATTGAAAATCCTAAATTTTTTATATTCTAATGGGGATAGAGGTGCAAATAGGAGTAAGTAGGTGGTCAGACTAAAAAAAACTCGTCCTCCTCTATCTGACAGAGTGTAAATCTATGTTACCTAGATTTTCCAAAAGTGTTAGGCTTGGATACAGTGATCCACTCAGGTTAGCTTTTGTTTTTCCTAGGTCTTCTGCTTTTTCTTCTGAAGGAGCACGCCGATGTCTGACATGGGTATGATAAAGATATGACATTTAGTTGAAGGGTCCGAGTGACATAGGCTTCACGTGATGGAGAATTGAATTGAGTTGGATTCTTTTGCTGCTCTAACTTTTATATAAAGAACTTTTTGCAGTTAATCTCATTGTTCCTTTTTATGGCTCTCATTACTGTACCTTGTCTGGTCTACTGAGTATTTTAAAACTTAAAATGCGTTTTTTAGTACATATTGCTGGTCCTAAAGGGATTTAAGATGCAAACGAACTCGTTTTATACTTGAAATGGAGTAATGGTGGTATGTGGATTTTGGTAATTTTGATGTGAAGAAGACCTAAGGGTGCTCTTAAGAAGGAAGAGATATGTCTTATGCAACATGAGCCCTATCCAAGGAGGAGGGCTCATCAGTAGTGTCAACGGAAGAAGCGGTGGTACCACAAGCTTCTATAGGTCGACGAAGAACACGAACCTTCGCACGAAGGTCCTCCACGTGGCGCTCAACAATGTCAAGGCGCGAAAGCAATGACGCCTGAAATGAAGTGCAAGAGGACATGAAGCTAGTCAATTGGCCCTCCATGGACAAAGGAAATGCAGTGGTGGTGGGCGAGGGATCCTCGGGGACCAGAGGTGCTAGTAAAGCAGGAGCAGGGTAAATGCCACAAGGCAATGAGAGCACGAAAAGGTACGTTGAACTATGCCTCCCACCTCGAGATGCTCACAGATAGCACGAGGATTCCATTGCCAATCACTAGAGTTCTCAGGGTGAATATTGAGCAGATCATCATAGACGAGTTCGCTAATCCATGGGTCGACAGGGTTTTACGAACCAAATAAACTTGTTCTTCGCACAATGAAAAAACCATCCATAACGATCCATGGACGAGGAGTCAATGAAGTTGGTAGAGGCAAAAGTCTCTTTCGTGGGCAAGTCAATGCTCGTGTGTGTAGCAAACAAGGACACGAAGCCACCTATTGAAATGTCATCCTTTCTAGTATCTCACTCCCAAATAAATGCTTCCGTGAGAAAGTTGACAAATTTACTTGCCCTGTGCAGTCACTAGAGAGATGGAGAGCAGCCAAAGGAGTTTGAGGTCCAGCGTAATGACTTGACCCGATTCCGTCTCAAGGCGGAAAAGTTGGAGCATAAATCTATGAAGGATGAGAAGAGCAGGGCAACCAATAGAGAAAATTAACGCCCAGTACTTTGCTTTCAAAAGGTGGAAAATTTGAACTGACTAGTATTCTGATCTCCTTTACATTTCATGAATTCAATAGGATCCATATGACCATGTATAGGCCAACCAAAGAGAGTATTGACCTCATCGCATGTCATAACACGTTCCATACCATCATGTGAGGAAACATCAACCTTGGAAGTCCCTAATTCAAGGGAAGCAAGAAACTCAACCACAAGCTCGGGCATATCCTTTTGTTGAGTCGAAAAACCTGACTCCAGTTATGTGCATCATCAATAATATCAAACACCCATGCTAAAACCTAGTTTCTTCACATCACGGAGGGATAATTAGATGGTGGAGAGAATGGCTTGCTTCTTGAGCTTAGCGGTGCGCTCTTGGTGAATATTATCAAGTGAGAGAGACCGGTTGAAGGGGGTAGGGGACGGGTCATGAGAAGTGGAAGGTGGAGGTAGTTGAGGTGGTGGGGCAGAGGTGATTGATTTGGATGTGGATGACTTTGATTTTTGTGTATGGGGTTTGGGTGGAAGTCTTTTCATGATTTTTCTTAAATGTTTATTGGGGTTGTAGATGAGTTTAGGTTTTGAGATGTTTTGTGACAATGTTCTCATGATTAGCGAAAAATAACACTACGATTTAATGAATCGAATCAATCAAAACCACCTCATAACCAAGGTAATACCAACCAATATCAAGCAAATACCACCACAAAATCCACAATTCGACTAATCTTAGGACAGTCCACCACAATTTATGCACCAACAACAATTGCCCAACAATATTGAAGCACAGAAACCAAGCAAGGATTCCTAAGAACAAAAGTAGTAATAAGAATTCAACTATTGCACAAAATTTTGAATGAAATTGAGCAATACCTTCCTTGAGCAAGAGTAATGCAAAAAACCTTTTGAGAAATTCCAATGATGCTTCCAAATTCCAATAGTACTAATGTAGCAATCATGATTCAAAAAGCCCCATTTCTATTGTGAAAGTTAGGGTTTTTTTATGGTATGAATTGAGAGAGAAGATGAAGAGGCGCTGGTGGTGATGGGGTGTCGTGCGAGCGCCGGTAGGAGGCGGCCAGGGAGGGCACGGGTGTGGTCGGCGGTGGTGATGCGGAGTGTGGTTCATTGCCTTAGGATTAGTTAAATTGTGGATTTTGTTGATGATATTTGCTTAATATCAGTTGGTATCACCTTTGTTTTGAGGTAGTTTTGATTGATTCGCTTCGTTAAATTGTGGTGTTGCTTTACGCCAACCACCTCTATAACTCCAATGTGCGTTCAAGAAAAATCACGAAAAAACCTCCACCCAAACCATGTACACAAAAATCAAAGTCATCCACTTCTAAATCAACCACCTCTACCCCACTACCTTAACCACCTCCACCTTTCACTTCTAATGACCTGCCCCCTACACCTTCACCCTTTCTCTCTCACTAGACTAAAATTCATCAAGACTGCACCACTAAGTTCAAGAAGTTCGTCATTCCCTCCACTCTCTACTTATCGCTTTGTGATGTGAAGATACTAAATTTTGCATGGGTGATTAATACTATTGATAATGCACATCCACATCACTAGTCAGGTTTTTCGACTAAACAAGTGGATATGCCTTGAGCTTGTGGTCGAGTTTCTTGCTTTTCTTGAATTGGGGACTCCGAAGGGTGATGTTGTTTTCTCCCTCGATGGTATGGATACTATGAGGTCAATACTCTCTTTGGTTGACCTATACGTGGTCATATGGATCCTATTGACTACATGAAATGTAAAGGAGATTCCAATACTAGTCTTTTAAGCTCTTCCACCTTTTGAAAGCAAAAAACTGGGCATTAAGATTGGGAATCCAGTGTTAGTAAGTCATTCTCTATCGGTTCCCCTGCCATTCGCATCCTTCATAGATTTGTGCTCCAACTTTTCCAACCCGAGAAGGAATCGGGTCAAGTCACTACGCTGGATCTCAAACTCTTTTGGTTGCTCTCCATCTCGTGCATGGGAAAGTAAATTTTCCAAATTTCTCACGGAAGCATTTATTTGGGAGTGAGATACTAAAAAGGGTGACATTTCTATGGGTGGTTTTGTGTCCTTGTTTGCTCAGCCCCAGGCATTGATCTGCCCACAAAACAGATGGGCTTGACAGTGCAACATCGATCTCCAAACTTCGACTTGATCACCGCTACTAGAAAAATCAATGCAAATCAACTTATGCAGAATAGCCATAACACAAACACAAACAGAGCGCAATAGAGCACAATAGCCATAACTTATGCAGAAGTGATCCTAGATGCAACTAAAAGGAAGTAAAAGCCTATAAATGCAACTTAAATGCACCTAAAATACCTTATGCAAATGTGACTCATCAGGCACATATCACAATTTTGGAAGTGTTGATACATGAAGAGATGTATCTAGTTTAGGTGATAATAGTATCTTATTTTCCTTATATATTGTACAATATCTATTTCTGTAACACATTGTTATATATCAATGAAGGATAAGTTTTGTGATTTTGCTGCTATACAGGTACTGTAGGAGGGCAAAAGAGGTTTTCAAAGAGTTGAACCAAGCACCACATGTTATTGAGCTGGATGAAAGAGGTATATATGCAAGGGCCTTGTGAGACCTCATTTGAATTACTTAATATATGGACTTATTGTCAGACTTAATTATGCACAACCAATTCACAAACTCTAATGCACCATAATTTCATGAGTGGTGAATTCTAATGAGGTTGTGGTTTCTCTCTTAGCCCTTTGAAGGTGATTAATCAATTAAATCCTGGACTTCCATCAGATAGATCTATTTATGTTTCTCTGAGTAGAAATAGAGTGGAAGTTTCAGCAAGAATTTCTGTAGGAATAGAGTAGAAATAAACAGAAGGATAGTGTGCAGAGAGGGAATCATGAGAGAAGGTGAGAATATGCAGGGGGGTGGGGGAGAGATCTGAACTTGGCTAATTAGTTACTAGAAGTGGTGAGATCATATCCTAGGTTTGTAATTTGAGTCTACTGTAAGCAGTTCAAATATAATTTTGAATGGAAATTCTTTTAAATTTTTGACGCATGACACTTGATAAGCTGTGCTTTGTGAAAACAAGCACAAAAATCATACTTTAAATTATGACCTGCAAGAAGATTCTTATACGCATGTTAAGATGCTTCCTAGATTTGGCATGGAGTTCTTGTGTATGTACATAAAAGCCTGTGGACATTGCTGTGGTGTTGATTTGAGATGTAAGGACTCCCATTTTTGCTGAACAACAAAAATGGAAGGGACTACCAAATAGTCCCCAGGACTTGTATTTTGTAATTTGTTTGCCTTTTATAAAGTTGTCGGACCTCCTATATATATATTTTTTCCTTTGTGTTTACTTGTTTGTGGTTTTGTAGATGATGGTTCGGACATTCAGGATGCACTCAAAGGTATTGTTGGGAGACGCACAGTGCCCCAGGTCTTCATCAATGGGAAACACATTGGTGGATCAGATGGTTAGTTGCTTAGTTTGTAACAGAGTTACATTTCTTTTCTCAAAAATTTCGAAAATGACTTGAGAGGACATGTACATCTTTCAGATACCCTTGAAGCCTATCAAAATGGAGAGTTAGCCAAACTTCTGGGTATTGATTCAACAGATCGTGATGATCTGTGATACGATGTCTTTGAAGTCAGACTGTAGCCACTAATTTAAATTCAAGATGGGTAATAGTTTTTTTAGTTATAACACTATTTTCGGCATGATGCATGATATTTTTGTTGTGTTTTTAGCTTAAGATTGGTTGGTCTTATTTTGAGTTATCGATGGTTCTTGTTTGTTTATTGTTTCTCCCTTGTTAATTTTCATGTCATAAAGTTTTTAATCTGGATTGTTGGTTAGTATAGAACTAAATTTTATGCTTTCGATATGGAAAAAATCATAGTGAGCATCTCTTAATAGGTAATTGCACTGAGACTTTATGAATGAACATCTTTAAAGGTGCAGTCAACACTCATCACCCCATAAATTAATTTTCTTTAAACCTCTCTTCCTTATGTTTCTCTACATATGGCACTTGTCATAAGGGATCTCTTTCTAATCTGGTCATGGCTCATGAATCTGTCTGGGCTTGGGGTTTAAAGGGGGTCATTACAATTGCCATAAACCTGCAACTGGAGTTTTTCTGAAAGCTGCACTTACGACCACCTTTTCTAAGCAAGAAAAGCAGATGATAGATCTCACTATGTGGTGTGAGATTCAAGAATTGTGTCTTTCCTTTCTTGATGACAGTCCCAGCTTATGGTGGGTGCTAAATGGTTTAGCTTAAGTACACGTAAATGCCTATGTACTTCAATGAAAGTCTAGTCAGTTTGTAGCAAGTATCAATGGATTCCTGACAAGATAATTAAGTGCCATATATAAAAGAGGGGGAGGGGGTTGAGACAAGGACCTTACAATATTGGTGTCACTTTCATAATTTGAATAGAGAAAGTTGTGTAAAAGAAAGAAAGCCATGATAACTAATTTCAGCTAGTGTGATAATTAGATACAAGATCTTACTACGGTAATAAAAACTTCCTATGTATGTCTCTGCTTTGAAATTTATCCCTCTTGAATCTTAAAATTTATTGAGTAGATGACAATTTGGAGAATAAATTTGTGAATGTCTTAGGTACTGGTCAAGCAGGCTTTACATTGAAGATTTCGCCAAAAGTTTGAATCCATCATCTGCTATGATATGATATCCACATACAATGCGGTTTTGTTTTATGGCTTTTGCTAGTGATGAAATGTAGTATTTTCTTACCTATCCGGATTCCATAAATAGAAGTGAGGAACGATTATAGTAACCTTTTCTTTTTCTCCTTTTAATTTTTGCTCTTGATTCTGGACTCATTTGTCTCTTTTCAGATGTAATTTCTTTGGTTTTCTAGTATCTATAGACATTTGTTACCCTTCTTAGCTATGGGTACTCTTATAAAATAGGTTGTCACCTCATCAGAAAGTGCAGGTAGTGGCAACTGGCAATCAGGTTCCGTAATATAAGGAGGATTTCCATGTTACAGTTTTTACATAGTACAATGGTAAGTATGGTAACATTTAAGGTAATTTTCGTGGCCCTCCCTAGTCCCCATACTATATGGTGTCTTACTGTCTTTCGTACTATATGGTGTCTTTAGTTTAGGTAAAAGGTATGGATGTGCTTGATGTAGCAAAATTGCAGTACTCCGTTTCTCACTTTTTTGAATTCACTAGTATACTGTGTTTTTAGCTGATTATGACTGTCCTGTTAGATTCTCTCTGTGAGCTGTGATCTGAGACTGTCCCGCAGGGACCATCTGTATCCAACATCATTAAACAGAAAAATCTTGTTAGATCTTATTGGTGAACAGCAAGGCTTTAGTTGCTATCTCCTGTTGCCATCATTGTTCGCCGTTGTGGTGGGCATCGCTCCCATTACTGACACTGGCTATGCTGTTGGCCTTTGATATGGTGGTGAGGCAGGGGCGGGGAGGAAAAGGAGGGGTGGGCAGGGGCGGAGCTTTCCTAAGACTAGCCTGGGTCTGGCCCTTGGTAGTGGCCCAACAAAGTTTAATTAATAAGCCCCATAGACAATCCTGAAAGTCATTGCACAATTGGGTAACTGTAAAATATTGTGGCTTCCTTATGATGTTTGTTATGGTTATCGTGTTAAAATATTTTATTATGACATTATAGTCTAGACCCACTTTTTCCACCTTTTTCTCTCATTCTTTACGTTGAGTAGATTAAGCTTTCTCCTTTTTTTCTTTTTATTCCCTTGTTTGCTAGGCATAACTACCTGAACCAACTAGCTAGAGTGCCTATGAAATTATTATTACCTTGGTATTTCACACAGAGTATTCTATAGTTTCTTTTTACCTTGATGTAAGTTGCAATTAAAAACGATATACTTCCTCCGTTCCATTTTAAATGAAACACTTACTATTTTAGGCTTTTCAAAATAAGTGAAACGTTACCTTATTTGGTATTCACTTCTCTCTATCTCTCTCCTCATCACAGGGGTCCCTTCTTTTTTTCTCTCTATCTCTCTCCTATTCTAAATCCCCGTGCCAAGGCCCTACGTTTCATTTAAAATGGAACGGAGGAAGTATTAATTTTCCCTTTCAAGAAGACATTAATGTTACTATAGGTGTCAAAACTATTTATGAAATCCCTTCGACAAAACTATAATGTTTTGGCCCCCACAAGAAAAATTTTCAAGATCCGCCACTGGGGGTGGGTACCTATTTATTGCCTTCCATATGTGGAACTTTTGCTGTATATCTTGGTCAGTGGTTATTATTCAGGTGCATGCACCATAAACAAGGTATGTCGGTTGCTAGACAAGCGCTCCCACTAGACTCATGGAACAAAGATTTAGTTAGCTAAAATCTAATCAAATAGCCATATTTATCATGTAAAGTGGCGAAATTATTACCCTCTTTTTGTGAGTAATATTTGCCAATAGGGTAATGTATTACCTCGAAAGTCATTAAAATATACGGATGTCGAAAAAAAAGAAAAGAAAGTCATAAGGGTAAATCCCATCCCTCTCTCCTTTCTTGCACTTAACACAATTTTTTTTATGCGATTGCCTAAACTCATCTTCGTTGTTTTTTTGTTCATTTAGCCCTTGATGCATTTTCTCGACTATAAGAATGCCCTGAAATGTATTATATCACTTTCTCTAACAATTATTCTCTTCTTTCCATGTGAAACTTCCCATTAAACATCCTTTTAAATGGTCTTTCAAAAAAAAAAAAAAATCCTTTTAAATGAAATTTAAAAGCTAAGAATTTATTAATCAAAAGAATATTTAGGGTCTCTTAACTGAAAGTATAAAAAGCTAATGTTGGACAGATCGAATCTATGATCAGATTATAGTTTTTGTTTGCCGTGAATTAAATCATGAATTAATCTTTTTTCAATTGAGGAGGTATGAAAATCAACTAATCAGTATTATCATTGGTGGATTTGAAAGGAGATAGGAAACATAATTGGACAAATAATAATGGAAAAATGGGAAAAGAAATATTAAGGGGCGAAGAAGTCAAATTAGACCAAAGTAGGAGAAAGAAGCTATAAAAAAAATAACCGAAAGAAAGATAGATAGTTAATAAAGAAGGAAAATTGGGAGAAACACAAACATGAATTGTTTTCATAAGATTAAACTAAAATTAATTATCATTATCACCATATATATACTAGTTACCAGATAGGTTATTAGTGTTCTATCTTGTAGTAATTCATCTTTGATATATGATCAATTGATTAAGTCAATTCTGCCTATCGCAAAAAAAAAAAAAAAAAATAAATCGATTCAACTTATTACTTTGTGTACAATTTGATACTAGTAGGAACCTAATATAACTTAACTAAATCATGTAATGATAAATGCCTAAATTTTATAATATAACAAATGGACTCGGGTGTATAACATTACGTGCTTAATTGGCGGTTAACATTCTCCATCATGGATGAGAAATCAAATAAAATGAAATAAAAAAAGTTGACGAAATAGAGCAAGAGAAAAGAATAGGAGACATAACAATAACGTTGGTTAATATATGTAGGAGAAACCTAACGTTTAAGAGATTCTTCGTACTAAAAGATGGCACATAAAATGTCACTTTGCTTAAAGACAACGCCTACTTTCCAATTTGGTCTATAGTGGAAGCAATTGTGGAGATGCTGCTTCATTTTCTTTAGCTAATTCTGTACTATTCAATGACAATATTTATAATGTAGTTCAATTGCTGATTACAAAATGACCTCCCATGGTTTTTTCTAGATCCTTTATGGACTATTAGGATCTTAAGTCATGTTGGATATGTGGAACAAGTTGACGGCCAGGGGCCGGGGTTACCGCTGCAACCTTTTCTACGAGCCCGGTTAGTGATAGACTTATCACAACCATTAATTCCGGGATGCTTCATCCCCATAGATGAGCACCGGGTTGCTTGGGTTTTTTTTCGTTATGAAGGCATTTTCAAGTTCTGTAAAGAATGTGGGTGTGTGGGGCACCACACAGGTCGATGTCCCCGTTCACTCTATGATGCCCACCGCCATATACAAAGACGTATGCGAAACTTTGAACATGATGGCATGACTGTTTTGAGGACCAGGGAGCACATACCCCTGTACACTAATATGATACGGGGATTACAAGATCGGTTCATTTTCAGAAATCCAAGGCACAACCTCCACCAAGGCCCAGCCACTTTTCAGTACCTCGCATGGATCCCTATCATTTCCCGCACCTTTTTGTGAACTTTCCAGGTAATGACAGTAGCTCGCCGGAGGATTATTATGAAGCATCCCCAGATTTTCATGATCATCGAAGACCACAGCCACAAAGGGAATATTCCGATCAAAACTCGCAACTTCATACCAACCCGCCACCTGATTTTTCAAATGCCTCCAACCGCACTCCAGTTCGTTGGGAAGAGGAAGTACTTTCTATGCATCCACTAGGGGGGGTTTTGGAGGCGGGGCGGTGGAGTCTCGAATGTCAGTTGCTCCTCTCACAGAGCATGAGGCCACTGTAACTCCAGGTTTTCATCTCAACCTACCTCCTAGCCCAATTCTGCTAGGGGCCCAGTCACGAAGAGAAGAACCGACCCCAGCAGACGGCCCAAATTCTCGGGGTTTGTTAAATGCACTGGGCATCTCATCATGGGCCCAACGTACCCTTAGCATGGCTGGTCGGTTATGCTCTATTCAGGGTTATGCTAGAAGTCAAAGCCCCAGACCAGGCTTCAATGAAATGCGGCCCATCAATGTTATGGAGTCAGACCCGCGCATCGCAACTGGAACGTTGGAAGCTCTTGTTCAACATGGGTGGATTATGCGAGCACCACCAGGGCCTGATGAAGCAGGTCCGAGCAACTGGATGCAGCGAACCGATCCACCACCAGGTCCAAGGACGGAAGTTGCGGGCCAATTCAACATGGAAATCCATCATCCTCACTCAACATCCAGTGAATCCGAACCTGAAGAACTACGCAACATAGCTAATCTCATCAATAGCAGGTTTCGTATCTCTCCTCCTTTAGTAGCAGACCCTTTTAATCCTATTTTGCAAATGCTAGATTCTGAGGATCATGTTGTGGAAGAGACTCATTTGGATGGACTTTACTCACCAACAAGCCCGTTACGGTTACATGAGGCCCAGTCCGAGGATAGTCATGAACAGGTTCAAGGGCAGGGGGGCTCTCTGGGTGAGCCCCGGCAGACTGTTTTAGGTCTGCAGTGCATTTCGACCACGTTTAGTGGAAAAAAAGACGAGAGGATCCACTGATCAGAAGTATATCTCAAAGTAGCTACCTGTCAGTTGTGGGAACAACAAAGCAACAGCGAGAAAAAAGGAAAAAAAGGAAGTTGGAAATGTAGGAAATCAAAGGAGCGTTTAATATCTGGCCACCGGATGACCACCATCAGTTTCGTGCAAAAGCTTTGACAGACATCTCCATGGCCGAGAATATGGGGGTAGAAGTGGATGAGGATATTAGGTTGCGTGGTCCGAGGAAAAGATCAGCCAGAGTTTCTCCAGAGATTCCTTCCGACTCTTGGAGTCCTAAACGAAGTAAATTAGTCTCCGCTGAGGGTGAAGCAGAGATACAATCCAGGAACGGGCAAGATGATCAAGGGGTTTTTCATTTTGACATGATCTTTTCAGTACACGAAGAAACTGCTACCAGGGACGTGGTTGACCCAGATCAACCACCGTCAGATCAATGAACATCTTAGCTTGGAATTGTCGGGGTTTGAATGCCAGAGATAGCCCGACGATTCCATACTTATTCTGGCTTATTTCGCAGTTTCATCCTATGTTTTTGTTTTTGCAAGAAACCAAAACTAGTGTAGATTATGTTAAAAATATGCTTAGTACTACTAGTCCTAGTCATGTTTGTGGTATCGATGCCGAGGGTACAAGAGGAGGGTTAGTTGTTTTTTGCTGGGGCCCCTTCGCAGTGGATGTGGTTCAAAAGTCCAGGCATTTTGTTTTCTGTAAAATCTCGACCTGGAATGGTAATATAAGGTACATTTTGTTTTTGTACGGGGAATCGCAACAACAACAACGCCACTTACTATGGAACACATTACAATCTTTGCTGGAACAATATGAAACTTTCTTAATTATCGGCGATATAAACCAAGTAGATCAATATTCAGACAAATTGGGTGGCTCCAACTTAATTCGAGGATGGGAGGAAATTGTATCTTGGAAACATGCTTTGAACCTACATGACATACCTTTTTATGGTCCAAGGTTTACATGGTGGAATAATCGAGAGAATATTGCGCTAGTTATGGAAAGACTAGATAGGGCGTATGCTTCAAAAAAATGGTTAGAAGAGTTCCCGCAAACAAGTATACGGAATTTCCCGATAGTTCATTCAGATCATGCCCCCATTTTCTTGCAAACGGCTCCATCACAGACAAAACCAAATAGACCATATAAAATTGAAAACTGATGCTTAGGACAACAAGCGGTCCGACTCATAATTGAGAAAATTTGGTCAATGCAAATTGCTGGCTCACGGATGTATTCGTTATCTCGTAAACTTCTTCTTATTCGAAATCAACTTAAACAATGGTGCCTCGACAAAAAGCTTTTTTGGGGAGTTAACTGGAAATCTATCTTTGACCAACTTCAAGCCCAAACGAGTAACATAACAGAGCTGGAATAAGGAGCCGAGGTCTTAGGCTCTCGAAGGCAGCTCGTGTCAGATGCATCTCTAGCAGTAACATATTGGAATCAACGTATCAAAGACCAACGTATTCGTTTTGGAGATCTGCATACGAAGTTCATGTTCAGCAAGTTGCGACAACGGAAACAACGGAATTACATATACATGTTGAAAAATACAGACGGTATTTGGGTTGATAATGAGCATGAGATTGCATTATTAATCGAGAAACATTTCCAAGATATCTATATCCCGAACTCTACTCTGATTCATGACAGTATGCAACATGGGGAGGACATAGATTTAGTTTTAAGAGAGCTCCATCTTCCTAAACTTTCGGACGAGGATTCCCTCTCTTTGCAGGCCCCTTTCTCGGCTCAGGAAATCAAAATGGCAATGTTTGATATTCATAAAGATAAGTCCCCTGGTCTGGACGGTTTTTCTTCAGATTTTTTTAAAGTATATTGGGACACAGTAGGACATTTGGTTGTGGAGGCCGTCAATAGGTTTTTCACTACAGGCTACCTTCTGAAAGATTGGAATAAAACTTTATTGGTCCTTATTCCCAAAGTTACACCACCTGAGGAGGTTAGTCATTTCCGGCCTATAAGTTTATGCAACGTTGTTTACAAGTGTGCTTCAAAATGTATGGTCAATCGCATGAAGCCCCTTTTGCCTGATCTTATAGATGACTACCAAAATGCTTTTATCCCGGGAAGGCAAATGGATGATAACATCCTACTTTCTCATGAGCTGATGCACATTATTAACAAACAGCGTTCTGGGTCTCGACATCTAGCGGCACTCAAACTTGACATGAATAAAGCGTACGATAGAGTAAGTCGGTTGTTTCGCTAAAGGTCCTGTCAGCGTATGGCTTTCCCCCAACTTGGGTTCATCTGGTTCAACAATGCATCTCAACAGTTTCTTATCGTATGCTTATAAATGGCTCTGCTACGCGGCCTTTCTCTCCAAAGTGTGGATTACGTCAGGGGGACCCTCTGTCTCCTTATTTGTTTCTTTTCTGCATGGATATATTGTCAAGAATGACCTCCCTAGCAAGACATATTCGGGCTTTTCAGGGTATTCGGATTCGTAGAGGTGGCCCTATCCTTTCTCACTTATTTTTTGCAGATGATTCATTATTTTTCTTTCAAGCCACCTCAGAAGCGTGCACTTCTATGAATAATGTCATTGCCAGATTCTGCAAAATATCAGGTCAAATGGTCAATCTACAGAAATCTTTCGTCAAGTTTAGCCCGAACATTCCAAAATTGTCCCAAAAAATGTTTAAAGATATCCTACGAATGGAGGTAAAGACGTCTTTGGGTTTATACCTTGGGGCTCCAATTGATATTCAAGGACCTAAATGTCAACATTTCACTCCTCTGCTGGATAAAATTTCAACCAGAATCTCTCAGTGGAATCATCGACATCTTTCTCAACCCGCAAAGTTGATCATTATCAACTCCATTCTAATTGCCTCGATAACTCATCAGCTTGCAGTTTTTAGATTACCTACCACGATTGCTAATAAGATCGATGGATTGTTAGCACGTGTCTTCTGGAAGGATCGGAACAATAAAGGGGTTCATTGGAAGCGTCGTGCGATTCTTCACCAGCCTCGTGGTATGGGGGGTTTGGGGATCCGCTGTATTGAACATTTTAACAAGGCTCTCTTGATGAAAAAAGCTTCGCGGCTTCAGCATAACCCGCAACTTCTCATTTCAAAAATCTTTCGTCAAGCTACCCAATTATCTTCCACTCGATCTAACTACCAAAGATTATCATGGGGCTGGAAAGGACTAGTGACGGCGAACCGGATGCTACAACAAACTCATGTTTGGATGGTTGGTAACGGGACCCAAATTGTAGCTTCTAAAGATAAATGGGTGAATGGTAAAACTCCCATTTTCCGTGATGAAATACCTTTACGGGAAGCTGTAGATCTTCGGGTTTCTGAGCTCATTCTCCCAGATCACGGCGGATGGGATATCCAGAAAATTCATCGTTTTTTTATACCGGAAAGTGCTCGCATGATTAAAGAAATGGAATTACCCACGCAGTTTGACGTGCCAGATCGTCAAATCTGGCCATTTACCAAGTCAGGTGAATACTCTACCAAATCGGGATATGCTTTTATATCCCAACAACAAAATGATATATACAGCATGACTACCCCAGCGGACACGATTTTTTGTCGTTACATTTGAAGTATGAACATCATGCCAAAATGGAAACTGTTTGTTTGGAAAGTGTGGCAAAATAGCATTGCCACAACATCCAATGTGTTTAGGAGAGGAATGGGTAATACTGAACACTGCCCTATATGTCTGGAGGATGTCGAGGATTGCAATCACCTTTTCCGACAGTGTCCTCTGGCTTCTGCAGCATGGGAAAAACACAAACTCCCAAACCGGCCTCCTAGCGTGACTCCCCTCTTCCGTTTGTGAATTGGTTAGTGGAGGTTCTACTTCTCTACAAAAAAGCGGAGGGTAACAGTGGCACTCAACTCCCCTCGTTTATTAGTACGTTATGGGCTATCTGGAATACGAGAAATAATCAAGTGTTCCGGCAACGCCGAGCTACCATTGATTCTCTTCACCACCATATGGAGGACAACATGAAACAACATAATTTTCGTGCAGGGGTTGCAGACGAATTTAGACCCAAGAGAAGGGCCAATTGCCCCCCCTGGTTTCTTGATTGCAAATCTTGGGCAAGACACTAGGGGCAACCCGGAAGCTAAGATCTTATTGGATGGCTCCTGGGATAAGCAGACTCATATGGGAGGGACAGCTTGGGTGGCCCGGATGTTTTTAGAGCAAAGAAACGTATTATCAAAGTAATTGTTTCTTTGCACACTCGCTTTTTACAAACGAAGCCAAAGCTTGCCTTCTAGCATTACTTTGGGCGAAAGGTACAAATCTCTCCCGACTACTCCTCTATACGGACTCGCACAACTGGTTCAAGAATCGAGGACGAGAGAACTTGTTGGATATCTCCCTTCAACATACTATAACCGACATCCGAATGATAGCTCGCAGTTTCCAGTGGTGCCAGGTAATGAAGGTTAGTCGACAAGAAGTTTCCCCGGCACATGAGTTAGCAACTCGTACTCGTAAAAATAGAATCCCTATTTCCATCTACTAGTTTGTACGTTTTTCTAGCTGTCAAAAAAAAAAAAAAAAAAAAAAAAAAAAAAAACATTTGCTATATGTTCTGGTTCTTTCTGCGCATTACACTCCAATCTCATGTAACACATAATGATCATACATACAACAATTATTGGTCAATGTTTTAGTTGCTAAGTTGCTTTCATGCGGCAAGAGAGAGATATGAATAGATAACGAAGGTCTCCATACTTCCGCACGTTTAGGAGAGCCAGCCATGTGTGCTGTAGAGATATTAGTAGTTTACTGAATCATTTACCTTAGCTAAAGATCAAGTCCAAGGAATTCACAAAAGAGGATTAGGAAGATTATCAGAATCACCTTTTTGAGTAATATTTTCACACTGTTTTTTATTACATCAATGGACTTTGCATTATTTAAAAATCGGAACTACAAAATAGAAAAAGACCACACCAATGGTAAATAGATACTAAGCAAACGCTAAATATAGCTTTATTAGCTCTTATAAACGATTAAAACCATATTAAGTAAAAATAACGAGTAAAATTGGTAAAGAACTGCTTGTTATGGAGGTCTTCACTGTTCAATGATAGAGATGATTGAGTCACAACTCTGGGGGTGCCTGGTAGTGTGTCGATAATTGCTTGTCCGTAATAGCGATAAATAAGAAGACATTGTTAGCTTCTTAGAGGAAGACAACCTACATTAACGGGTATATCATACTGATGGAAGTAGTAGGAGAAGCAAATTTCTTTCACAATACAATATGGACAACTATCAACCAAAGGCGAGATTTGAATCTCGCTGCATGAGCAATCTCAATGACGTTTTGTCACTTGGAATTTTTGGGTCATGATTATTTGAAGAGTCACGTTCCTTGGTGACTCAATGCTCTCTTGAGAGAGTATTTCGGATTTCTCCTTTTAGTAGGAAAACCGCATTTGAGTTGACGCGCTAAAAACTACCAGATTAATTCAAATGGGTTCGCCTTTAGAGATGAATTTTTCAAGGCAAGGATCCTTAAGATCAATGCCAAGCTAAAATGAGAGCTAAGCATTGTTAGCTCTCACACGATTTTTGAAATCAGAGAACAACCATGAAAACCTTTCCCCTTCTCCTCCACACTCATATACTTTGGAATAAACAATTAGGGGATCCCTAAACATGGGTTCCTCACTTTCATCTTCCATTATTCTGGGTTCTGAGGTAATACCATTTTGATCTCTCACGTTGGAACCTTTCCCTTACTCACCCTCAATATTGAGAATTTTTTTTAGCTCAAAATCAAGGTAGCTCCACTCTAGTATTTCCAAAAGTTCTAATTCTAGAGTTTGAGAAGGAAAATCGACTATACCTAATAGAAAATTCTTCGTCCTTTTGATTCAATTTTCCTTCATCAAAGACTCCAAAAAACCTACTTATTTTACTTTTACCAAATTAAACAACCATCCGGTGCCTAACTGACAATCACCTTCCGATTGCCATAACCAACAACGAAGAGCAACATTAACAACTCCAAATAAAGGAGTTCGTCCAAATATTAGCAGAATTACCAAGCATATTAAGAAGGAAAACATCTTATTCGCACCTAACACGAAAAAAAGAAAAAGTGAAGTACAAACCCATTGGCCATTACCCCTCAGATGTGAAAAGCTCAACCGGTTGACAAAATCATCCACTGAAAACACAAACTCCAAAGTAAGGAGAAAATTCACTAATTCATCACCGACAATCTGCGTAGAACTTGAGTAGAGAACCGCAGAAGACAGTGGTGATTGCGAAGACGAGAAAGCCGGCGAGCTAAGTAGATAGAATTTCGGCGGTGAAGGTATGTTCAACGAAGCCCAAGCAATCACAAAATCATCCACTGAAAACACAAACTCCAAAATAGGGATAAAATTCACTAATTCATCACCGGCAATTTGCATAGAACTTGAGTTGAGAACCGGAGAAGACGACAGTGATTGCAATGACGAAAAAGCCGGCGAGCGAAGGAGAGAGAATTCTGGCGGCGAAGGTAGGGCTAATATGAACTTTAGGTGAGAACTCCTTGCTCCCACTAGGTTGCGGTGGTTCTCTACCAGCAATAATTGTCTGCAGCGGCTCGCCAACGACCTTGGAAGAGCAGGATACTCAGGTTGCCTTCCATCTACATAAATTTTGTTAAGCCAAGAATTTAATCTTTAGTTTGTATGTTGTCATTCCTCTTTTCACTTGTTTGCTTATTTACCAAAAATAAGACCCTTATTTTGGTAGGTTGTTAGTATGCCAAAAATGCCTAGCATTGAGGTCACCTAATTTTTAGATTCTTTTCTAGGAATTCTTTTTAGAAACTTTTAGATATTACACAAAACTTTCAAGAATTTTTTCAAAAATTACCTTTTTTTAGATCACTTATTATCAGAATCTACCTTATAACTTTCTTTTTTTAATAATAAATATCTATCATATAAGAACTTTGGATTGTAAGAATAGGGAAAAAACAGAGTGAGAGAATGAAGGAGAAGGCAAAAATATGACGCGCATATCAAGTGAGTTAGCGTCTGGAGAGAAAATGCCAACTCACTGGAAATCGATACAATACATATTCAATCCCTAGTTTTCGCAATGCATATTTAATTCAATGAAGCAATTTAATACTTTCAATTTTAAAAGGCTCTGAGTTCATTCAAGTATCATTCAACTATAAGACACTAGGGTGAAAGTATAATTTCTGAGGGTTAATTATATTTTAAAAATTAATGATTTCTATATCAATCAATTTAGTATTCCATGTACAAACTTGTCTCTTAGCATGATATAGATTCTTAAATATTTTGTGCCTTTGTGCAAGTTGTATATGCTTTAGTATTGCTTTCTTGATCCATAATGAATGTTGAGTCATGTAGTGTTTTGATGATTGAACAAATGATGATTATCTAACTAACATGTGTGTTTGAGATGTGCATATTACATTAACATGAAACAAGTCATGGAAGGTTGAATATATCACATCATGAAGGACTTCCAGTAATGGAAGGTTGAATATATCACATCATGAAGGACTTCCAAGAAGTGAATTGAAGTTTCTAAAAGAGTTCCTAGAAGGAACACAAACAGAGCGGTTCCTATGTACATCCTAAGAGGAACATTGCATATGAAGTTCTGGATCAGTTCCCGAGTGGGAGTAGCAATATGACGTTTCAGAGTTGAAACAAGAAGTTCCTCAGCAAGAATTATGAGTGCGAAGTTTCTTAAAGGAACTAGCACATTAAAGTTCCAGAGGTGGAGCTATCAACATGCGGTTCTTGAGTTGGTGCAGCATGGAGCATGAAAGCAGAAAATATGAGTTTATTTTCTAGGATTCATGTAAGTATGTGGAAACGTGAAAGGTATTGGGACAAGGTCAAAAGGAACTCGTAAGGTCAAAGGAACTCGTGGAACTTAGAGTAGAAAATATTTAAGAGTCAATAAATCTGATGCATATTACTCCCTCCGTTTCATTTTAATTTACTCACTTCACTTTGGGGGATAACCAAGGATAAAGTGCAAAAGTATGAGAGAGAAACTGAAAAGGTGGAGAGAGAAATTGAAAAGTGAGAGAGAGAAATAAAAAAGTGGGTTAAAATATTAAAAAGTGGATGACATGGGTGGAAAAAGAGGAGGAAGTAGATGTAACATATTACCAAAAATAGAAAAAGCAACAGTGTGTAGATTAAAAAGAAACGGACCAAAAAGGAAAGTGTGTAGATTAAAAAGAAACGGAGGGAGTATTATCTTAATCTATAGGAATTTATTTAGAGTATGTTTCTTAATAAATCTCTACTTGGTTAATTATTCATAGATGATATGCATTAGTTGTTTTAGGATAAGATTTAGTTTTTAAATAAAAGATAAGTTTTAAATAAAATAGTTTAAAAAAAAATCGGTTTTAATTTCGAATTCTGATTTTTATTTATATTTTATCTTTTCAGTTTTTGGAAAATAAAAAGCCTAGATTTATAATACGTATAATGAATTTTTGTACAGAAATTGTCTGTCTGCTCCTCTTTAACAGACGTGCTGGTCCTGTTATCTAAGTTAAAGGAACGAAGCAGCAGTTAAAAGAACTAGGCGCGGCGTGTAAAATATTGTGCAACGGTTAAAAGAAATATGTTGAGATTTTAAAGGCTATATTTTAGGAAAATGATATTATGTGGTTCAAATCTGATATTAAAGGTTTATCTTTTATGTAAAAGATTTTATCTTTATTCCAAAATAAAATCATTTTCGGATTTAAAAGAAAATCCTTTAAAGATATTAATTGATAAAAAGATTTAATTTTGGTGCCATTAATTAAAATAGTTTTTAATTAAAAACCAAATTTAAAATACTGTTTGCATAAGTAAATGCTAGATTTTAGGAAGCATTAACATTTCCATCTCCCACGTTCAACTGAGATCGTGGAGATCAGGGTAACAAAAGGAACGTGTTCCTCTAGTTGATGAGCATCATGGGAAAATGGTTTAACCACTAACACATGATTAATCCCACGTTCATTCTAAATGACTGCTATATATAGACAAGTTCAATTAAGTTTCAAGTGGTCTGACCGGTGTCATTCCATAGGGTCTGACTTGTGTCATTCCATAAGGTCTAGCTTTAGGAATAATGTTACAAAAGAATTATGTTTTTCTATTCCTTGTTTTGAGTCAGTTCCTATGAGTTCCAATTTCCTACAAGTGCCATGTTCCTTTACAGTTCTTGAGTTTCTACATACTAGAGTCAAACTAAATTATCAAATGTCTGTATTTGAGTTTGGGGTTAAAGGGTTTGAGTGAACTCTTGTAATGGGGACTTGGTGAAGAGCTTGAGTGAATTCTTGTATCAAGTTCGAGTTAGGAACTTGAGTAAGTTCTTGTGTGTTTGCGTAGACTTAGGATGAAGTCTATCCAGGGGTGAAGGGTTTGAGTAAACCTTTTGTAAAGAGTTGTGGGAACTCTTGAACGACTTAGAGTTAAGTATAGAGTATAGAGTGGAGATTGTGAGAGAGTTAGAGTTCCTAATGGAACTTGTGATAGAGTGGAAGTTCTGAGTGGAACTTGGGCATGTAATAGGTTGCAACAGAGGAGGTTCCCTATTATAGTAAAGAGTTTAATTCCTAAGGAGGTCGTGGTTTTTCTTCTTGTATTGAGACAAGAAGTTTCCACGTAAAAATATCTCTTGCACTTTCAGTTCCTTATTGCTTATGTTTTAAATTCCGCACTATTTGGGCTATAAGTTCCACACTACAATTCAACCCGCCTCTTGTAGTGTTCCTATAGAAATAACAATGTATTATTCCTAAATTGGAGTGTCTCATAAGAAAGTTATATAATTGCATCTTTGAAGAATTGGATGATTATATTGTTAAAGTATAGATTAGAAAAGAAGAAATATGAATCTCGCCTGATTACCCGGGCAAACCCACCCGATCGGGAATGAGAGCAATTTCAAAAATTGATGAGAAGAACTTTAGTAAGAATTTTTGTCTGATGGTTCACGCAAGCCCGCTCGATCAGGCAATAAGGGCAAATCCGGGAAAAAAACTTATTTTCGTCTTTGTAACTTCCGCAATAATTGTAACACCCTTAGGTTTGCAGGAGCCCACTAGTAGATATTGTCCTCTTTGGGCCCTAGCCTGCAAGGATTTGCTTTGGTGCAAAACCAAAGTCCTAGCCAAAAGGCCTTTACAAGGTTGAGGTGTCCACCTCTATATCGTTCGCCTCAACTTCCGATGTGGGATGACCAAGATCTTAGGCACATTCTCCCCTCCTTTAAAGAGCATGTGTCCCCGTAGGCACTACAGGACACCGGAATGGGCCCTGGCTCTGGTACCATCAGGTATCAAGGTGCCTAAGATCTTGGCTATCCCACATCGGAAGTTGAGGAGAACGAAGCCTTCTTTATATATAGGTGGACACCTCAACCTAGTATAGGCCTTTTGGGTAGGATTTCGTTTCTGCGCCAAGCAAATCCTTGCGGGCTAGGGCCCAAATAGGACAATATCTACTAGTGGGTTCCTAAACAACTAGGGGTGTTGTAAATGGTATCAGAGCCAGGTCCCATTCCGGTGTCCTGTAGTGCCTACGGGGACGCATACTCTTTAAAGGAGGGGAGAAGGTGCATAAGATCTTAGCTATCCCACATCGAAAGTTGAGGAGAACGAAGCCTTCTTTATATAGAGGTGGACACCTCAACCTAGTAGAAGCCTTTTTAGTAGGACTTCGGTTCTGCACCAAAGCAAATCCTTGCTGGCTAGAGCCCAAAGAGGACGATATATCTACTAGTGGGCTCTTGCACACCTAGGGTGTTACAATAATGATTTCATTGCCTTGTTGATTATCTCCGTAAAGTGATAACTCTTTTTCTTCCTCTTCCTAACTCATCTTATAATCCAGATTTTTGGAGAGTGTATTTGATCATCTTTTAATTATCTTTCCCCTCTATTATTCTTCATCCTTTCTTTGGGCACAATTTTATGTGACTCCAACCTCTAACTCTAAAGTACCATGTGAGAGTGGTGTATTAACCTTAGGGAACAGAACGATAAATAATACTGAGCATCTATGTTGCACTGATCATTGTTTCGAGTTAGTGGTTCCAAATTACCACGACTCATTGAATTCCAAAATTTCAGTCTTGTCATTTTGTCCTTGAGTTTTACCTTGAAAACACTATATCTTTAACATATTTTGTTGTGATCGACTATCAACACGAAATTGATTTTTGTTAGGAATAACAAAAATTTCTAATCACTTTGATGATAGAGTACTCATAACTAATTGTTTACCTATTTGATATTATAACCGTATTATTTCAAGCAGATTGACAAACCTTTATAGATAAGCTGTGATATACAAAAGAAAAATATGAGAGAGAAAGAGCTAGAGAGAGAAAGAAAAAGAAACTGGTGAAACCCAGCAGAAAATCCGCAATTCGAAGACCCTAGATCTTCCCCCCAATTCAATTTCTCAATTCTCTTCTTTGATAACAACGACTAATCTCATCATTTCCTTTCTTCTAATCCCAATGTTGTATTCTTATTTCACTTTTATTTTTGGCAATTAAAGAGCCTAGGCTATGAGATCTTTAGTTTAGCCGTATAACTACAGCTATAACCACGCGAAGTCATCGTATTTTTCTCTCTTTTCTCCCAAAACAGAGAAATTTTTTGTTTCAAAAATTGAAATTAGTTATCAGCCTTCTCAAGATAATTTCAATTGGATTAAAAGGTTTCTACTTTCCTCAGTTCAACTACGAGCCAACTGAGATTTCTAGGGTTTCAATTAGGAGATCATTTGCGAGTGAGAGTTTCCTATATGTTCTTGTTGAGTTCCATCAGTGTGGAGTGTTAATTATGCTTGCTTCTGATGTTCCGGCGCCCATAAGAGTTAAGTCAGTGTATATGACCCTTCTTCTTAGTTCGTTGAGTGAGAAACTACATGACACAACATTAAATGTGATGGAACTTATCGAAATTATAGTTGGTTTCCCTTCTCATCCCATTGCTTCCCAGTATGAATTCAAACATTCCTATAAAGGGATACTTAGGTAATGTTTTCTATCACACCCTCTCATTCCTACCTCTTTTATCCTTCTTGCTCGTCCCTTATTTATTTCTCCGCTATACTGTTCTAATTTATTATGGAAAGTCCAAAAAGTTTTAAGGAAGCTTTGCCTAAAAACCCTAACCCTAAAGAAAGTTCTAATGATTCTGCTAGTGACCCTGAAGTTAATACTTCCCCTCCAAAAAACCATTATGATCCTCCTCACCCCCTTGTCTTTCCTGAAGCCTCTTTGTTAGATGATCTTCCTCATAAAGGACATGTTGAATTATCCAAGTCCTATGTAATAGCTAAAATAATTTATGCTCCTTTAGACCTTCGTACTATAATTGCTCGCACTAAAGTTGTTTGGAAGATAGTAAAAGATGATGTGGATTACTTGGAAATGGGAAATGGGTGAATTTTATTGACGTTTGCCAACCCCTAGGATCTTGCTCTGGTTTGGAGTGAGAGACCCTGACATATTCAGGGTGACTTATTTGCCCTCTCTTTTTGGAAACCTTCTTTTGACCAGTACCTGGAAGAGATCAAATGGTTGATCTCTAGATTATAATCCCCAGGCCTTCTACCGAGTTGCTTAATTTTGATTCTATTGCTAACCTATTATCTGCTAATGATATTGGTGCACTAATCAATTGGACCAGAGGTCTCTTCTCAGTAACAAGGTACGTTTTGCTAGAGCATGTGTTAGAGTGGATGTTCAAGGTCCATTGTTGGAGTTTGCTGAGGTAAGTGCTGGTTAATGGCTATGTAATTTAGTACGAGCTGGTTAAAGGTTCATTTTTGTGGTGAGCCTGATCACTATATTAATGTTTGTCCCCTGCTAAATTCCCCTAAAAAGCAATTAACTGTTAAGTTACTGATGAATGCAAAACAAAAATCTCTTTATGCTACTCTTGCTAAGGCTATTGGGCAAGCTTGTCATGCTACCACAGTTGAGCAAGTTAATGTGGTGCAAGTGAAGCCAAGCACCTAAGTAAGAACTATTCTTCAGTCCCCTAGTAAAAAAAAGAAATGTTGTTGAGTGATAACTATATTGGTATATTACCTTATCCTGCTGCTAAAGGTATTTGTATCAAGGTTGTTAACCCAAGCTCTACTGGTAAGAAAAATGCCCCCATATGCATGGAAAAGGGAAAGGTAAAATGATTGTGACTCATTTAACTCAATCTGATGATTCCTCTGATGATGAGGCCCCTCTGCTGATGCCTCTAGTCTCTCCTACTACTGACCCTATTCAGAGTAAGATAGAAGGTGTTGGGTAGGAGATGTCTCCCATTCTATCTCCTACTTCCATTCAAGTCTTTATTTCTTTTGATCTTATTTATGAAAATCAATATTTGTCATTGGTTAATAATGTTCATTAGAATTTTGAAGTCCCTTTTTGAATGCTACAGATGATAAGACCTTCCTCTTGGAAGGTCAGGATGATAATGCGATGTTTGAGTTCAACTCCTTTGTTGAAGTTCCTTCCACTCTCTGCAATCAGACAAGTCCATTGTCAAAGCAGATTGAAAATATGGGAGTTGACTCTTCATTCCCAATGAAGTTCTCTTTCCAATATGGGTCAGCTAAAAGGAGGATTGAGGACAAGGAGGTTGAAGATAATCCCTCTTAATCCCTAAAAAGGAAGAGAAACTAGTCCAGTCAAGCATGATTGCTATGGTAGATGATTTTCGCCCTTCTGTTATTATATAAATTAAGTCTATTGCATATTAGAATGCTTTGTGAAGTAAAATCTTAATCTCCCTCTTCCAGGCTGTTGCAAGTCAGTGTGGCTTCCAATCTTTTGATTAAATTCCAACCTAAGGGTATTCAGGGGTTTATGGATATTGTGGAAAAATTGTAAAGTTAATCCTTTGAATTTTATTATTGTATTTAAATCATCTTGTTTTTAGCTTGCTCGATCCATCTTATTATTCCTCATATTAGTTATATTGCAATCTTTATTTATGCTCCAGGAAGGAAAGTATTTAAAGTAAAATTTTGGAATGAAATTATCTTATATGCTAATTCTCTAACGGTACCTTACATTATACAAGGAGACTTTAGTGAAATCTCAAACTCTCTGGATAGAATGGGTGATTCTTCCTTTAACATTTCCAGAACTATTAATATGAGCAACTTATTAAATCAACTCCCTTGTTTAGAAATCTCTTTCATAGGCCAACACTTTACTTTCGTAATAAAATTAATAAAGGTGTTGCATGTACTACTTGGATTGCATTATTTCCTCAAGCTAAATTATAACATTACATTTTTACTTCATCGAATCACTGCCAAGTATCCATTGATTATCTTCCTAGTTCCTGCCACAAAGCCCACCTTTTAGATTCGAAAATGTGTTATCATAGAAATGATTATATATGAAAATTTAGTTTAAAAAACTTGGTGTCATTTTGATGGATCCCATATGTTTCGCCTTGTTAACAAATGTAAACTCCATGTAACCTGACACCCCATGTAACCTAACAATTGTGCTCACATATAACTAAGTTAGCTTGTCCAAGCTCCAATTATTTATAATGGCCAAGATATGTGAGCATTTTGTTAATCTATCCACAACAACCCAAATAGAGTTCATTCCTCGGGATAATGGTGGTAATCCCATAATAAAATCCATTGAGATCGAATCCCATTTCCAAGCGGGAACATCTAATGGTTGCAACAATCCTGCAGGCCTCTGGTGTTTGATCTTTATCCTTTGACAATTCAAACATCTTACCACAAATTTTACAACTTCTTGCTTCATATTATCCACCAGAATGTTTTCTTTAAATCCTGGTACAACTTGCTTCCTCTAGGGTGAATAGAGAAAGGACTGTTGTGAGCTTCTTCCATAATTCTCTTCTTTAACGCTTCATTGTCGGGGACACATATTCTACCTTGAATTCTCAACATGCCTTCATCCGGTATCACAAATCCCAATGATTTCCCCTTTTTTACATCATTCTTTATGTTTTCCAATTCCAAGTTTTCACTTTGTACGTCTTTTATCTCTTCCAACAGATTCAGCCTCAATTCCAATGCATATAAGTGTGCATCCCTTTTCCGCTGAATAATCTCCACTTTCATCTTTCTTAAATCATTGTTGATTTCTTTTGGCAGGATTAAGGTTGTATTTAGGTGGAATTTTTGGCTTATGGTATCAGCTACAACATTGGCTTTTCCAGGGTGATATTGGATGTCTAGGTCATAGTCTTTTAGGAGTTCTAGCCACTTATGCTGACTCAGATTCAACTAGATCTTTTTGTGCGATAATGTATTTAAGGTTTTTGTGGTTGGTAAAGATTTTGCATGGAACACCATAGAGGTAGTGTCGCCATATTTTGAGAGCGAAAAAGACTGCGGCTAGTTCAAGGTCATGGGTTGGGTAGTTTTACTCGTGGGGTTTGAGTTGTCGAGAAGCATAGGCTGTGACTTTCTCATTTTGTATTATGACACACCCTAATCCATGCTTGGAAGCATCACTGTGTACTACAAAATCCTTATGTACCGATAGTGAGGATGAGAACAGGAGAAGAGGGTAAGACGCTTCTTCAACTCTTGAAAAGCTTCTCACTCCATTCAAACTTAATTGACTTCTTCACCAATCGAGTTATGGGCATAACTATCCTAGAGTAATCTTGGACAAATCTTCTATAGTATCCGGCTAAACCTATAAAACTCTGAATTTCAGGGACAATGGTTGGTCTAGGCCACTCCATAATAGCTTGTATCTTATTGGGATCAACAGAGACTCCATTCTCAGAAATGATGTGCCCTAGGGAGGCAACTTGTTTCAACCAAAACTCACATTTCTTCAACTTTGCAAACAACTTCTTTTCTCTTAACACTTCCAACACCTTTCTCAAGTGTCCTTTATGCTCACTTGAGTTCTTCGAAAATACCAAGATGTCATCAATAAGTACTACCACAAACTTATCAAGGTAGGGTTCAAATACTCGATTCATCAGGTCCATGAACACAGCAGGGGCATTGCTCCCTCATGTCTTTGTGTGCTTGTTGTGTATAGATTTAGTGATACAAATTTGGAAGCTCTATGATGCATAATTGTAGAACTAGTGGAATGTTGGTCTAAGGGATGCCGATCTCGAGAACTAGTAATGTATTATCAACCTAAAGATGTTGCACTAATGAAGCTCTGATGAGAAAGATGCAAAGACATCATACATGAGATTGCACCTGATCGGAAGCGATGCTAATATGTCTAGGGTTTTTAATTTGTATTGTTTTCTAGTGACTCCATGGGATGATTGTAACTGTCAAAAATTTTGTTAAGACGATAATTATTACCAGAAATTAACATAATAACTAATTACCCAAATATCATAATAGTAATTACACCTTCTTAATGAAAAAGAAAATATAAGTTATTATGCCAAAAGAATAATTATTAACCCGAAAACCATGATAAAATAATATCATTTAATAAACATAATAACCAATTAAACAAATAGTACTAAAATAACAACCCGAAAACCATAACTATTATCCAAAAATATAATAATTACTTACCCATATACCATTACTATTATGTACAATTAGTTCAATTGTCAGACTCAGAGGATCTTTTCTAAGTATTTACGTTAAAAAAGTATGATTATGATGTCATGTAGAAAAACTAAAGTAGAAACTATGTAATAAACAAATTCACGAAGTACCAAACACGTATAATAATTACTACTAGTAATCTTTTATTAATAGTTTCATTTAATGTCTATTAATTTTAACCTCACCCTATTAATTACATTTTGTGCATTACATAGGCTTCAAAACTAGTAATCTACAAGAATTCTATTACTACATCTTTTATATATAAGAAGAGTTTTAGTATTATAAATCTGACATATTATGATTTTCTTTTCTTAAAGAGGAAAAGACGAGAAATAAGAGAGATAAAATATGAGATAAAGTATGGGTGAATAACCTAATCCAAACGTGCTAAAAAAACCTCCAAAAAACTACTCTCTGTTAACAGTTCATCCAGCTTAATATTAATTGGATTTGCATACCTTCGCCTACAAGGCTACAACTTACATATATGGACCATAACATGTCATTTTCCATTTCAAACAGAAAATTGGACACTTTGATACCTCCAGCTCAACGGTCAACTATCATCAGTAGAGCCGACGCAAACGTCGTCGTCTTACTAAAAATTCTTCATTTTCTTCCTTTACTTTAAGTATTAAATTTATTTTAAAAAATTATTAAAATTCTTTAATTAAAAATATTATAATTATTCTTATGATAGAATAGAATTAATTTACAGAGAAATTACAAAAAGGCGTCGGTGGGAGATTATACCGCAGGGATCTTCGGAGGTCTAGAGAGAGAAATTTTGTAGAGAGAGAAAGCTTTGTATATAAGCGATCAAAGCTTGAGGTCTGAATTTCTGGAAGAAAACCCATAAAGAGGAGAGAGAAAGTGCGAAGTTTGGAGGTCCAGAGGAGAGAGAAAGAGGAGGGGACACCCAAAAAGAAACCGGCTTTAGGAGAACAGAAGATTACCCTGAAAAATAAGCCGTTGTCCCCTTCAAATTATTCAATAATGGCGGATTTTTCCAGCACTGATTCAGTTTCTCTTGATATGGAAACTATTTATCTTGGTGGAAAGGTTCGATTTCTTGTTTTTGATTTCTGGGTTTTTCAGGAAATGTGGAATTTGTTGTTGAATTTTTTTTTTTTGGGGAAATTTTGGGTTTGTATTTCTTGAATTGTGGGATTTTTTTAATTTTAAGAGTTTGAGGATTTTAGCAACTGGGTATTATAGATCTTGTTTTTCACTTTTCTGGGTATTCCCTCGAAATGCATTGGATTGTTTGGTTGTAATTGTTTGGCAATTTGCAATTCAGAAAATTGGAATATTTGAAATTCTTAATTTACTCGTTTTCATTGACTCAATATGTGCTGTTTAACTAGTATTTTGCTTAAATTTTGCTAGTGTAGCATTTTAGATGACTAAGTCTAAAACTTATAATATGAATTTTTTGACTGTTCTAGTATATTGGATATTATTACTATGCTATCTCTGTTGTATGACCTCTTCTTTACCTGAATTGTTGACTTTCTATATTGTTCTAGATTGAAGTAAACATTTTGGGTTGAATTTAGGTAAAACTTTTTTGTTTTATTTTTGTAACTGTCTGTCTTTTTATATGTGAAATTGGGATTTTCTGGGTTTCCTCCACATTTTGATTCTAATTAATTATTCTTATGTATAAATAATACTTATCATATGCTTTTGACTTCCAAAATTCATATCATTTCAGTGAATGTTTCCCTTCCTGAAACTTCTTGTCAGCTTTTTGAAGAACCCTTAATCATCAATTTCATTCTCAACTTTTACTTTTTTATTTATTTAACAAAGTAGCTGAACTATTTTATGTTAAGTGCTCAGTAGATAATACAAATGCGTAAAGAGTTCGAGACTTGAAGGAAAGAATATTGTGTTTGAGTTTGATTCTTAGCCTCTTAAGGAAGTGATTGAAATAGTAGGGTGGCATTATTCTGTAGTATTAGACTGAAGTATTAGAACTTGTATAGATCTAATTTTGTTTCTGGAAAGAAGTCAGAGAATTAGTTGCACATGTCAAGCTACTTTAAGGTGAAATCCTATCTGGATTCCTTCTTTTGTTTTATATCACATAAGAAGAAGTTATGTATATTTGCTTTAATCTGTTCATTTAAAGCAAGTAATAACATGACAAATTATCTCTTTTCACTTTATCTAGAAATCTCCATTTTTTTTTGTGAAGTCCATAGATTATGCTTATTGTGAATATCCAGCAAGTTAGTCTCATTTATTAAGCCGATATACCGTTCCTTATTTTCATTTTTCTTTTTATGTGTCTATTGCTGCCTTTTAATTATGCATTCTGTTTAATTTGATTGCAGGAATACCATGTAAAAACAGGCTACGGCCCTGTGTCTGTCATTGTTTATGGAGACAGAGACAAGCCAGCATTGGTTACATATCCAGATTTGGCTTTAAATCGTAAGTGTTATGGCGAGAAGTTATTTCTGATTTGAAGGTCTTTGGAATGAAAGTATTGTTGCCGTAATGTGATTTGCTCAAGCTAGAAGCTAGAGTAGTTGGCTTAAAATAAAAGTTCTAAATTGATATTGCTCGTCTATTGTTATGATACGAGAAGACACTGGTTCCTCTATCTCTTCTCACTACTCCAACCACCACAAGAGTGAGTTGGGAAGGAGCAAATGTAGACTCACACAACTGAGTCTCATGTTCCCCAAGTTTCCATTTGTTTTCTATCCTTACATTTGAAGTGGAAGGCAGTCAGAAGAGGCATGGAGGACAAGCAAAGTGGGATGGGTGGATTTGCATTTAGACATTAATGGACAGTCTCGTGATGAAGTTGAATTTTATGATATATACCTTTTTTCTTTCCTTTTCTCTTTCTTCATGTAGTTTTTCTTCTTACACTTTCTTTTATTGGTAACTCTCATTTCCCACTTTTAGTATATCTGACATTCTAGCTAATGTGTTGTGATTGTTTAATTATTGAACAGATATGTCTTGTTTCCAAGGATTATTCTTTTTCCCTGAGGCTGCCTCTTTGTTGCTCCACAACTTTTGCATTTACCATATTAGCCCTCCTGGACACGAGGTCTGTAACTCTTCGTGTATGGTCTCCTTTATATTCTGCTTTTATTCATATTTTTTCTTTGTGTAATTTTTTGCTGCACTGTTGTAAATGACCTATTATTCACATAATACTTGTTAAACTCTTGTCAAGAGTTCTTGCAGTTAGGAGCTGCTGCGTTATGTCCAGATAATCCTGTGCCCTCACCAGAAGATTTAGTTGATCAGATCCTCGAGGTTCTCAACTTTTTTGGGTAAGCTAAGTTTCCATGCACGCATGTGTGTGTATATGATACTCATGGTCTTCATGCAAAAGTTTCTGTTGCTTGTAACTTTTTCATCACTTTCTATGTTAGTTAATTCTGACAGCAGTTGTACTTGTTTAGGCTTGGTGCAGTGATGTGCATGGGAGTAACAGCAGGAGCTTACATACTCACCCTATTCGCTGTATGTTGTTTGCATATTCGTTACGGTGCTTGAATAATTATCTTAGCTGATTTATATAGTTGATGAAGGTTATTGGTATTACAGCTGAAGTACAAAGAGCGTGTTCTTGGTTTGATACTTGTGTCACCTCTGTGCAAAGGACCTTCATGGACTGAATGGCTGTACAATAAGGTTTGTCGCCTTCTCTATCCTATGCTAGATCTTATATACAAAAAGTCGTGCCCTAATTTTATCAATTTGCAGGTTTTGTCGAATTTGCTTTATTTCTATGGAATATGTGGCTTAGTGAAGGAGTGTCTGCTGAAACGTTACTTTAGTAAGGTATTACTTAGATGTTAGTTTCCAATTTATGTTTCACAGTTTTAATTTGCTTTGTGGTAGCTTGTTTTGAACTTTGCATTATATGCAGGAAGTTCGTGGCAGTGCAGAAGTCCCAGAATCAGACATAGTTCAAGCGTGCAGAAGGGTTAGCGTTCATTCTTTTCCATTGCATCTTTTTTGTGTATTCTCTCGTTAGGCCATGTTTGTTAACCAACTGCTTGTCTCTTCAGTTACTAGATGAGAGGCAGAGCATTAACGTCTTACGGTTTTTAGAGACGATGAATGGGTGAGTCTGTGGCAAGGTTGCTTGTCAAGCTTCCACCTTTCTATGAATTACTTTTTTTTTTTGTGCTTATTTTTAATCATCTGTCTTTTTCCCATTCGTATTGTTCAAACAAGCAGAAGGACCGACTTTAGCGAAGGATTGAGAAAACTGAAATGTCGGACGCTGATATTTGTTGGGGATGAATCTCCTTTTCATGCAGATGCCCTTCACATGATCTCAAAACTGGACAAAAGATGCAGTGCTTTGGTTGAGGTATTTGCATGAAACTAACAGGACTCTAAACATGCTTTCTTTGTGGTTGGCCTAGTTTACAAGTCTTTCTTATCAAGATTTATCTAGTTTTGGTTGATTCAAATAATGCATGAACATCTTCCCCCATTTCTGAAACCACTTCAACCAAATTAAATTAGCCACCGTGATATAGATCTGTTATTGCTTGCCCTAAGCCCATCCATTTGAGATATAGATTGGATAGACTTAGTGACTTAGTGTGATGTATCCCTAAATAATTCTAGGGTAAATTGTGTCTATGCTGAGACAGAAGTGACTTGTTATAAGATATTACTGATTTTCCTAAGTGACTTTTGCTCAAAGAGATGACTTCCGATGAAAAAAGGAAGTTTGGCCTTATGTAGTTATATCGAAGAAATGGGCTATTTAGAGAACTTGCTCTCTACAGAACAAGAGAGGAGTATGGTGGGGCGCAATTCAAACTAAAATCACAGAATTACCTCTCCCTGTTCTATGTAGAACAATTCTTTAATAGCCTAACTCTATAATGTAAACAATTCTCTATAGAATTGCTTGTATCTTTTGAGTCAAATGAAGCACACAATGGAAGTGTTTGTTGTTAACAAGGGATTGATAAATTGTAGGTACAATCTTGTGGATCAATGGTGACAGAGGAACAGCCGCATGCCATGCTGGTCCCACTGGAATACTTTCTCATGGGATACGGATTGTACAGGCCGTCTCATCTCAACGGAAGCCCGAGAAGTCCTCTCAGTCCATCTTGTATCTCACCCGAGTTGCTTTCCCCTGAAAGCATGGGATTGAAGCTGAAACCAATAAAGACTCGTATTCTTTGAATGGATGACTTACAAGGTGTATTTTCCCTACATTTACCACTCTTTCTGTTGTAATTTTTTCATTTCTTTTGGGATGTCGATGGAGGTTCATAGTTGGAGGAATGTAGATATTTAGGAATGTTTTTGATAGGAAGGGGACATTTATATAGGGGAGGGGGGTTACTATTATTCATTCATTTGTAGTCATTCATAAGCGAGCGAGATTGGTTATTTGCTTGTAAATCTTTACAACACCATTTATGATGACGAGCAATTAATAACGGAGCAAATTCATGGGTTTTTTTTTATTACCTCTATTTAATGGTTATACTCTTGCTAACTCAAGCCTTGTTATTCTTTTCGCACACCTTAATATGAATTCAGGAGTCTAGGACGTTATGTTTATTTTCACACTTTTTTTTTGTCACCATATTGATGATAAAAATTGTGATCATTGTCTAGTTGAAAAAGATTGTAACAAAATTTTGTTGTGTAGAATCTCACAAATTTTTATTTTCGGCCAACTAATCTTTTCCTACATCTAATATAGTGATAATTGGTTATTTCAACGGTCAAGATAGTGTATGATCTAATTCTACACAAAACTTGGGAAAGTCACTTCCAAATCCCACATAACACAGAATGGAGCTGATAAGTTTAGGCCAGTGTGAAATCTTAAACAAGAAAATTAGGCTGAAATGACTACACCTAATTGAGTTTTGCCAAATAAGAAGAAACATCTCCACCAATTTAGCTAAGTTGCCATGTGTATCTTCTTTTTACGTTTTCAAAAGGATATCGTGGAAAGAAACACTCCAAAAAGATAAAAAAATAACAAAAGTTGAATTGGATGAAGTATGATTATGATCTTTGAAATGCAAGCAATATTAAGCTGCAAAGATGTTACTTTTTTTTATGTATATTTTGGTTTACTTGGTAAATTCCATCACAATTCACATGGAAGGCAACAAGGAGTCAAGGAGTGTATGTGCGGTGGCACTATTGTCTTTATTGGCAAAGGCGTGATTGATGCTCAAGGTATGCTTTTGTGGGCGTTGGGTTGGCTTAAATTTTTGGGTGGCCACCAATCATTGTTGTCTTTGGTGGGTCTATTTCTTCCTTTCCATGGCTGAGTTGGCACCAATTATGGATGGGTCATCTCTGTGCTGTTGTTTTTCCTCTTTTCTATATTCCTCTCTTTGTAAGACAATGAATAAATGCGTAAGACTTTTCTCTCAAATACTACTCCGTCTTTCATAATAGTTAGAATACTTTGTTTTTTTTATTTGTCTCAAATCAATTGGAACACCTTCATTTTTAACATAGTCCTATTATTATTATATTTCTTTTTTACACTTCTTTAGTCCATATTCTATCTTTGTCAATAAAAAAGCTCAATCTTCTCTCTCTTGAAATAGTACCCCATCAATTCCCATCACATCTATTTTTTTAATTAAAAAAAAAATTGAAATTTTTGCCAAATACATGCCCTTAAAGTGGTCACTTTGTTAATTGCAGCCCTTTGATTTTAATTTCTTCGGCTGCAACCTCAAATAAACCAAACTCTTTTAAATTACAATCCAAAAGGCGTGAAGATAAGTTGGATTTAGGCTGCAACTTAAAAGTGTTTGGTTTATTTGAGGCTGCAATTGAAAAAATTGAAATGAAATAGCTGCAATTGAAGAAATTGAAATGAAATGGCTGCAATTAACAAATTGACCATTTTAAAGGACAACATTTAGCAAAAAAACCATTTTTTTTATAAATACATTATAACTTATCGCCATAAATTACGTGTCTCAACAAGTGTACAAATCTTTTTGGACGGAGGGAGTAGTAGAATATGGCGGTGCTCTTCCCACATTAAAAATAATGGTAAGATAGATTATATTAACACCCTTTTACAGCATACCTAAATACAATCTAATCAAATTCCCCCAACCCCTTTGATGAGAATCAAACCCCTTGCTTGTGGATGAAATGACTTATCACATTTCACTTCCTCATTCTCACTCTTATCTCACAATACTTTTTTCACTTTTCATTTTACTATGTGTCTTGATAAGTGTTAAGAATGTATTGTTGTTGGACGGGATAACTTATGTTGAAATAACAAGTACGTAGACATTGAGGATATCATGAACTATACTCCCTCCGTTTTGTTTTAATGTACTCAGTTCACTTTGGGGGAGAACCAAGGAGGAAGTACAAAAGTATGAGAGAAAAATTGAAAAGGTAGAGAGAGAAATTGAAAAGTGTGAGAGAGAAACTAAAAAGTGGATTAAAATATTAAAAAGTGAATGACATGGGTGGAAAAAGAGGAGAAAGTAGATGTGACATGTTAAGAATAGAAAAAGCAACAGTGTGTAGGTTAAGCCCATGTTTGGTTGAACTAAAGGAAAGAAAATGGAAAGGAATCCATTAAGTAGGGGAATGGATTCAACTTTATCCCATTCCATTCCCTTGTTTGGTTCATTGCAATTCTGTAATCTAACAAGGGTAACAGTAGAAGGCTAAAAATCAGCCATGATACAAACTAATAAAAGTTCCACAGATGCTAATGATGTGCTATAAATTTATGATAATAGTATATATTCTGGGAACTTTAAAATCTGTCATGATTAATTGTAGAAGATAACCATAAAACTACTAAAAATTAGATTGTCTAAAAAAAAAATACATCATAAAGTTCATATAAAAGTTCTAGCTCTACTTTTTTCCTAAGAAGATCAAGAATGTATTGCTTCTTAAGATTCACCGGAGCTTGATAAAAAATTCCGAGCTTATGTTCATGTGCCATCAGAATAGTTGCTGCTTCCAAGGCTTCAGATGGAGAGACACCTTCTAATTTCATAACCTCCTCCAATATCTTGTTAACTTTTTCATCCAATTGTTGTTCCCTTTCTTCAGCTTCCCACTTGACCCATTTCTTTAACTTAAGAATCAAGATTCAATAAAAAGACATAAATGGCATACAGAAGTACTTTATAAAGGTAAGTCCAAAGCATTGTACTACATTGCATTTGAACAGATTAAGAAAATATCAATCTGCATAACACAGTGGGTCGTTGGACAAAAGTTTAATTGGCAATGTGAAATATACACAGTTAGCTACATGAACATTAAAGCATTCAAACACATGACTGCAAAGTTCCACACTCAATATAAGACTGCCACCCCACCTAGTGTGTACAACAGCTACCTGCAGCTATGATCAAGAAATATTAGAATAAGTAAGACCTTGAGGTTCATATTCTTCTAATCTTTCTGTCAAGTATCAAGAAAAGATAAGTGAGAGAGTTACAAACATGCAGCATAGCTTAGATCATTAGATGAAACTCTGATGGAGTGAGGTTTGAATCACATAGTAAGCATACTGCCCTCCAACTCTCCAAGATACAGCTTGATAATTTATTTCTGAGTTTCAAGGAGAATTTCAAAGTCCAGTTTGTTCTTCAGGCACGTCAACCAAGACAAACATATCTATCAGATGACTATTGTCATGTTTAGGCGACAAACAATTCATATAAAGAAATTTAGGCGACATACAACCCACTAGCTTGAGTTATAGTTCACATACCTTTGAATGTGCTCGAGTTATAGTTCACATACCTTTGCCCATTCATCGAACACTTTCTTTTCCACTTGCAACATCATGTTTTCAGCATCCCACCCAAATCCCGAAAGAGACAACATCTCAGCTAAGGCACTGTATTTCTCCGACCAATGCTTTATTCTTGACTCGATGTGTGGATCAGCTCTTAAACCACAATCGGGAAGCTCCTATCATTTCCTCTAATTTATTCATGTAGCCACTTTTGAATCCACTTTCCCTTTTCCACCTAGGATCACTAGCCAGCTCATGCAATGATTTTATGAGCACATTATCTTCATGTACAGTCCAGAATCTTTCATTTTTACCTCTCCCTCTACTGCTGCCCTCTTCACTAGCTTGACTTATTGTGTCAGAAACCATCCTATTTATAAAACCATTAGTATATAGTAAATGTCAGTATGCAGAATATATTTAAAAACACAAAATTAAGCAAGCAGATTAAAAATAGTAGAAGGATATTTAAAAAAGAATATTAAGCAACCATACTAAAACAGTAGAAGGATATTTAAAAACAAAACATTATGCAACTGAACTAAAAGCACTAGAAGAAAAAAAAATCAAATGAACTTAAAATGCTTACATTTACTTGTTAATGAGCATGTCGACCTCGTGCCCTCCATGCATTAAACATATCTTGTGCTAGTGTATTTCTAAATGTAGTCCAACGATCAGAAGTTGCAACATTCGTAATAAACTCAATTTCATCATCAGAATCATCGGACTCATCATCACTTTCACTCTCTACTTCCTCTATATCGTCTGAAGGCATAACTTTCCTAATTAAGTTATGTATTAGACAGCAAGCCATAACAATATGACCTTGAGTCCGGATGGGAAAGAAGGAAAGGCTTCTAAGTATAAACCATTTTCCCTTGAGTAATCCAAAAGTCCTTTCTATAACATTCCTTGCCTTAGCATGCTTCATATTGAAGTATTCCTCCGCACTTTCAGGTTGTTTATCACCCCATTCTTTAAGGTGGTATCTTTGCCCTCTATAAGGTGCGAGAAATCCCTCACAATTTGTATATCCCGCATCAACTAGATAATAGTTACCTTCATGTTTGTCAAAAAAGAGGATTACTAGCTTATCTTACTATCTAAAATATGCCTACTCACAAAGACAAATCACTAACTTTTACCTCGAGGTACCCTAAAGCCATTTGGCCTAGAGAGGGCATTGCGAAGGACACGAACATCATGGGCGGATCCTTCCCAACCGGGAAGAACATAGATAAACTCCATATTGGGAGAGCATACACCCAATATGTTCATAGCAACAATATTTTTCCTTGTCCGATACTTCCCCCGTTCTTGCGAAGACACCCTTACATTAACATAGGTGCCATCTAATGCTCCCAAACAATTCTACGAGATACAAGACAAGCACGTAACTCATTTGCACATGCAAACAAAAAAAAAAGCTAGGAAAGTGGACATGTGAGGGACTAATACCTTGAATGGTTTCCAATTTTTATCTTCACAATCTTCAAGTATTGGAGCGGGCTTGTGAAGCAAGTGTTCATGCAACTTGAGGACGGCCCTCAAACAAAGGTTAAATTGTCGACTCACACTTTCCCCACTTCGAAGAAAGTAATGTCCAATTGACCTATTCTTTTTATGGTGAGCTAAAGTGTACAAAAACATAGCGACTATCTCTTGAAGTGACATATCCCACTTAAGCCTCCGACATCTCTAAGCATCTCACATATGAGATTGAAGGTATACCTATTGACACGAAGTTCGTTTTTACACTTTACATCACTCTCTCTTACAAGCATATTCAAATTTTCCAAACGTAATACTTTCCTATTCCTTTTTTTTTCCTTCAATTGAGTACACCTAATTGTCATAACACTCATCATATACCAAACCTAATACATCTTCAAAATCACAATGACCATAATAAATACTAATTGAAGTTGTTTAGCCTTCTTGATCTTCCTATAGATTTTATCAAGTCACACATGTTTGCTCAATCATGTAGAATGCATACAACTTGTATACTGTAAATTCATACAAAAGCAATACCCAAAATGAATAAAACAAAGCATAAGTACTACTACCCAATATACCAATATACAATACTATTACGTACCCAAAATAAACAGCAAATTCACTAGATTCATGAAAAAGTAATACCCAAAATGAATAAAACAAAGCAAGTACTTAAAATAAGACCAACAAAAGAGCTAACAATAATTTCACAAAAATAGCTAACAACAATTTCAGCACAATAAGAGCTAATAACAATTTCATGAAAATAGCTCGTATTTCACCAAAATCTAAGACGAAAAAATGTGGTAAAATTTTAAAATTGCAGCACACTAATGTAGAATTTTCAGCACAATAAGAGCTAACAATAATTTCACAAAAATAGCTCATATTTCACCAAAACCTAAGACGAAAAAATGTGGTAAAATCTAAAAATTGCTACTATGTAAGATTATTCAGAAATTCGACATGAAAATTAACATAAATGTTCGGATTAAAAATCTAAAACGAAATTTAACAAATAAATAAAAAAAACTAGGTCAAATTTCATCAAAATTAACGATTCCAATGTTTCAACATCAATAAAAATTGAAGATTGTACATACACAATTGACGCGAGAGATAGCGAGTGATAGCGAGAGAAGCGTGAAAGATGAGTTGCAAGTGTGGAGAGATGAGAGCGATGAATGTCGGCTTGAGTTTTTTAAATTAGGGTTATGATTCCTCTTTTGTTACTCCACATAAATGACTAGTAATAAATGAGGGGAATGGGTTAACAAAAGAAACGGATTGGGTTTCCATTCCGGCCCAACCAAACAATTTGAAACGGATTCATTAAATCCATTCCGTTTCTGGGCCTGTTTTTTCACCAACCAAACATGGGCTAAAAAGAAACGGAGGGAGTAATATACTTTTAAGGAAGACATTCAAGAACAAAAAACATAATTTAGAGTGTTAAAGGAAAAAAAAAAGTGCTTTTACATAGAATCTGAATATGTTTAAATTAACATCGTTTGAATTTATTGAGACTTATTTTATTTTTTTTAACTTAAATTATACTTCTTCTGTTTCTTTTTACTTGAAACTGTTTGACTTTTACACTATTCACAAATTCTACTTAGTTTATCTTTGGTGATTTGTAGTTAATGAAAAAAATATTCATGTGAGATCTTATTACATTCATCTCAATGTATATTTTTCAAATATATACTTTTTATAATTTTCCATTATCGGTAATCAAAGATACTAATGGTTGAAACTATGCACTGGCAAGAGTGGAAATAAAATTGTTGCAAGTAAAAAGAAATAGAGGAAGTATTAATTAATTAAGATAAGTTACTTATCTAAACTTGTATAATTTTATCTAAACCTATCTTAACTTATCTTAATTTTTTTTCCTTTAATAAGTGAAAAATAAAAAAAGGAAAAAAACACTTTTAAAAAAAAAAACTATCTTATATCATGTTTATTTTACAAAACTACCTTATAAGTGGAAAAAATTTAAAAAGCACTAACAAATTCAGAATTTACTAACCATGGTTAACTATTCCCTCCAATTATCCTTCTAATATAAGATTACTTAAATACTCCCTTAAATTATCCTAATCCCTCTTTGTAATTAGTTCCCTCACAACAGCGTTAAACTCTCCCTTCAACCAAGCTAATTATTAGCACTGACGATATATACAAGATCTTCATTGGGATAAAGATCAATGTATCTTTCCCATAAACCATATTGTCTAAACCTGTTAATGTGGAAAATCCAAAATTAAGACTTTATAATTTGTATAACTATAAGAATGGGTAAAATGCTAAAGGAAGAAGTGTTATACTTGTTCTTTTCACTATTGACAAAGACATGGTTTACGTATTCGGATCTCGGATCGGGAACGAAAAACTCAACTATTGTACGATCAGGATACCCGATTTCCCAAAGGGTAGATCCATTTCTTAGTGGCTCGTATACTATCTGAGCCAGATCAATTTGGTTGCCTACCTTAACATGACCATGTTTAGTACCAAAATAAATAATAGATAATTTTGTTGCATTCATTGTTAACTTTTCCTAATATTTATTTGTAATTGTATGAATAAGTGTAGGAAGAAACTAAACCTGGTTGAACTGTAATGTTGGTAATGTATTATATACAAAGTACAAACTCTCCTGTGAAACCAGGATCCCATGCATATAGAAAGTGGAAAAAGTTCAGCAAGGATAATTTAAAGATGTGAGGGATTTCGCTTGGCTGCGCTGTGAGGATTTCACTTGGTTGAAAGAAATAATACTGAGACACGTTGTTGTGAGGGAAATTAACAAAGAGGGCTTGAGGTAATCTAAGGAATTATTTTAGTAATCTTATATTAGAGGGATAATTGGAGGGAGTAGTTAACAATGGTTAGTAAATTCTGAATTTGGTAGTGTTTTTTAAAGTTTTTCCACTTATAAGGTAGTTTTGTAAAATAAACATGATATAAGGTAGTTTTTTTTTTAAAAAAGTGTCTTTAATAGGTAGTTTATGATAATTTTTTTTCTTTAAAAAAATAACATACATACCTCAAAACTTCTTTAAGAATTATTCTGAAAATTGAAATGGCATTCCTTGCTCACTTCCCATTTCCAAATTTGATAAAACTGAATATGGGTTGGGAAATGCAGTAAGGAGGAGGAGAGTTTGATCCACTTACAAGCCCAAAGGCGGTTCCATACTAAAATAAATAGGAGTAACTCCTTTGGCTTAAAGTGTGGTGTTTGTTCTCCTTTTTCTCCAATGTGAGACAACTCACATGTGCACAACAAATAAGGGGTTCAACACTCCCTCTCACATGCGAGTGCCCTCAGAATTAGAGCACACAGGTATGGTACACAATAATAATCCTCATTGCGATGAACGTCCAATAAATTAGGCTCCTAATCCAGTTGTTTGACAAATGCCCAATATTAACGGCCTAACAACATGAAATATGGTACCATGATAAATTTTATAAAACTGAAAACGGGCTTAGGCAACCCAATAAGGATGAGGAGAGTTCGATCCACTTACAAGTCCAAAGGAGGTTCCATACTAAAACCAATGTGGGGTTTTCTATCATCTTTCTTTAATGTGGGATATATAATTCACTTGTGCATAACAAACAAGGAGTCCAGTATTCACAGAGGACATGAAAAATGAGAGGGGTAAATGAAGAGGATAGAGGGTGAGTAGAGTATGGGAATCAAGTATTAAGAGGTAATATAGGTATACCCTTAATTTAGAGTGTTGTATTGCCTTCAGTACCTATAGGTTGTATTTAACAACCATGTCTACTAATTGGTCTAAAGATGGAACCTTGCTATTAGACTTGTTTTAGCATTGTTTTTGGCATAATCAAACCTCCTCTTACCTTTACATAAACTAGAGGGAGTATATCTGCTCAAATGAGAAATATATTTTAAAGAAGGAGTAATTTATTGTTATATACTTATCTGTGTATTTGTTTTAGGTGTTTGAGAGCAACTAAGCACAATGATTTAAACGGGAGTCAATTTTAGGTCTTGGGTACCATATCCACAAGATTTTATCCACTAAACTAAATGGCATCAACATGTTCATTTTTTTTATCTTGTGCCTTAGTTTTTAACAAAATGTGCATGTTATTTTATCAAGTTGAATTTTTCATTTCAAGAAAAAGTACTTATAAGTGGAAAACAAGAATATGCAATTAAATAGATCCATTCAGACCTATCATTTGTCAAAATTCAGCCCAGGATCAAACTTAAACCCCTCTCAACCTGATATACTCCATCTCCCCCACCCCACCTAGAGCTGTAAAAAAATGACCTGATATGAGAACCCGACCTGAACCTGTAATGACTTGAAACTGACTTGCACCTGAAATTTTGGTAAAACAGGTCACTTGTAACCTGACCTGTACCCGACCTGATAATAAATGATAACTGATCTTGACCCAATACTCTATGACCTGACCCTGAACCTACACCTGTCCAAAAAAGACCGATAATTGAAGTGATGCAACCTGACAACAAGCCAAACCCGATTCGACGCCTGCTCTGATTAGGACCTGAAACTGATTATAACTCGACGCAACCTATTAGTGTCCCGACCTGTTGCGACTGTTACCTGATTTACCAGACCTGTGTAATTCGGTACCCGGTTTTACCCGACATGTTGCTACGCGTTACCCGATTTTACCCGACTTGTTGGTTGTTGACAATTCGACTTGTCATTGACTTCACCACATAGTAACATAAATCACAAACTAACACTACTACAAAAGCATATATAGACACCCCTAAAAACCCCTTAGGGACCACCCATGAGGCGGTTTGGTTTCTTAGTAAAAGAAACCATTCTTAGAGGTGGTGCACCAAATATTTAAAATAAGTGGTTATTTAGGTGTTGGTTATAAGAAATAGAAAAGAAGGAAAAAAAACCACTTATCTTAATTAGGTAAACTATTTGAACCTATAAAAAAAACAGTGATCTCTTTTTTTTTTTTTTTTTTTTTTGAAAGAGAAAATTCATTAATTGAAGGTCATACGACATCTACAATAGTTATTAAAGAAAAACAAGATACAATTAAACAAGGCTAAATCAAATTCGTCTTCGAAATAACTACAATGAACCAGATCGAGCAATACAGCGCAACCCCCTTGTATTTGCTGAATCAAGCAGCTATTGATGAGGAAGTCTATCATTTTGATGTAGTTTGGGAAGAACATTCTTGACCGAGTCATGTTGACCGCATCCGAGATTCTAATACCTTCATGTTGAGTCTCGAACTTCAACCAATGAGAACAATTTCTCATACCTAAAAACAAAAAAACCATACTCACAACTCCCATAGGGGAGAAGGAGATTTCCAAAACAGAAACTAAAAACCCCATAACAGGGTTAAACAGTGATCTCTTTATTGTGCATAATTCATTAATAGCTACTTAATTCATTGCTATTTTTATTTTTTTATTATAAAGTTAAGCATAATTTACTAGGTTTCTTTTACAAAAGTACAGCTCAATAAAATTTCACCAAACTTTTAACTACTATGGAAGAGAGAGTCATGCCCACTAAATAGGCTAGCCCAACTTCCATTTGTTGTGAAGTGTTATTTCACTAGGAACAATACAAGAGGAGGGGGGGGTGAATTGTATGTGTAGAAATAAACGTAACTTTTCGCGGAATTATAAAACTTAAACAAAGAAACAAGCTAAAGGAGCACAATGGATTTTTACGAGGAAAAACTTCTTGGGACCAACAAGAAGAAACAGCCTCGACCACTAGGGATTTTAAACTCAACACTTTCACTAATTAGGCCAAACAACTTTATTACAACCTAATTCTACTCACGGGCCACACCTTGAGTTCTTAAACTCAAGTTCCTAAATAATTGTTCCCTTAACAGTTGTTCCTCTCAACTTCACTTGAAGTTTTCTCACTTTAACTCGCTTCACTCAAAGCTTCCCTCTTACATCAAAGTCCCCTTACCGCAAAACAAAAATTACAATGATCAATGATAGCTTAGTGGAATAGAGTAAGAAGGCAAAAAACAAATGGCTTTTATGAGAGAATGAAGGCACTGACACTTTACTTAGTTAAACTCACTAATTCACTTGGTCAATCACAAATTGAAACTTAATTAGACATAAGTATTTATAGTAGTGATTACTTAGAACGTGGGTTTAAATCATGTGTTAGTGGTAAAAACATTTTCCCATGATGTTCCTCAACTAGAGGAACACGTTCCTTTTTCAGTACCCATGATATCCATGATCTCTATTAAACGTGGGTTATGGAAATTTTACTGCTTCCTTAAATTTAGCAACCACTAAAGCAGTAAATCAAAAATCTGGTTTAATCTTGATATATTTTAATTAATAAAACGAAATAAAATCCTTTTACCAAATATATTATCTTTAAAAATATTTTACTTATAACCGAAAAGGATATTTATTATCTTATCAAAATAAAATCTTTTCCTTAAAAAGATTTTCCTTAAAATCAGTTTTTTACTTAAATAAAACGGTTTCCTAGAATCTAGGCATAAAATACTCAAACGACATAATTAACCGTTGTACAACTTCAACCTATGTCATGTTCCTTTTAATAGTTAGTTCCTTTAAATTAATATGACAGTGCCAGTTCGTCTATTCCTTAAAAAGGAACAAACACTCATTCTCATTTTAAATTGCCGCAGTTCCTTACCATTCTTACTCGTTCCTTTACATTGGAACTAGAAACAAAAAGCCTTGCTTTGGTCTTCTTGCTCGAATGCTTATCCAGTATCAAATCTTTGAGCATCTTCACTTAGTCTTCAAAATCCAAACTTGATTTCTTCTTTGACTTAGTATTCTCTTTGCTCCTTTCTTTGATACCTTGTAAAATCCATTCACTTAACAACTTGTTAGTTCAATACTTAGTTTGCATCTTTGTTCCTTTGTCATCATCAAAAATAGGGTTCCGCAATTCCCCCTTTTTGATGATGACAACAAAGTTAAAAACTAAAGAATGAAAAAGATAAAATAATAATTTATATAATTTTATTAAGGCTAAGGATTTAAATTTTTCATTTTTTTAATATTTTTTCAACTTAGTTTGTTCCTGGTATCTTTTCCCCCTTTGTCATAGTAAAAAAAAAGGGATCAAACCCTTGGTGATTTTGGGAAGAATGATATTTACAATACCTTTAGACCATTAACATGCACCAAAAAAATGGCTAAGTTAGGAATTGCAAAGGTTTGACTTGCTCAAACAGTAATCACATAATACTAGCTATTCTAAGTAAGAAATTATGCAATCAAATTAGAAATGAAGACAATTTGTAGCAAAATTCATTATATTATAGCACTTGTTCCACAAAAGTACAAAAACATAAAAAGGAAGGAAAAGAAAAAAAAAAAGAAACAAAAGCTAAGAGTTCTTGTCCCTGTAAGAGAAACAGGAACTAGACATTAGGAAGGGAAGGGGAGTTGTGTTCCTCTATAACCTCGTCTTCAACCACCTCCTCTAACTTCTTCATAACCTCTCCATGATGCCCATCAAGTTACTGTTTCAAAGTGTTAATTGCTTGGGCATTATCTCCATATTCTTTTGTTGTTCTATCACCGTATCACTAAGGTTTTTCATTAGACTCATCATCTTATCAGTTTTAACATTCAAAGTCAGTGTAGGTGATTGTAGAACTTGATCATATGCTGAGCAGGGAGACACACCTCATTTACCCATCCAAAATCATATAAAGAAAACACTTACCCATCCAAAATATCTAATTCACCCCATTTTTAGGTAAAAAGTGTTTTTGCTTGTCCAAACCCGCCAAAAAAATTTGACCCAAAAAACCCCCAAAACCGGCCGGGAGTGTATAATCTGAATGAACTTGTTCCTTTCCCTTTGAACCAAAGTCAATGGGTGGTTTAGGTGGAGGAACTGGGGTGGTTTCTTGGGATGGTCCTGCTGTTCCTGTGAGAGGAACATAAGGTGAAGTGGTGGTGTAAAGAGAAGGAAGAAATGGATGTTGTGGTGCAAGGTCAGTGGATGTAGAGGAGAAAGGGTTTGGTTCATTCATTGCAACCTTCATCTGTTCATAACTGGAAGGAACAGAGAATGAGGAGGGAGAGATGGAAGGAATTATGGTTAGGGTAATTGGTATTTTTCGTGAAGATGGAGGAGTAGGTTCCTTGGGTGAGTTTTTAGTTCCTCTTCATCAGATAGGACTAAAGGAGAGTCCTCATTTGAAGGAACAGGTGTAGTTGTAGCAATTCTCAACCTAGAGCTTTGTCTAATACGTTTAGGAACAGGAGGGATAGGCTTTTTAGCAACTGTCTTGCGCCACTTAGGTGGCTGTTCCTTTAGTTTAGTGGGTGTAGGAACTTGTTCTTCCAGAATTACTTCCACTGGTTCCTCCTCTACTGCCTTAGGCAGTTTTCTCTTGTGTGAAGAACTAGAAGCAAGTCTCCCTTGAGTCAAAACCCCATCTTGGACAGAGAGGTCCAAGCCATACAAAGTCTTTTCATTCAATATATTACCTTGTTTAATTCCCAAGGTAGGCCAACCAGTGGTCTTGACTTTGAAGTGAGAAAGAAGAGAAGTAATAAGTGCTCCATATCCAACAACACAATGGTTCTCAATACAGTGGGTTAGATGTTGGATAAAGAGAGAGGGAAAGTTAATTTGGACGTGGTGGTCAAGGCAAAACATGTAACACATATATAGGAGACCCACCTCATTCCTCTTTTCTGTTCGAGGAATCAGTGCTCTCCAAACAAGGTTAAACAATATTTTATGGATAGGAGAGAGGAGATTGTGGTTGCGTTTTGTTTGGCCAGCAGTTCCCCCAAATGATTCAACAATATCATCCTGGGAGAAAATAGAAAAGGAAACAGTTCTTTTCCTCTTAAAATACATATCAGTTCCTTTACAAGGAACTTCCCATATTTTTCCTAAAGTTTCTTGAGAAAATTTTATTTTATTCCCCCTAACTTCAGTAGTACGTACTCCATCAGTATTGATGAAGTTTGCACAAAACTCGTCCATATCTAAAGGAAATAAGGCATTATTATATGCAGTTTCAAACTGGTATACCATACCTTATTCCTTTAGAATTTCAAGTAGTTCATTGAATTGAACTTTCTTGGCCCACTCAAGATCGACACAAAATCCTAAGACATACCTCGAATCACTTCCTTCCACTCTTTTCTTGGAGGAAGAAGCAGCAGTTCCTTTGGAAGGAACAGGCGTAATAGCTTCTTCTTCCCCCTCAACTGATTCTGGGATTTTTCTTCATCATCTTCCCCAATTAGTTTACGTCTTCTCACACTTCTCCTTGGTGACTCCAATTTTTGTTCTTTTACCACCATTTTTGTTTCTTGAGAAATTTCGATTTCTAGGGTTTTGGAAGGAGAAGAGGGGTTTTCCATTTGAGAGTTTGTAGGAGTTTTTGCTTTTGGAAAAGGTGAATTGAGAAAGGTTTTTGCCATTTGCTGAAGAGAAATTAAGGTTTTATGTGGTGCGAAGAGGTGTGAAGGAGATGAACAATGGTGAAGTTGAAGCGTTTAAGGAACACGGTTTTGGAAGAGAAGAAAGAAAAAGAAAGAAGATGCATTTAACAGTAAATGAACAGTTACACATGTAAAAATAAAAAAAAAAAAAAAAGATAAAAGTGAATCAGGACTTGATAAATTTGATTCCTATATTTTTGGGATTTTTGGATTTTTTATTTTGATTTTTATGGACTTTTTAATTTATGGAAAGAACTTGTGCTATAGGAACAGCTTATGCTAAATATCAACATTCTTCAAATCATGCATGTTTCTATCACTTAGGAACAATAAGGGGAGTATTATGTGACATTTGTGAGTCGCTTTATTTCTTTGAATCCATGTTTATGTGTTTGAACATCTTAATTTACGATGGTCTTAGGCAATTAATCACAGTCACTTAATATCACATAGAGTAAGACAAATCAATTCAGACATAGGAGATTGGAATAGGAACATTTACTTAAGTTTTATCAAGCCTAACTCAAGCCTTAATTTTTCATATCTATCTCTTTGTAGAGGCTTGGTTAGTACACTACTACAAAACAGGGCTATAGCAACGGCCTAAATGTGTTGCCAAAGATCCATTAATTGTTGCCATAAACCTATAGCAGCAGTTTATATGGCGTTGCCAATAGGTGGCGCTGCTATAACTCTATGGCAACAGATATGATGCCTTAGGCAACAACTTTATAAAATTGTTGCGATAGTTATTATTAGCAACGCTTTTTTTAGGCAACAATTTTCTACCTTTTGCCAACAATTTTATTATATCTAAGACAACAATTATTAAGTTTTAGTAACAATTATTTAGGATTTAAAGCAACATTTTTAGTGTTTAGGCTAACACTTTTATTATCTATAGCAACACTATCAACAGTCTATGACAACGTTTATTGCTCTAATATTGCAACACTTTTGTAGTCTCTAGTAACATTTCTCGCTATGGCGACTTTTTTATGTGAGTCTATAGCAACATTTCTTGATACAACTATCGCGACATTTTAATGTAAGCTTATAACAACACTTTCATACGCATTTAATTAGTAGCTCATTACAATAAAAATATTATACCAAAATATCCAACTACTACAAAAAGAAAACATTTATTTCAAATTAAGTTTTACTTATTCAAATAAAATATCCATAAAAATAATTCTAATAACAAAAACCATTATTATAATATGAATACATTAATTTAACTAATGAATCTCCAGAAAGAACTAATAGTTCAAGCATCTAGAATAACCTATATAGTATTAAATTTATTAGTCCAAAATCAGTCCAAAAAGAACTTCAATCTATACCCTTCCTGCTATCCTTGTATCCACCTTTCTCCTTTTATCTACCATCCTGTAAACAGAAAGATAATAATCAATATAATAGGAAAATTAATGCATGTAATCAAACCACAAAAGCTCACAATCATCAAACACCATAAATTTCACAATATCAAACAACATAATTCTAAATCTACATATAACAAAATAAGTAAAGAAGCTTTATAAAACATAGCTATATGTAACCATGACCAATAACGAAAGTGGTGTCAAGAAATTAGTTATGAATCACTTGAAACTGTAGACACCAAAACTCCTACAATCATTTGTGCAGTAATGTAGGGCCCTTTTTCCGTAGTCGTCCAAGTGAAGGAGCAATTGAATCAAGAGTTTTTCGTTATCTTCAGGTTCCTTGCTCATATTTCGTGATTTTGAGGCTTAAGACTCAAATTCGTTTGACGCTCTTTTTAGCACCTAAGAGAAAGAAATGACGGAAAGCACATCATGAGCAAACACAAAAAAAAAAAAAAAATTTGTAAAAGCAACAATATTTTATAAGCCCAAGGACCCAAGCATATGGGATATAAACCAATACAGGACTTACAATCCTAGCATGAAGGAAGGAAACACATACACAATTTAAAGTGGTGAGCATAACTCCATACTGGACTTCATAATGATATATCAGATTATGTCCAAACAGAAATTCTATTTCTATTTGGAATAAATCTTTCAATACAAAAAATTCCTTAACTTCTTCATATCAATCTCAAAATCTTAGTATGACTCTAGACCACTGTCACAATTCACAATTTATATAAACTTTTCCATTAGAGACAGCAGAGAGGGAAGGAGTAGAATGGACTTGAATGCTTATACATTACACTTGCTCATCAGGTTTATCAAGAACCACTAGAGATACTCACCATAAAAATCTCTTTGTAATCGGTGGAGCAGAAATATTTTAGCTTAACTATTTTATTATTGAAACTTCACTTTGAGACGCTTGCTCTATAGAATAATTTAGTGAGACTTATGTAATTCTCATTTTATAAGAAGTATAATTTAAAGGCTTTTGTTGGATTAAGTTGGAGTAGTATCCATATAATTTATCAAGATCGATGTTTCTAATTTCAGCAGGTAAAATGTTTTGTGCAAAGTAAAAAAGGAACAAGATTGCATTACTTATCTTGTATATTTTCATAATGTCTACCTAAATCCTAGTCGTACCAACATGCCATCAGAAAAAGCAATGTGAGAATAACGGTAAACAATATATACGACCAATGTTTTTCAGCAAGTTCTGGAATTAAATTATTTGGAGTACAAACAAAGATGACAATTGCAAAAGTATATACCTGATGTAGACCAAGTCGTCCGGTCTCTGTGTAGAAGTTACGTTGACAATGCAAATGTCTGGATTCATCTGGGGAAGGATGTGTTCTGGAAACTTTTGAATAGCTCCTTATAAGAGCTAGTGAATCTAGCGTAGCTCTATCAACCAGCCCAAGAAACTCGGGGGTAATACCAGGTGGCTTAGATCTATCTATTCGTCTTCTTTTCTGATACTTCCTCGTCTGATGATCCCAATCAAGACCAAGGCACATCATATGCAGCCGGAGTTTTCCTCCATATTGCGATGCTACTAATGTGTGGCTTTTTAAAGAACTTTGGAGGGCATATATTGTGAAATTAGAGTTTTTTTTTTTTTTTTTTTTTTTTGCGTTTATGAATTGTTAAATGAATATATGCCTACAACTATAACGCAAGCCAAGTAATAGATTATTGGCAAATGCGCTTGTCAAACATTTAAACCGCTACAGTTCATGGCATCATCTACTAATCTTAAAACCCCAGCATCAATAGAAATCTCAACCATATTCGAAGACTTCAAACAAAAACACTGGCTATGAGCAACCAAAGTATCAGTAGCCTCGAGCAGCTTCAATCGTTCCGGCATGATGCTGGGATTCAAAGAATCCTAGTGGGCATCTATTCAAGGGTTGTGTATTGCACACTCAATCTCAAGTAAGAGTGTTATATCCATTGGATTCAAAAAACTTCCCAAATTCTTTAGTAAAACCAATAATCAGTGCTTACAAGCATCTAGATCAAGAACAATTTGGATTTCTTTGTAACACAGCTGCATCATAAATAGGCACTACAAATCTAAATATTTATATTAAAAAAAAGTTTTACAATGTATACGGTGCATTTTAATCTATAATCCAAGTTCGCAATCTAACTGACAAACAAAGTAGAGTTTCTAATGTAATTAAAAAAATTGATTTAGATGCCACATGTAAGAAAGATCAATCTCCACAACAGATGAAAAAAAATTACAAACACAGACTTATATACCAACTCAGAAATACACACGTGAGAAAAAATACACGAAACAGGACAGTTTAGTATTGAAAATATAAAAATGAACAAACATAACCCAAATTCCCCAATCAACCAAATTCCCCAATTAACCGAATTCCCTAATTAAGAACCCTAATTTCGCCCTCGAGACTACACAAAAATATTCAATTATAATCGGTTAATAACTTAAACAACAAAATTGTGAAATTTAAGACCAAATTCGAAGAGATACATACCAACTCACATTGTTCTTTTCGCCAATTCAACACTGAATTTCGCCAATTTCGTCCCAATACCCAAGTCAAAAACGTCAATCCACAATCGCTGCTTCAAGAAACGATGATAAAAGAGTCAAAGAGTCGAAGAGAAGAGAAGAGAAGAGGAGAGAAGCAAACGCAGAGGGAGGGACGAAGAGGCAGGAAGAAAAGCAAACGCATAGCAGGGTCGAAGAGAGTACCTCAAAGGGTTTTGGCCTTTTCGGGTGAGCAAAGTTGTGAAAAAAAAGTGGGGAGGGAAAACCCAAAAAAAATGCTGTACTGAAATTTTCTCACTAAATCTGTTTTTTTATATTTTTTTTATTTTTAACATGTTTTACATGCTTGACAAAAAAACTGTGGCAATATCTCATTAAAATATTAAAAAACTACAAACTGTTGCAATAAAATAGTCATAATATATAACTGTTGCAATAGTTTTTCTATAGCAACGTTTTTCCAAAGTCAAAGTCTGCTTAAATTAATAATTATTTAACTGTTGCAATAGCTATGATATAGCAACGCTGGTAAGACTATTGCATAAAAGGGCGTTGCTATAGCCCTATTTTGTAGTAGTGGTATATCAGCAATCTGTTTTTCAATTTGACAAAACTCAAGTTTAATCAAACTTTTTTCCACATTTTCTTTTAGAAAGTGATGTCTGATATGTATATGATGCTTAACTCTTGAATGATGCACTGGATCTTTTGAAATACTAATGGCACTTGTATTATCACAATAAATAGGAACACAATTACAGATTATTCCATAGTCACAAAGTTGTTTTATCCAAAGCATTTGAGAGCAACACGCAGCAGCAGGTACGTATTCTGCTTCAGCAGTGGATAAAGCTACTGTGTTTTGTTTCTTGGTGCTCCAAGAAACTAAACTATGACTAAGAAATTGAACCATAGCTTACGTGATTTTCCTATTTACAAGATCTCCAGCATAGTCAGCATCAACATATCCTCTTAATTCAAATGTGTCACTTCCTGGATAGAAAAGTCCAAGATCATCTGTTCCTTTGAGATATCTAAGAATTCTCTTTAGTGCTGTTAGATGAGACTCCTTGGGATTTGCTTGAAATCTAGCACACAAACCAACACTAAAAGCTATGTTTGGACGACTAGCAGTGTAATATTCCGTATTTTTAGTAGTTAATATTTATATTTTTTAGAAAAGTTTTGGTTATTAAAAAGGTTATTATTTACTAAAAAGACTTTTAAAATAGGCTTTTATAAAAGATTTTGGGTGTTTAAAATTAATCCTAGCTCAATTTGGATTTTGGGCCTGGGTTTACTAATTTTAAAATCTAGGTAGTTTGTTTAAAACAAAATTTAAAAATGTTTTAAAGGGAAAAAAAAAAACCAAAAGATTTTACAAAAAGATTTACAAAAAGAAAAAAAAGAAAAAAAAAAAAAACTAATTGCCGGCGCATAGCTCACGCCCAAAGTTAACAAAAGTTGGTTAACTTTACTTCTTCTATCTTTTGCTTAATATGCTTCTAGATTATTTATCTTAGGGAATATTCTCCAATTTTAGCTAGATGATCATAAAAAAATAGTGGTCTTAGCTCAAATTATTTATCTTCTCTCAAAAACCCATCTTTTAGTTCTGAGTCATAGTACGACTCTACTTGTCCAACTAGTATAAATAGGGGTCTCCACCCATCATATTCTTCACACCAAATTTGAGAAATACATCTCTTTTCTCATGTTTAAACTCTCTCTCTCTTTTAGCCTACCCTTTCTCTTCTCCCTAGTAGTTATTAAATTTTAAGGTGCGTGTATATGTAGATCTTTAATAATTATATTTGCAACCTTAGTATCATGTTTTTAGGAAAATATTATGGATTGAAGTCATGTTTTTATAAGTTTTATTATGAACTACATGTGTTTTGTATGAACATGTTTGAATGTTTATTAATTTTATTATGCACTTGAATTATGTCTTTAGTTCAATATTATTATAAAGTTTGATCTTTGAATCTGTATTCATATAATTTACAAGGAGTTTGATATTTAAATGCATGTTTAAATATTTAAAAAGGAGTGTTTTTGAATTATTATTATATGTCAAAAGTTACCTCTTAAGCAAGTTATCTTATTTATGCCTTTATATGGCTAAATTTATAAGTAGTACTATTCTTTTAAAGGAGGATTATTTCAGAAGGATTTTTATTAGATATATGATCTTTTATGATCGCAATAATAAAGAGGCAACGGCTTGTTATTTATTAGCAAGAACGGTAGCTATTAACATTATTTACCCAGGCAACGACTTGTTATTTATTAGCAAGAACGGTAGCCATTATATTATTTACCCATGTACTTTTTGTATAAGTCATGTGGACAAGGTAGTAATCCCTCGTAATAGACTCAGCAAGGAATACTAAACTTGGGGGGTGTGCACACTTTAGGAAAGGTACCTAGGCAAGGAAAAATGATTTTTACTAAAGTTATATACTTTATATTATATAAGTATTAAAAGTATCCAAAGAAGGTTTATGAAAGTTAAAAGTTTTGAATGTTAAATTAAATAAAGTGTTTAATATTCCGCATATACATGTACTCAGTATTTTTACTGACACGCTTTTTGTTTTGTTTTATGGCTTTGTCCCTGTGATGACCCTATTTTGGCGAGCAGAATTTACAGGCATACTTCATATGGGGGAGCTAGTGAGGAATCATAATTAGTCAAGGAGTTGTCATTTTATTTTCTATATTTCCATTTTTATAGTTGTACAATAAAGTTTATATCAATAAAGAGAAGTTATTTCAGTTATTTCCGCTGCACCAGTTTAAAGTTCAGTTAATAGTTAGCATTAAAGCCTTTAACGTTATCACGTGGCGGTAACACTCTCAAGTTTCTCAAGTTTTATATTAAAATATCTTTCTAGAAAGAGGTAAATTTAGGGGTGTTACAAAGTGGTATCAGTTTTCCGGGTTCTTTTTGAAAATAAAATAAATAATCAATAAGATTATGGGTAGATTTTAGAAGGGCATATAAGATAGAGTTTCACATTCTATTTGCAGTTTTTTGGCATTTTATATGCAAATTTTTTTTAGCATAAATACTTATATTATCAAGTATAAATATTTTCTAATTTATATGTTTTGAAGAAAGGAATAAGTGTGTAGATTTATTTTTCTGAGGAAAGTTCTGGCTAAGGAAAGACTTGGTACTTAAGTTGGCCGTTTGTGCGCACCTCTCTTTCCTGGGAACTCACTCGACTAATTATTCATACACTATGTACCTAGTACTCAAATACATAACTCTTTTGTTCCTATACGCATATATGTATTTTTCAAACGATTTTTTTTTTTTTTAGGAATTTCAACTATTTTTTCGATTCATTTCAAATTATAGTTACAATTTTATTTTATTTTGACTATTATGTCAATATGTAATTCATATTTTTACTTATATATCTATACATCTTTTCAAATTATAAAGCTGCAACTGTTTTTTTTAATGAAGTATTGAATTTTTTTTTTATTATTTAGTTATTCATTGATATATTAGAAATATGATTTTTTTGATAATATATTTCAAGGAAGTGTGACTTATTGTCAAGTTAATATGAAAGATCTTTGTATTTTTCATAAGCAGAAGAAGAGTTTATTTTTTTTATTATAAGAATTGAGTTATTATCCTGTCTTTCATGGCATATTATTAAGAAGCTACTTGCAAGTTGTGATATTACTACCTCTTAAGGCAAACTTTTTTTTTGCACAGATATTTTCTACGAGATGAACTTGGTTATTATTTAGCGTCTTATATGACATGTATGCATGTGATCCAATTCATGCAAAGTGATTTATATGTTTATTTTGTTGATTTATAAGTGTTACAAGAACCTATGATTTCAAGGTAAGCATAGTTGTTTTAGATTCATTAAAGGTGAATACTATTTTGGTTTATTCCTTGAAAGGAAAGAAGTTTAGTAGTTATGTTTTTTTTATAGACATGAAGAAGACATTACCTTACGTTATGCTAAGAATTGTGAAATTAGTCATTTGAAGTTTTATGAAGTTGGATGATCTTTAATATTTAGTGACATGAGTAAGAAAGGGAAAATTGATGATTTGTGGAAAGTAGAAGTAGGAGATCAATGATTTATACTCATTTGGGCGAATTATCATGATTTAGATAAACTATATATTTTGTTTATGGATAAAGTCAACACCATTATAGCAATGATATAGCTACAACCTTAAAAAGGTGATAAAATAAGGGATATTATGAGGATTTCATAGGTATATGAGATACCATATTTGAATTTTAATTTAATTAAGGAATCTTACCTTATGCTTAATTGCAAATATCTTTAAAGGAGTTACCAATGTTATAGTTAAGTAAAGAAAGTACGAAGCAAGACCATATTTGAATTTTTAGTAGGTTCCTTTGGATCCTTTTTGTTTTAAAAGGTAGAAGTAAGATACTAGAACTCTCTAAACGTATGCTAAGTTGATTTTGGGGGATTATTAAGTGTCAAGAGAAGTATTATTTTTGGGAGTAGTCTTAAACTCTTGCTTGATGTTTGTTACAGCGAGTTATAAAGGATTGGGTATATCAATTATTAAAGGAGCTAAATGACTCAAAGTCTCTAATAGTGGAAGAAATATACTTTTGGAAAGAAAAAAATCGGAGTTTAATAAAGGAGAAAAGGGAAGAAGCTAGTCAATCAAGGTAATTGATTTTGGGAAGCGTAGTCGAATTTTTGTCTTGTGGATTTAAGCATTGAGTATATATTATGTGAAGGAGTTAATTTTATTGAAATGAAGTTTATATCAATTTGGAGACAAAATTGTTTATTTATTGTCTAAAGTCCTAATTTACTACTGTAGAACTGTCTATTTTGAGAGAATATTGATTATGGTATTTCAAGGAAAATTTTAAGATGATTTTCGAGTAGTTCTATTTTTGAGCTCCCAAGTAAGGAAGACTACTTTTCTTGAAGTATGTGTTTTGTTATTATGTTAACAAGTTTAGCATATGAAATTATTTAATTTGATTTGTAATAAAGTATGATCGACATTATTTTGTTGATATTCATTATGAATTCTTCATGAGTTATGTGAAGCTGATTAAATTTTGAGAGAAAGTAAAGGTATTTTTTTTAAAAGGGCATGTTTTGAATATTGCATTTTCGAGAAAAGCTTGCGAAAGGTTTTGTAAAATTCATTTGTTATGACTATATTATAGCATTTTCATAATATATTAGTATTTGCTTCAAGTTTTTTTCCTGCTATTTATGCCTTTATTATCAATTTGTAGTTATTTATTATTTCAAGAATTTGGAAAATTTTCCTAATCAAATTTATAAACTTTTCATTTTGTCATAAACTATACCCTTTTGGACTTATTCAAATATTTTCTTTATTATGTTGATTTATTATTGAAGGCAAATGCTTCTATTATTATTACCTTGAAAAAGAGATTAATTCTCACAGCTCAAAAGATATTTTCGAAGGTATAATCTATCTAGCGATTTTGTTATTCTTTTGTCAGCCAGTGTTTCTTATATTGTTTTGTATTACAAAGTTGATAAAAAAAAAATTAAGTCAAGTTTTCAGTCTTAGCGAGTTACGGGGGCGTAACTCCTTTTAAGGGGGATAGAATGCGATAGAGTTTCGCACGTTTGACCTTAGAACGTTATTTTTGACCTAATTTTGACTTGTTTCATGAGTTATTAAGTGAGTCAACTTACTTTTATAGGAAGTTTATAGTATATGTGAATTACTTGCTTTATTTCTTAATTGCTTGCGTTAAGTTTCGAGGACGAAACTTCTTTTAAGGGCGGTAGTCTGTAATACTCCGTATTTTTAGTAGTTAATATTTATATCTTTTTAGAAACGTTTTGGTTATTAAAAAGGTTGTTGTTTACTAAAAAGGCTTTTAAAATAGGCTTTTATAAAAGATTTTGGGTGTTTAAAACTAATCCTAGCTCAATTTGGATTTTGGGCCTGGGTTTACTATTTTCAAATCAAGGTAGTTTGATTAAAACAAAATTTAAAAATGTTTTAAAGGAAAAAAAAAACCAAAAGATTTTACAAAAAGATTTACAAAAAGAAAAAAAAGAAAAAAAAAAAAAACTAATTGCCAGCGCATAGCTCACGCCCAAAGTTAACAAAAGTTGGTTAACTTTACTTCTTCTATCTTTTGCTTAATATGCTTCTAGATTATTTATCTTAGGGAATATTCTCCAATTTTAGCTAGATGATCATAAAAAAATAGTGGATCTTAGCTCAATTATTTATCTTCTCTCAAAAACCCATCTTTTAGTTCCGAGTCCTAGTACGACTCTACTTGTCCAACTAGTATAAATAGGGGTCTCCACCCATCATATTCTTCACACCAAATTTGAGAAATACATCTCTTTTCTCATGTTTAAACTCTCTCTCTCTTTTAGCCTACCCTTTCTCTTCTCCCTAGTAGTTATTAAATTTTAAGGTGCGTGTATATGTAGATCTTTAATAATTATATTTGCAACCTTAGTATCATGTTTTTAGGAAAATATTATGGATTGAAGTCATGTTTTTATAAGTTTTATTATGAACTACATGTGTTTCGTATGAACATGTTTGAATGTTTATTAATTTTATTATGCACTTGAATTATGTCTTTAGTTCAATATTATTATAAAGTTTGATCTTTGAATCTGTATTCATATAATTTACAAGGAGTTTGATATTTAAATGCATGTTTAAATATTTAAAAAGGAGTGTTTTTGAATTATTATTATTTTTCAAAAGTTACCTCTTAAGCAAGTTATCTTATTTATGCCTTTATATGGCTAAATTTATAAGTAGTACTATTCTTTTTAAAGGAGGATTATTTCAGAAGGATTGTTATTATATATATGATCTTTTATGATTGTAATAATAAAGAGGAAACGACTTGTTATTTATTAGCAAGAACGGTAGCTATTAACATTATTTACCCAGGCAACGGCTTGTTATTTATTAGCAAGAACGGTAGCCATTATATTATTTACCCATGTACTTTTTGTATAAGTCATGTGGGCAAGGTAGTAACCCCTCGTAATAGACTCGATGGGAAATACTAAACTTGGGGGGTGTGCACACTTTAGGAAAGGTACCTAGGCAAGGAAAAAGGATTTTTATTAAAGTTATATACTTTATATTATATAAGTATTAAAAGTATCCAAAGAAGGTTTATGAAAGTTAAAAGTTTTGAATGTTAAATTAAATAAAGTGTTTAATATTCCGCATATACATGTACTCAGTATTTTTACTGACACGCTTTTTGTTTTGTTTTATGGCTTTGTCCATGTGATGACCCTATTTTGGCGAGCAGAATTTACAGGTTGATATGATGCATACTTCATATGGGGGAGCTAGTGAGGAATCATAATTAGTCAAGGAGTTGTCATTTTATTTTCTATATTTCCATTGTTATAGTTGTACAATAAAGTTTATATCAATAAAGAGAAGTTATTTCAGTTATTTCCGCTGCACCAGTTTAAAGTTCAGTTAATAGTTAGTATTAAAGCCTTTAACGTTATCACGTGGCGGTAACACTATCAAGTTTCTCAAGTTTTACATTAAAATATCTTTCTATAAAGAGGTAAATTTGGGGGTGTTACAAGCAGTTAGATACAAAAGAGAAACAATTATGCCTCTATATTTTGTTTGATCAACACTTGTTCTTATTGAATCTTCATCTAATCTAGTTGAAGTTCTCATAGGACTGTGATTTATCTTTGAATTTTCGAGGCCATATCTCTTTAACAGTTCCTTTATGTATTCTAGTTGATGAATAATTATTCCTTTTTCAATTTGCTTAATTTGTAACCCAAGAAAGAAATTTAACTCACCCATCATACTCATCTCAAATTCATTACTCATAAGGTTTGAGAATTCTTTACATAAAAACCCATTAGTTGCTCCAAAGATAATATCATCAACATATATTTGAACAAGAAATATATCAGTTCCTTTCGATTTTAGAAACAAAGTTTTATCAACTTTTTCTCTTTTAAAATTGTTTTCTAAAGGAACTTAGATAATCTCTCATACAATGACCTAGGTGCTTGCTTTAACCCATAAAGAGCCTTGTCAACCTTGTAGACATGGTTTGGGAAAACATTACATTCAAATCCAGGGGGTTGTTCAACATATACATCTTCATTTAAATAGCCATTAAGAAACGCACATTTGACATCCATTTGATATAGTTTAAATCCAATATATGCAGCAAATGCAATTAGTATTCTAATGGCCTCAAGTCTAGCAACAGGAGCAAAGGTTTTTTCATAGACAATTCCTTCTTGTTGATTATAACCTTTTACTACAAGTCTAGCTTTGTTCCTTACAATTGTTCCATATTCATCTAGTTTGTTTCTAAACACCCATTTTAAGCCAATCATTTTTTGTTGTCTAGAAGAGGGAACTAGATGCTATACCTTGTTTCTTTCAAACTCATTTAACTCATATTGCATAGCAGTGATCCAATCAGAATCAGTTAGGGCTTCTTCATGATTTCTTGGTTCCATCATTGATAAGAACGCATGAAATGCACAAAAATTTCTTAACTGAGATCTAGTTTGCGTACCTTTAGATATGTCACTTAATATGAGTTTCACTAGATGTGATTTTTTATGTATCCAAGGTTTTGGTTGAAATTCCCATATAGGAACATATTGTTCCTCTTGAGTTTCATGAGAGGATGAGGAGTCTTGTTCATTTGTTCCTCTTTCAGCAATTGTTGAATGAGTTCCTTCAACATTTTCGTTCTTAGTAGGAACAGGAACAACTCCATCAACTTGAGGAACAGGAACAACCTTGTTATCAAAGTTTTCATCTTTCCTCTTTTACTTCTTCTTCCTCAATTGAATCTGCATCTTTTTCGTTAGGTCTAACCAAGCCAATTTCAAAGTCATCAACCTGCTTGCTTGGATTAAAATTGTCAGATTCATCAAAGATTATATGTACACTTTCTTCAACACACATAGTTCTTTTATTATAAACTCTATAAGCGTTACTATGTGATGAATATCCTAGAAATATTGCTTCATCACTCCTTGCATCAAATTTTCCTAGATTATCTTTCCCATTATTATGAACAAAACATTTACAACCAAATGTTCTGAAATGTGTAATATTGGGTTTCTTTCCAGAATAAAGCTCATAAGGAGTTTTGTCAATGATAGGTCTCATCATGGCACGATTTATTATGTGACAAGCAGTATTAACAGCCTCATCCCAAAAGTTCCTTGGAAGTTCACTAGCAATTAGCATAGTCCTAGCCATTTCCTCCAAAGTTCTATTTTTCCTTTCTATAACCCCATTTTGTTGTGGTGTCCTAGGGGCGAGAAAAATTGTGATCTAGGCCATGGTCTCTGCTTAAGTTATCAAATTTATAGTTTTCAAATTCTTTACCATGATCGGATCTAATATGCATCAACTCGTGAGCATTCAAATTTTGAACTCTCTTTGCAAAGGCAAGGAACTCATCATAAGTCTCATCCTTGCTAGAGAAAAATATAACCCAAGTGTATCTTGAGTAGTCATCAACAATAACTAGCATATACCTCTTACCACTTTTACTTTGAATTCTCATGGGGGCCACACAAATCCATGTGAATTAATTCCAATGGCTTTGTGGTGCTAACAACAGTTTTAGATTTGAAAGAGGATCTATTATGCTTACCTTTGGCACATGCATCACAAACTTGATCGATATGAAATTTTATAGATGGTAATCCTAAAATAAGATCTTTTGATCGAAGTTTGTCCAAGTAATGAAAAACTAGCATGTTCTAGACGCTTATGCCATAAGAGTGGATCATCTTCAATAATACTAAGACATGTCAAGTTGTTTTTAGGAACAAGATCCACAATATATGTGTTTCCTTTCCTTAGCTTGTTCCTTCCAATATGACATTCTTATAGTTAATGTTAACGATTAAGCATTTTTCACTATTAAATTTAACAACATTTCCCTTGTCACAGAATTGGGAAATACTTAAGAGATTATGCTTTAAACCTTCAACTAGAAAAACGTTATCAATGGAATGTGATGGTGACTTACCAACCTTACCCATGGCAAATATGTTACCTATCTTATTGTCACCAAAAGTCACACTTCCATCTTCATAGGTTGAGAGTGAGAGAAACTTAGATTTGTCTACTGTCATATGCTTAGAACAACAACTATCAAGATACCAAGTGTTGTTCCCCCTCACTCCAACCTGCAAAAATCAACTAGTTGTTAGTTGTAGGAACCCCTTGTTTCGTGGGGTTCCTACTCTTGACTAGCATTTGTTTTAGCAATCCATTTCATGTTGGTTAATTTCACAATCTTGCCGATCATTCCAGTTCTTAGTTGACATTGAGTTATGTAATGACCTATCTTTCCACAATACATACAAATTTTGTCACTAGGTAGGTTAACATATTTATTAGGCTTGTTCCTCTTCTTGTGGTATTCAAAACCAAGACCTTCTTTTCTTTTAGTCTGTGGTCTCTTAATCCACTTAGGAACATCCATCACTTTGCCTCTGTTGCTTGCAACAATAAATTCCTTCTTGAAATTACAGATCTGCTCCTTTAAAATAATTTTCTCTCTATTCAAATTTTCGATTTCAGACCTGTAATCTTTCAAAGAAGTTCATCTAGTATCAAAGGAACTTAGAACAGGGACAAATTCCTTTAGGTGTGGAATTTCTAAATTGATTAGATAATTTTCGTTCTTCACACTCTCATATAATTCCTTGATTTTTAAGCTCTTATCAAATAAATCAAAGAACCTACTTTCAAAATACGTTCTCATTTTCTTAAGCCATTCTATATGTTCTTTACAAACTTTAACAGCTTGTTCAATTTGTTCACGTTTTCATGTTCATCTCTACATTCAAGAATTGCATCATAAAGAAGATCATAAATTTCAGTCCTAGTTTTTCCATCTAAGTCTGATTCAATTATATGTTGGCTTACCTCAACATTTTCTTCATCTTCTTTTATGTTAGTGTTTGCCATGAGGCAAATATTTGCAGTTTCTTCAGTCTCTAAATCTCCCCAAGCTGTTATCATAGCTTTTCGAACGTTCGCTTTAGAGAAAGGTGCTTTAGATTCCGTGTTCCTTTCAGCGAAGCGTTCCTTGTTCCTTTCTTTGGTCTTGTCAATTTTCCAAAGTGGACATTCCTTGATGAAGTGATATGTACTACTACACTTATGACAAGCAGCTTTGTTAGAAAACTTTTTAGTTTTACCTTTGAATTTCCCATTCTTCATGTTCCTATACATCTTTCGAAATTTTCTTACCATGAGTGTTGCTTCCTCTTCTTCTGAGTTAGAGTCATCTTCATCATCTGCTTTTAGGGCAATGGACTTTGACTTAGAGCTTTCACCATACTCAATATCAAGGTGGAGCTCATGAGTCATAAGTGATCCAGCAAGCTGTTTTAAGTTGAACTTGGTGAAGTCTTTTGTTTCTTGCAAAGTAGTGACCTTAGCCATCCATCTATCCTTAGGAAGACTCCTAAGAACTTTTCGAACTTGTTCCTCTGGTGAAATAGACTTACCAAGAGAAGCTACCTCATTAATAATGTTAGTAAAACGAGTAAACATCTCTTGTATGCTTTCCTTAGCCTTCATGGAGAACAGTTCATATAGATTCATTAGTAAATCAATTTTAGATCTCTTGACTTCATTAGTTCCTTCATGAGTTACTTCAAGTATATCCCATATTTGCTTTGCGGATTTGCATCCCATGATCCTATTGTATTCATGGGGTCCAAGTCTACAATGCAATAGTTTAGCAGCCATAGCATTCGCTTCCATTTTTTCAAAATCAGCTTTGTCATATTCAGAGAAGGGTTTTAGGAATTACCTCATTTTTATCATTAGTAGTTGTGACCTCAAAATCACCAACTTCAATGACTCTCCATACCTGGTAATTTTCGGCCTTAATGAAAATCTCTATTCCGTTCTTTCAGTAGGAATAAAATTTCCCATTGAATATAGGAGGCCTTTGCGTGGAGTAACCTTCCTCAAGTTTCTCGGTGGTATTTATTGTTCCTTGGATCTTTTTCTCAATAGGATTTCCTATTTTTCGTGAGTTCTAGCTCTGATACCAATTATTATTTCACTAGGAACAATACAAGCAAAAGGAGCGAATTGTATGTGTAGAAATAAACGTAACTTTTCGCAGAATTATGAAACTTAAACAAAGAAACAAGCTAAAGGAACACAAGGGATTTTTACGAGGAAAAACTTCTTGGGCCCAACAAGAAGAAACAACCTCGACCACTAGGGATTTTAAACTCAACAATTTCACTAATTAGGCCAAACAACTTTGTTACAACCTAATTCTACTCACGGGCCACACCTTGAGTTCCTAAACTCAAGTTCCCCAACAATTGTTCCCTTAACAGCTGTTCCTCTCAACTTCACTTGAAGTTTTCTCACTTTAACTCGCTTCACTCAAAGCTTATCTCTTACAGAACCTCACTCAAAGTCCCCTTACCCCCAAAACCAAAATTACAACGATCAATGATAGCTTAGTGGAATAGAGTAAGAAGGCAAAGAACAAATGACTTTTATGAGAATAATGAAGGCACTGATACTTTACTTAGTTAAACTCACTAATTCACTTGATCAGTCACAAATTGGAACTTAATTAGACATAAGTATTTATAGTAGTGATTACTTAGAACGTGGGATTAAATCATGTGTTAGTGGTAAAAACATTTTCCCATGATGTTCCTCAACTAGAGGAACACGTTCCTTTTTTAGTACTCATGATCTCCATTAAATATGGGTTATCAAAATTTTTCTGCTTCCTTAAATTTAGCAACCACTAAAGCGGTAAATCACAAATATGATTTAATCTTGAAATATTTTAATTATTAAAACAAAATAAAATCATTTTACCAAAAATATTATCTTTAAAAATATTTTACTTAAAACCGAAAAGTTTATTATCTTATCAAAATAAAATCTTTTCCTTACAAAGATTTTCCTTAAAATCAGTTTTTTACTTAAATAAAACGGTTTCCTAGAATCTAGGCATAAAATACTCAAAAGACATAATTAACCGTTGTACTGCTTCAACCTATGTCTTGTTCCTTTTAATAGTTAGTTCGTTTAACTTAATATGACAGTGCCAGTTCGTTTGTTCCTTACAAAGGAACAAACACTCATTCTCATTTTAAATTGCCACAGTTCCTTACCATTCTTAATTACTCGTTCCTTTACATTGGAACTAGAAATAAAAAGCCTTGCTTTGGTCTTCTTGCTCCAATGCTTATCCAGTATCAAATCTTTGAGCATCTTCACTTAGTCTTCAAAATCCAAACTTGACTTCTTCTTTGACTTAGTATTCTCTTTGCTCCTTTCTTTGATACCTTGTAATATCCATTCACTTAACAACTTGTTAGTTCAATACTTAGTTTGCATCTTTGTTCCTTTATCGTCATCAAAACTAGGGTTCAACATGAAGCTTTCCACGTGCCTTTTTAATACGAAGGGTTCACCCCTTCCTTTGCTTCCTCTTCGATGTAGGATTAAAGAAATCTCAATAGTACAATTTGGCATAGCAAACGTGGGAGGAACGTGCCACCAATCACCATCATTTATTTGCTTCTTGAAAAAATAGTTTTTTTTGCTTTGTTTATTCAACCAAATGGTTGAATTGGTCATACATTCAACGCTCTTTTCACCAATTATTTTTCATTCTCTCCCCTGGAATCAACTTTTCCCCCACAGATTTATTTAAATAAACCAACAAGCTCTATACTCCTCTTAAATTCAATTTACCTTAATACACTCTGAAAAAATAGAATCAAACATAATATAATGGATGGAGGGAGCATTGGAATGTCATTGAAGCACATCCTTAGAAGGGTTACGATGAAGTATCCGAGTTATTGATTTGTTTATCTTGGTAATATATCCGTACCCCCATTACTCAATTCTTGGGTCCGCCAATGGGGATTTCTAAATGCTAGCTAGGTGCTGATCAATCACCCAACAAACAAAAGAAATCAAGTTTGATTAACAAGCTAAACCCCAATGTAAAATCCCCTAACCTAGATTCAGGATGTAAAGACTAAATGAAATCTACATCCCTTCCCCTAGTTGCAACTACTCACACATTATATTGGGAAAACAAATCAAAGCTTTAAGAAATCTCATCATCATAACAATGGGGGAAAAGAGAAAAAAGGGATTTAAGAAACTAATGAAGAAAGATCTAATTAAAGTAAAACATAAAATAAACAAGATTAAAGATAGAAGAAATGAAATAATTAAGAAATTACCAACTTTTAATCTTGAATAAAATTTGGAAATGGAGTTCAAAAACTTCAAACTCAACTTAACTCTCCTATGGTTCTAAGAATTTGAATACTTGATCAAATTAAATCTCCCTTAGTAATAATGTAATAAAGCTTAAACTAATATGAAAGAAATTTGCCTTATATAATGCAAAAGTAAGCTAAGTATAATTACAAATAAACCTTTCCACAACAAAGAGACTAAAAGAGGAACGTTCTATGAAAAAGCGCTCGACCCGGGAGGGTTGACCTGACCTGAGCGCTTGGGTTGGACTTGACTCGGGCAGATCAACCCAGCAATGATGAGGGGTCGTCATGGTAGACAGTATGGTGAAGGTTGTTTCGAGGCGACCCGACCCCTCGAGTTAGATAATCCAGGCGGGTCAGCTTACCTGGGTCCTCGTGTCAGCCTAGAGTCCACTCTTTGCTTCTTTGAGCTCATTTCTTGCTCCTTTGATGCTCTCCATAATGCTTCATCTTTGATTTCCTATGTCCAGGGCTATGCAAGCAGCCTACTAGCACACCTCTAAATCCTGAAATAAGACAAAAACACCCAAAGAAAGAACATACAAGGAGAAGAAATGCATAATTCAAGCAAGTAGCTAACTACAAAGCTAAACTAGCTCAAAAACTCTAAAATACTAACTAGAAATTAAACAACTAAAAATTAACAAAATTAACAAGATAACACTTGGTCTTGTGTCTGATATCCCCAATTCCACCTTGAGGGGAGGGTGTAAAGTTGATGATCAAGAGATTGATCATCACATGCATCAAGATGCTCAGCTCACTGCTCAACCTCAACATCATTTATCAATCTCATATTACTCCCTCTAGATATTTATGTGACACATCAGATTCAATTAGTTTGAGAGCTTTCTAGAAGACTTCTCTAATTAGTTAGAAGCTTGTTAATCACGTTTATTATTAGTTGTTTATTTGTTTTAGCACCCTTTTGTACAAAAGGTTTCCAGTGAATTAGTTTGTAGATTGACATCAATAATATTTCTTGTCTTCTTGAGTTTCTCTCTCAAAACTCAATTTTCTCTCTGATTTTCTTCCTAAAACTGCAAATTACAACAGTTTTTACAAGGACAACAACCATTTCGAAACAATTGGAAATGTATATGTTCGACTCGGATATTTTAGTTTCTTATATGATATTCCATGGTATAAAACCGAACTTTTGTCACCTCAAAGAAAAAATAAAATATAACAAGAAGTTGGTACACACGATTGGCGCATCAACATGAGTATTGATCGAGCCATGCACGTAACTTTGCGCTGATTATGGTAAGAATCCCAGTATAATCTTCCAAAGGGTAAAGATTTGGGCTTTTCGTATTTTCCATGCATGATGCTGTACAACTGTACGAATTGCCACCACTTATGAGTTATGAGTGGTATAGTTTTTATTTTTTTTAAGGAAATGAGTTATATAGTTGTCAGCCCACGACTTCATCGAATATGATGGTTATGTCCTTCCCGCTTTGTCTACATGGTAACAGATCAAATAATATCCATGTGATAAGAAGAAAGATTGAGAAAAACAATATTTAAATAGATAAAGAAGAATGTTATATTTTTTTTTTTTGTAAATAAACTAGCAAGAGATTCCAATTCCGGTGTCATTAATTTTAAATTTGTTAACATGATTAATAGTTGAGTACACTTTTAACACTTATACATTTTCTTATTTTCATAGTTGAATATATACTTTTCTTTGATTACCTTTAGTATATTTGCGTCAAATTTTCAACAAATTAAAATAAAAGACATCATCTGAATGTAAAAGTAGGCTTAATTCTTGAACCTTCCCATCTATTTTTTTCTTCCATAAAAACCCGTCATCGTTTTTTTAATACCAAATGGCAGAGGAGTGCTGCTATATTTGATGCTAATCTAGATGATTGGCCTGACTTTACCAATCTGGCTAATTGGCGAATGCTTTACATTTGATTATTACATAAAAATGCAAGTTTCAGAACACAAATTCATAGACTTTGACAGACTTCAATAGTAGAAGCAGTTCTACTATGTACCTTGCTCGTCGAATCGGACTCAGTAGAAGCATATAGACATTGGTTTCCATCAATTGCACTGCAAGTTATAAGATGAAGGGTAGTTTCAAGCTCTTCTCCATTGCTCCACTCATGCACAGTGGCCTTAACTAAAGAAGGGTTCCTGTGAATGCGCTCCCACAACGGAAACTTCTTTCTGGGCATGACATGATCATTTTCTCCAAGCTTCAAACTGGGGCAATAATCACCCCCGCCGTCTCCAATATAGATGGTTTTATTCTTCCCATTTTGTCTAGAAAAAGCTTGTATGCGCTTGAGAATCATTCCCTATTAGAAGTCCCCTCCAAAGAGAAACTGATCAGTTGCTTGAAGATAGTGACAATACATTCAAACAACAATACTTATTGTTTTCAGAATAAATTATTTTGCATCAGTAAAGCAACTAACAAGCTGCTAAAAACACAACTCTTAGCAAGATAAATTGATTTTTCTTAACAAATACTTAAAAGAGTTTTAAACAGGAAACTTAAAGGCGCCAAATTATATGGAGGAGATGATTTGGATTGATAAAGTAGATAGATTATTAAGCTTTCGAGTGGGTTGACTCGCTCCTAAAACTATAATATAGAGCAAACAATCTTCACAAAGCTTACTTTTAACCTGATCTCTCGGTATACTTTTCTTTTGTTATAACAATTTCTCATTCCCATTCCTCTCTCCACCAACTAACTTACTAAGTCCCTATCTTCCTTCATGAGTTTCTCATAACTAAATGATAATGTGCTTCCTATTGTATTTGTACCCCTCCCTTTGGGCCGAACCCTTGCACAAGCGGACAATAGCTACTGCCATTCTAGTTCATGTCAAAAGAAATTAAACACCCATTCACCACAATAATATCAGCTCCAACAGCTTGCATCCCCAAACAACTTCCATAGTACATGTCTCTATACAGGAATGCAGCCAGATTCACAAACTCATCAAACTTATGGGTGACAATGTCTGGTTTCCTCAGATAGGCCATCAAGAATTCCCCATCCAAAGAAGCAACCATAACAAAATGGGAACACGAGTTACAGTTATATCCAAAATATAATGCTCAAAATAGCAACGATCTATAAATCTTGTGACAAAATGAAGCAACATCATCCCTTTGAAGAGCGATGTAGTTCTTCTCAAACATCTCAAAAAGTAACTGAATTATGATGACTCCCACACTACATGCCCCTGTAAACAGGGGTGGATTAGGGTGGGCTGTGAAGGGGTCAAGGTTCCTTGTATGATTTCAAAAATACATATATAAGGTTTGTCAATGTGACAATATATAATGTAGTCATTTGGTCACTGATTCAATGATAGCTCTTGCCGTCTTACATGAAATAAAGATCATGTAGTGTAGGCTTTGAACAAACTCAAATCTGAATTTTGGTCTTAAGTGATTGCTTTTTGGTTTTCTCTTTTTCCTCATCTAGTCACACCCCCCCCCCCTCTCCTTCCTCCCTTTTTTTCTTGCTTTTACTTCCATTCTTTCTTCTTTTAATTTCCCTTTCCTTCATTCACATTTTTTGTATCTTTTATTCCCGTCTGCGTTTTAAGAAAAACGAACACCATTTGGTTTATGAAATTCTTCCTCCGTAACAAAAAGAATGCAACAACTAAATATTTTATACCTCACAAATAATTCCCAATTGTTGTCACTATTTCTGTATTAGTTTCAAAATTTTAGTAGGTTAAAGAAACTAAAACAAGCAGGATAGATGTAGATATAGATATAGAAATAGATAGGTAGATTTAGGATCAAATGAGAAGATTCTAAAAATGAGAATGATGTTTTTGCATATTTTTTGAGCTGAATATATTTTTTTCAACTAAAAATATACTGCATCTTCCTATGCTACTCTTATTTATACTTAAAAAAAAAAATTGTATCTTTACTGGCCTTCTGCTAGCAAACACTCAATCCATGCTGTCTCTTTTCCCTGCTCTGCCACTCTGAGCCACTATTTAGCACGGTTAATGCTCAGTGCTCACCACCGCCATCACATTGGTACCATCCTTATAATCTTCTCACCCTCACTCCAATCACCATTCTTTCCTGCTACCAAATCGATCTTTTTAAATCAGTGGTACCAATTAGGTTCTGTAAAATGGGACGCAAGAAGTCTGAGGGTGAATCCTTTTCGGGTTAGCCATACTTACTTAGCTTATCATAACAGGTTGCTCCGTGATTGATCGATACATATCTAGCACTTGTAAGATGTAACCGGATATAATTTTTCTTCATAAATAGGACTTGAAATACACTCAAATGGCTATATCTAGCGCCTGTAAGATGTAATTGGATATAATTTTTCTTCGCGAATAGGACTTAAAACACACTCAAATGTTTTAACTTTAGATTTTAGAAGCAGCAATGAATATCATGCATTTTGATAATGTTTAGAGTAATTGTCATCACTACTAGCTTCCTAGATGACTTGGAAAGCTGAAACAGTAAAAGAACATAAAAGTATTGATTACCACAAAGCTCTCTTATTGTTGTTAGGAGTTTAGCACTAGAGCACTTTCATAGTAGAGCCAATATCTCTTCATTTCATTATTCAAGAACACCAAGAAGCACTCAGTGCAACTTGAGGGGGATAATGAATAAATTAAGGGAAAAGAAACAAAACCATACTTTGAGAATATTCATATCCTTCTTCACATCATGTATATTGAGTCTTAAGCCCACTAACATACAGCTGTACAATCATACTCTTATACTTCTTTACTTCATATAGCCTAAGCGAAAACAATGCTAATCTAAGCATATGAATCAGAATCCAAGTTCACAAGTCCGAGATGCATTTCATAAAGAGGGTCAACAGAACCAATTGATCAATAACCAAACATTGTCCTCTAATGGCCCTTATTAATTAACAAAGTAAAACACACATCAATTCACTTGAATAGATAATCAATTTTGTATGGACATATGCTTCATAATGCGGTTCATATTCAACATCTCTACACAATCTAGCAACTAAAATTGTTCAGGAAAATCATACCTTGCACATATGGGAAGGGCAAAGAGTACAACCATGTGGAGATAATTTGAAATCATGATATGGCACAATCCTAAGCCTTCCATCATCGTCAACAGAAGTTGGATTCGTGATTATTTCTGTAAAGAACCCAAACAATTGATGTTGTTCCAGGATTGTCTTGATGAAAAATTGGTTGGCGTCACTTACTATCCTTAAATCACACCTGAGGCCAAAAATGTTACAGCCTTAAGCTTCACCATAATACTTGAAAATTTATAGTTTGACAATGAATATAAAACGTGTAAACCCAATTAAACGATAACCCAGTACACCATTTCACATAACAAATTACCCCATAGAATGAGCAGATTTAATTGCTGAAATAATCTTTGGATGTAATGGCATTTGTTTTAAACACTCTCCAATATCTTCAATAGTTTTCTCTTGTAAGTGAAGCTCCTCCATCATCCTATTCTGTATAAATTTCAATAATAAAAACTTTAGGAAAATGATATATGCAGCCAGAAGCATTTATAAAACCAATCAACGCGTGATTTTGTCATATATATTCCTAAACTAATACCATTTTCGAAAAAATGTATATAATACTTATTTTTAACCTTTACAACTGCATATATCAAAACCATAAACTTCATAATTCATAAAGTAACTGAATTAAGTTTAATCAAGGCAAAGTTATATACTATAAGTAAAGCAAATCGCATTGATCAAATATATTTTGATTATCAATTTCTCCTAAAAAAATTTCAAGGGGAAAAAAAATCATCATAAAAGAAATTCTATACAGCATCTACAACTGAAAACATGCTTATATATCAATTATCAATCAATAAGATATAAATTACTCCACTTCCTTCATTTACAAAAAAATTAACTAAGCATATAAATAAAAGGAAAGAAAAAGGGACCATGAGAGAGTTCCATGGCATAGTTGAAAAGAGCTGATCGAATAAATGAGTGAGACCCATTTGAGTTACAACCCATCTATCACTATCTCCATCAATTATGGTTCGATCAAAGTCGAAAATCACCACTATTCTCGACATTTTTGTGAGGAGAAACAGGTGATGGAAGTTGGCCTTTTGGCTTTTGGCAATTGGCGATACTTATTTTTCTTGGAAAGTAAAGTTGGCGACGGGCCTGGTGTCGGGCTAAGGGTTGACTTGCTGAGTTGCTTATAATTGTGCCAGGATGGCATCTCCAAGACGGGGCCCTAGCACGGCACGGCCCGTGTTCATGAGGGCGGGCAGATACGGGTTCTTACGGGCTGCTTGACCTTTGGGTGTCGTTTTTATCGTAAATGATTGGGAGACGAGATCCTATTTGTTTCGTTTCGAGATTAATGATTGTTATGAATGAGAGCAGTCACATACTACACAATGGTATGTAAGATGCGAAGTTGAGATAGGAGGGTACAATAGTTGGCTAGCTCTCCGACTTCTACGCGGGAGGATAGGGGTCAAATCTCACCAAACTCATCCTAGGAAATATCCTTTTTATCCTCTTCCTAGGATGATGCTTCTTCTTATACCTTTAAAAAAAGTGAAATGAGAAGTTAATTGTGGGTGAATAGTAAATTGACTTGACAAAATGTTGACACACTGCTTGGGCAACAATTGATAAACCAAGGTTCATGACACATATGTTAAGTGTTAACCTAATCTGAACAAATGTAAGAAAACAAACGATGTGGAACTTGAGAATTGCTTGATGGAGAAGGTTCTACGCCACATTTGTGCATGCCACGACAACTCTTTTATGCCCACAATCTATTGCTTTTCAATGGGTAATTTTTGCTCAATATTGATAATAAACAAATTTGTTTTTTATAGAAGAATTTATATTAATATATATAATATTCATAAATTTTTTAATCTTACTATATCAATAAAGATCCATTTTACAATATGTTTTCACATTTGCCTTCTCATTTTATCCCCATAAAACCAAAATATTCGCATTACTTGGTATTGTCTTCGGTTTTCCATTCTAAAATGGATTTTTTGTTCCAAACTACCACAACTTTTAAGGACTTTGCAAGAAACTACATTAACAAAGAAAAATTGTCCAAAAGTACCTTAACTATACAAAACCACATATAATCACTACCAAATCGTTTTTCTCATGCGTTGACCATGGTTTCCCGGTCACCGAAGTCATGTGCTCGGCACATGACCTGTACTTTTTGCCTTTTTCTCTCAAAATCCCTTCTACCTCTTGTTTACAACAACCCATACCACTGCAGGCCTCTCCTTTCTCCTTACTGCTGTCGATGTTGCTGCAGCTAGGGGTGTTCACCGGTCCAGGACCGGACCGGAACCGGCTAGACCGGTGGACCGGAATCTGGAAAAAATTTGGACCTGGACTGGACCGGAAAAATTCCGGTCCGGTCCGGTCTGGACCTGGATTTTTCTGGTCCGGTCGGTCTTGGACCTGTTGGACCGGAATCTTTATTTTTTAAAAAAAAATATTTTTTATTTGATTTAAAAATATTTATAAATTAGATATATTAAAATTTTAATAATATTAATAACAATATTTCTAAAGTTTATAAATAGTAGTTCTAAATTTCTAACTTTTTACTACCTTTTAAACTTTTTTAGCATATAAACTTTTTTTTTTTACTAAAAATCTGAAATTCCGGTCCACCGGTCCGGACCGGAAACCCGGAATCGGGATTTTCTTCGGACCGAGGACCGGACCAGAATCTTCGGTCCGGTCCGGTCCGATCCAGTCCAAATTCTGGTCTGGTCCGGTCCGACCCTGGTCTTTGAATAGCCCTAGCTGCAGCTCCGCCGTGGTTGCAGCCGGTGTTGTGGTTGATGTTCGCCGGTGTTGTGGTTAAAACTGGTGTTGTTGCAGCTCCACCTTTTAGGCGGTGTTGTGGTTATAGTCGGTGTTACTGCGGCAATGAGTCACGTGTCCGACACGTGACTTTTGCTTATCGGAAAACTGTGGTCAACGCAAGAGAAAACCGGTTTGGTAGTGGTTAACAGTGGTTTTGTAAAGTTAAAATATGTGGGGACAATTTTGCTTAGTAAATGTAGTTTCTTACAAATTTCTAAAAATTGTGGTAGTTTGGGACAAAAAATCCTTCTAAAATTAATTAATTTTCGCAACACACTTGTTACGCTTGTTACATCCTTACTGTCTTTTTACATTATGGATTCAAATTAAATGTCATATATGTGTCACAATATACTAAACATTCTAATTCTAAAATAATAAAACTGAAATTGAGAGTTTCGGTTTGGCAAGTTATTATTTGGGGTGTTTTCGATTATTAATCCCAAGTTTTGATTATTATTTCTAAATTATCCTAAATTACCATGTGTCTTCCCTTATTAGTCTCAATTCACAAATGACCTCTTTAACCAATTATAAATATGCCTATCTTTATCTAACATGTTCCCAACATATGATTCATTATCATCCATCCTTACTTCATTTCTCTTTCATTTTAACCCTCACCCCTTGCTTCTGATTTCCTCTTCTTCTTTTTGTAATAAAATTCTCTCTTTCTTCCTTGATATCTTTCACATTTCCACATCTTCTTGTTGGAGCTAGGGGTGTAAGATAATTAGGAAACGTTTAGAGTCCAGCCCAATTTAATCTAAAAGTTTGGACTGGATTTAGACTTAAAATTTGACGTCCAAAAGATTTCGGACTGGACTTAGACTAAAGCATTTGGAGTCCAATCTTGAGTCCAAAATTTTTGTCATACATACTCCATGAAGAAGTAGAATGAAATTTACAAAATAAAATTCTCAATTTCAAGTTTTAATGGGAGAATTGGCTCCAAATAAATTGGAATGTCATGAACTTTTTGTTTTTTAAAAGAAGTTCCAACTCCCAAAGAGACACTAATTTTCATTAATCAAAGTCGTACGACATCTATAATTGATGAACAATAATAGCGAAAACAAACATAACAAAGTCAAACAAAATCTAGTACAAAAGAACTAAGAACCCAAAATCATAGATTTGAGAATTCCACATATTCTCGATTCGTTGTCTCTATACAACTTTTCACAAGTGGATCCGGCGTTACATAAATTTGAGAAGAAAACTCTTGTATATACTCAACAGACTGCAGACAATTATTGATAACATTTGTACAACCGCATAACATACCACTTGTAAACCATTAATATCCATTATTTAAAAAATTGGAGATCTTGAAACTTCTACAAAAAGGAGAGAAAATCCACTAATAGATGGGACAACTCTCATAAAGAGAGTCAAACATAAATTTATGACTAGGTACTGAAAGATAAACAAAAAATTGAGACTTACTATTACCAAAATTGATTGATGGAAGCCCCTTGAAGGAGGATGCTAGGGTATTTTTTTGTAACTATAGTACAATTAATGGAGATGATATTTAAATAGTGTGTTTTTGTGTAAGACTGCCTTACAATAAAGTTATTAGTGTAAATCCACCTTATTTTTTGCTATAAAAAGGTGACTGTTTAAGTTAAAGGGGTCATTTTTAATAAAGGGTCACTTCTTATCTTAAAAAGGTCACTTCTACTATGAGTATAAGGAGGTGTTTGGTATGAGTACCGTAAACGGAATGGAAAGGATTTGAATAAGGAGGGGAAAGGGTAATGATAAGTGTTACCCTTATTAGTTGTTTGGTATCCTATTGGAATGGAAACGAATATGACTTACTCTCTTTCCTCTTGTTTGGTATAGTCAACAATGGAATGGAGTCACTTTTTTATATTTATTTTTTCCCCTTTCAACTTAACACATATTTTCCAATTTTATCACAAAGAAAATCTTAACTTTTTACACATATTTTTTTTAGCAAAATAGGAAATTAAACTATTAGTTAAATCCACTTAGCCAACCCGCCAAATGAAAACAAAGTATCATATGTCCAAAATAAGAACCAAACACAATATCAGAGTACTACATTAAGCAAATGACAACAAGAATATAAAGCTGCTAATAAAGCACTACATGACTACAACTCTTGTGTTTTCCCTTCATAGATGATAGGCGTGTCACGCACCTAACAAAGATAATTCCTAACTAACCTCGTAACTATGTAGCAGGGCAAGTCAAGGTCGAATCTACAGAGACAAACAGTATTAAACACTAGGTATCTTGACTCAATTTAACTAAACAAGTGACAAACAATGGTGGAAAAGATATTGAACTAATACTAACACTAAACTATGATAACTACTAACAGCACACGAGGTAGAATCAATTAATAAAGGCATCTAGAATTAATTATCCCCACTAGCACGAGTAATACATGAATAGTTCCCATCCCAATTAATATAATCAATCATCCAAAAGGAGTAATGCACCCTAAAAATACCAAAGATCTCTCCCGAGTACCTATGGCTACTCTAAACAAACAATCATACCTATTCCCATGGAATCATGCAAGAAAGAGACATTAAACATGGCATCACAAATAAATTCCTAGTAATCCTATCTACTTATTCCCATAGAGATATTCATACTCTTGATTGAATTAACAAATCCATCTAGATTCAATTCCCATTGAAAACAAGACATAAGGAATCAATTCAAAATCACCTATCCGTAGTATGATAATGAAAATAAGCACAATTCAATCAAGCAAGGATAATTAACGACATTAAAATTGGGATTATGGGAAAATTCATACATTAATCATTGCTAGGGTTCAACTTAACCCTAGATTATAAAACTACTCACTCATAATTGAAATAACAAAACAATTGAATAATAAATAAGCAAACATGATAATAAATAGAGAAAGAATTAGAAAACTTAGTCCTTTACTTCAATGAAAATAATCCAAGATAACGAAAATTGAAGCTCTCAAGGTTAACAATGGAGTTTTTCTCTCAAGAACTCTCTAAAACTGAATAATAATACCTAGGTACCGAAATAATATCCTTAAGAAGGTATTTATAGTTTCCTAAAATAATAAAACAACTTAAATAAAATCGACGAAAAAACAGGTCGACACGGACGTGTCAAATATGACACGGACGTGTCGACCTGATATTACAATATCAGTTGGAACACCAAAAGTTGTTGATCTGGAAAAAGACAGCAACACGGACGTGTCAAATATGACACGGACGTGTTGCCCTGGGAAACTAATTGTTGAAACTGATTTGCTGAGAAGAGTGTGACACGGACGTGTCAAAATTGACACGGACGTGTCACCCCGGAAATCTGAGATCAGTAGCGTCCCTTCGTAATCCAAGGAAATGACACGGACGTGTTAAATATGACACGTCCGTGTTGACCTGCTTCAGCCTATCACCATGCCAACTCATCACAAGATTTCCAATATGCTTGATTAACCTGAAAATTAACTCAAACACCACAAAATACCTCGTGAAGTGCCATAGAACTAAAAGAAGCCAGAATGATGCAAGAGTTAGCCCTAAATGCTCTAAACTAGGCTAAATGAGACTTAGAAATGCACCTAAAATAACAACTATTGATGACTTATCAAACTCCCCCAAGCTATATAAATGCTTGTCCTCAAGCAATTCAACATGAAACATAGGGAAAAGTAAGATAAAACTTTTCAAGCACACACACAAAAAGGCTTTCAAATCAAACTTCAATGTGAAAATGGAACCATGAGGAGAATAAACATAAAACTATTCATTCCAAGTCCTAAATCTCATAATTGTGACTTGACAACCAATCTTACCACTTTGCATCCCCCAAGCTTGCCTTGACCATATATGATAGCCCTCACTCTAATCGTGCACACAACACTCATGTGTATGAAAAGGTCAAATAATCGCTCAAAGCTCCATTCCATTGACTATATCCTACCATAAGCTTGCACATCTTCTCACTCTCCACCGCTACGGGACTACGTTATATGCAAAGAATCATGAGGACTTTATATAGGTTGTAATGAAGGCTTAAGGTATGGGTGTGGGAAAATCTAGAAAAGTGGTGCTCAAAGGGGAAAGTGAAGCTTTTTCACACACCTTTGTCAACAATTGCCAAACCTCAAATACACATTTTAATTTCATTTCATTTTCTTTTTCTCATTAGCTAATTCATAACTCCTCAACTATGAACTCCAATTTCCTTTTATTGCGCACTAAACACATAAATCACAAACTTTCTTTTGTTTTCTTGTGTTTTTTTTTTTTTCAATAAAGGGTTCAACAAACCATTTACAAGAGGAAATCAATAGGAGTTACAAAGACAGTAACTATGAAGAGGCGAATTCAACAAAGACCATGAGTTCCGAACAAACACTATTTCACATCAAACACCACAATATATCTCCTATGTCACACTTAACTTCATCAACATTGCTTCACAATCCCCTAGGTAGGACAAGGTAAAGGGCTTAAGATGCAGTTAATCAAAAGAAATAGGCTAGGCTCAAAGGGGTGACAAAAAGGGGGCAATCAATGTAGGTGGCATTTGGCTATGTAGCTCAAAAAAAAAAAAAAAAAAAAAAATTGCCTCAATCATACTCAATGCATACACAAGTCAATGCGGTCTCGAGGAGTATCAATGCAAGTTCTAAAGAATAATAGTCAAGGAAGAGCATCACACATGAAAAGAGGGACTAAAAAGATGTTAGTCCGTTAGGCTCAAATAACCTCACTAGGTAGATTTTTGGCTATCAAGTATAGTCAAGTCTCCCTTAGGGGGATCAAACCGGCGTGCCACAAACCATTCAAATCACAATGAGCAGGGAGGGATCAAAAATAGTTCAAAGTTATTCAAATCATGCTTAGACTTCACATAGAGTTGATCGTAGAACCAAGCTTAGTGCGTATTATCATCAAAGATCAATCCTAAATGCAACGTAAAATGCAAAAACTAGCATGCCAAAAATTTAAAATGCCTACAATGTACAAGAGATCAAGAGTATAGGACCTCCCCCGAGCTAGCATGTCACAATGTCCTCAATGTGACAAGGAGAGAGGAGAAACAAAACTCAAGGTGGAGGAGGAGGAAAGGTACCAAAATAACCAGGAGGCCATCAAGCATGGCGAGTCCAATTCTGAAAGTCAGGATGGAAACCCCGGAACTCGGACACCATTGTATCATAGCTACCCTGCAGAGACTGAAGATGGCCATCAATAGCAAGGCTAGACTGAGTGAGGTTCTGGACGTCATACCTGAGAGACTGGACCTCTAAGCGTAAGTCACCAAAGCCGCTCTGTGGAGAGGCTAGCTGCTGTTCCACAGAAGAAGAGGACGAGGATGGAACATCAGCAGCAGTGGGGGTGGCGGCACCCGGATCCTCATCCATAGGATCGCCATGAGGGTCAGCAACAGGTTGCCACTCAAAGTCGGGCTGGAAGATCCAGTTCTCCGGGAGGTAGATCACAGTGGCCTCTGCGTTAGGAAGATATGCATAAGGTCGCTGACTGACTAGCCAAACATACCCAGAGACATTATCCTGCTCGGCTATCCAATGCATAGCGCGGAGAGAGCGCAAATTAAGACGCGTCTCTCCAGGTACAGCTGCCAAGTTAGAAAGATCATAGCCAAGATATATAGCAAGGATAGAAATCAAACCCCCAATGGTAATCTCCCCATTACCTTTTCTTACATCATCCAAATGGTCCATGAGCCACATAGAAGGCACAAGACGACAATCCCCCTGAGTCATATGCCATAAGAAATAGAGTTCCCTCAAAGAAACAACCCCGGAACTTTCCCCCCTAGCAAACAATGTACTAGCAAGTAGTCGATGAACATAACGAAAGCCCGGGTTGATAATCCTGGTGGCCTTAGAAGACCGGGGGTCATAAGTGAACTGGGATGTAAGGAGGCGCCAAAAGTGTCCTGAATCAAACTGGCGAGAGTGAGAGTGATGGGGGTCAATTTGACCGCCTCGAGGAAAACCAAAGGCCTCTGAGACTTGCTTAATGGAAAGGGTATGGTGATTGCCCATCAATTGGAAGGAAAGCTTCCGAGGAGACTTATCTGTACCCCTATGCACATGCAATGTAGAGAAGATCTCATAGGTCAGATGGGCATAGGTCGGAGCATGAAGATTGAGCCTATTATCCCAACCCATGGAGTGAAATAATTGTGGGACATCGTTCTCAATACCTAAGGCGGCTACCGCGGTGGAGTCATAGAAACGGGTAGGCCTTAGGCGTCGGCCCGAGATACCCATATAGTTTTGCATGTGATCCGGGTTGGTAAAGGTTATACCATAAGTCTCAACAACTGGGGGAGCCAAATGAGGAGGTGGAGGTGGTGGGGAGCGGTTGCGGAGATTAGTGGTGGAAGTGTTTCGGGGTTCGTTTCTCCTAGGTTTAGGACCCATAGTTAAACAAGCAATTTGCAAGCAAAGGGTAAAACAAACCAACCACAATAAAAAACAACCAATTCACAAGATCACCACCAATCTAGGACCAAGCCACAAACAGCACCCAATAGTAAATCGCAAATATCACTAATTAGCAAATCACAAATAGCACAAAAGAAACACAATATCCAAGCAATTTGCAAAGGGCACAAATAATAAGTAATCAACAATGGGGGTGAATGTGCAATGTCACAATGTAGGGAGAAAAAGAGGTGTTACCAACAATGTCGTGGGAGTAAATCCCGCAATGAACGTGCCTTGCTTTCAAATTGTGCTAGTGAAGGTGAGTTAATGACCAAAGGGACTCCAATTGACTCAATAGAAAATTTCCCCAATGCAATTTCTAGGGTTTGAAGAAGGATGGAAGAAAAAGAATGGAGATTTTTCATTGGAGTAGAAAAAGGATGTAAAGAAAAGATTGATGGAGAAATTGGGTAAGAGGAGTGAGGGGAGAGAGTGAGGAAAACAATGGCGGATGGAGAAGATGAAGGAAGGTGTAGAGAGGGAGAGAGAAGAAAGGGGGCTCGAAAATTATGAAGGGGGGGGAATAAAACCCAAACGCGGGTTTAAAGTGCCGGACTGCAGGTCAACACGGGCATGTCGAAAATGACACGGACGTGTTGACCTGCTGTTCTCAAGTCAGTAGCTACTGACCTGGGTTTTTGCGAGCGACATGGACGTGTCGTTTTTGACACGTCCGTGTTGACCTGTAGCAGCAGGACATGAAACAATATATATATATTTTTTTAAGAGTAGCAAGAGAAACTATGATGGATACTGAATAAAGTACTAAAAATCTATAAAATAAAAATAAAAACTAAAGTAAAAAGAAATAGAAAAGAGGAGAAAAAAATGGAAAATTGGGTTGCCTCCCAATAAGCGCTAGTTTTTAAGGTCATTAGCTCGACCTCCTCATTTATCAATCACATGAACGAATAGAGAGTATGATGTCAACTCTCTCAGCAATGGGATCTCCAACTCGGTAGTGCTTCAATCTGTGGCCATTTACCTTGAAAGTACCATCTTGGCGGTTCCATAATTCCACTGAACCATAAGGGAAGACCTTACAAACTTTGAATGGACCCGACCACCGCGAACGGAGTTTACTAGGAAATAGCTTCAGACGAGAATAAAAAAGAAGAACTAAATCTCCTTCCTTGAACTCTTTTCGCACAATACCTTTGTCATGCCATCTCTTGGTTTTCTCCTTGTACAACTTTGAACTCTCATAAGCGTCAAGCCGAATTTCATCAAGCTCATTAAGTTGAAGTAATCTCTTCTCACCCGCCTTTTGAGAATCGAAATTGAGGCTCTTAATAGCCCAAAATGCACGATGCTCTAACTCAACAGGAAGATGACATGCTTTCCCATAAACAAGGCGATAGGGGGTGGTACCTATGGGGGTTTTGAATGCCGTTCTGTAATCCCATAGTGCATCTTCAAGTTTTGCTGCCCAATCTTTCCTCGTTCTCACAACCGTCTTCTCTAAGATGATTTTGATCTCGCGGTTAGAAATCTCCACTTGACCACTAGTTTGTGGGTGATATGAAAGGCCCACTCTATGGTGCACACCATATTTCTTGAGCATAGCTTCAAACTTTTTCTCCAAAAAGTGCTTGCCTCCATCACTAATCAAAACCCGTGGAATGCCAAATCGAGGAAAAATAGTTTTCTTGAAGAATCTACTTACCACACGAGCATCATTAGTAGGGGAAGCAAAAGCCTCCACCCATTTGGAGACATAATCCACAACAACCAAAATGTATTTGTTCCCATAAGAAGAAGGGAACGGCCCCATGAAATCCACACCCCACACATCGAATAATTCAACCTCAAGGATGGTGTTGAGAGGCATCTCATTCCGACGGGAAAGATTACCCGTTTTTTGACATCGATCACAAGAATGCACATAATGATGAACATCCTCAAACAAAGTAGGCCAATAAAAACCACTTTGAAGAATTTTCGCTGTAGTTTTATTGGTACTAGCATGGCCTCCACAAGGTAAATCATGACAATGAGATATAATGAGAGAGATCTCATTTCCAGGAATACATCTTCTAATGACCCCATCTGCACAAGATTTATAAAGAAATGGATCATCCCAAAAATATCTCCTCATCTCCTTAAAGAATTTCTTCTTTTGTTGTGATGAGTAGCCATGAGGAATAGTGTCACTAGCCAAATAGTTGGCTATATCAGCATACCATGGGATCTCCGTAGTGGCTAGAGCTAGGAGTTGCTCATCAGGAAATGTATCATCAATTGGAAGATTCTCATCACCTTCACTATCAAGGACAAGTCGAGAAAGGTGATCAGCAACAACATTTTCTGCTCCTTTCTTGTCCCGAATCTCCAAGTTAAATTCTTGTAGCAACAAGATCCATCGAATCAAGCGGGGCTTAGCATCTTTCTTGCTCATCAAGTATCTTAATGCCGCATGATCAGTGTGAATTATCACCTTCGACCCTACCAGATAGGATCGAAACTTCTCCATCGCATATACCACGGCTAACAATTCTTTCTCAGTTGTGGCATAGTTCATCTGAGCCGGAATAAGAGTTTTGCTTGTATAGTAGATGGCATGAAGCTTGCCATCTTTCCTCTGACCCAAAACTGCCCCCACAGCATAGTCACTAGCATCGCACATAATCTCAAAAGGGAGATTCCAGTCGGGCGATGGAATAATAGGGGCAGAGATAAGAGCTGCTTTTAACCGGTGAAAAGCCTCAGTACAAGCATCAGTAAACACAAAAGGGACATCTTTGCCTAAAAGTTCAGTTAGAGGTCAAGCAATTTTTGAAAAATCTTTTATGAAGCGGCGGTAGAAGCCCGCATGACCAAGAAAACTCCTTACTCCTTTGACAGAGTTAGGAGGTGGTAGACGCTCAATGACCTCTATCTTGGCTTTGTCGACTTCGATTCCCCGATGAGAGACAACATGACCCAAAACAACGCCTTGTTGTACCATGAAATGACATTTTTCCCAATTGAGAATCAAATTAACTTCTTGACATCTATGGAGCACCTTTTGTAAATTAGCAAGACAAACATCAAAGGATGTTCCATAGACAGAGAAGTCATCCATAAATACTTCCATAGAGTTCTCAATAAGACTGGAGAAAATTGCCATCATGCAACGCTGAAAAGTGGCTGGAGCATTACATAATCCAAATGGCATGCTTCGATATGCAAAGGTGCCATAAGGACATGCAAAAATAGTCTTTTCCTGGTCACTTGGATGAATAGGAATTTGGAAGAAACCGGAGTATCCATCCAACCAACAGAAAAATGAATGTTTTGCCAACCTTTCCAACATCTGATCAATGAAGGGGAGGGGGAAATGATCTTTTCGGGTGGCCTTATTCAATCTCCTATAATCAATACACATGCGCCACCCTGTCACAGTTCTAGTTAGAACTTGCTTACCCTTGTCATTCTTGACAACGGTCATGCCTCCTTTCTTTGGGACTACTTAAACAGGGCTAACCCACTTACTATCAGAGATAAGGTAGATTATTCCTACATCAAGCAATTTTAGAACCTCTTTCTTAACTACTTCCATCATATTTGGATTAAGTCGTCGTTGAGATTCTATAGAAGAAGCATGTTCGTCCTCAAGAATGATTTTATGCATGCAAAATGAAGGATTAATGCCCTTAATATCATCAAAAGTGTACCCAATGACATTCTTGTATTTTCTCAAAACAACGAGTAGCTTTTCAATTTGAATGTCATCAAGCTCAGCATTAACAATAATAGGGTAAGTATCATTAGGACCCGTGAATACATATTTCAAAGTAGAGGGGAGAGGTTTCAGTTCTACCTTAGGAGGCGTAGTACTCTCCTTAGTTTCTCCCGAGCTCAATATCTCCTTGATAGGCTTTTCAGATTCAATGGCTCGTGTCTCCTCTAGAAGTCTCTTGTATTCCTTGGTTTCACAATCTTCCTCATCAGCACTACCCATCAGGACAGTTTGTAGTGAGTCATCAAGTTGCAAACTGAAAGCATTGGCTACTATAACCTCATCAAGAGCATCCACTCTATAAACAGTTTCTCCCATTGAAGGAGAATTCATGGAGTTTGTGAGAGTGTATTCCATCTTCTCATCACCTACTTCAAAGGTGATCTTACCCTTCTTCATGTCAATAATGGCTCCAGCAATGGCCAAAAAGGGTCTCCCAAGGATGATGGGAACCTGTGCATCTTCTTCCATCTCCATGACAACAAAATCACATGGAATGAAGAATTTACCAACTCTAAGAGGAACATCTTCAAGGATACCAAGTGGAAACTTGACTGTTCTATCTGTTAGTTGGAGAGAGATGCGTGTGGGTTTCAGTTCACCCATGTTGAGTTTCTTGCAGATAGACAATGGCATGAGACTAACACTAGCCCCAAGATCACACAAAGCATTCTTGATAGCAATATCACCAAGTTTGACTGGAATAGAATAGCTGCCTGGATCTCCTAGCTTTTCTGGAAGCTTGTTCTGCAAAATATCACTACACTCAGCTGTTGGTGAAACAGTGACATTCTCTTCAATTTTTCTTTTGTTAGAGAGCATGTCTTTCAAAAACTTAGCATAAGAAGGCATCTCAGAAATAGCATCCAAGAAAGGGATGTTGATGTGCAGCTTCTTCAAAATATCAAGGAACTTCCCGTATTTCTTCTCAAGTTTTGCCTGTGCCAATCTTTGAGGGAATGGAACAGGTGGCTTGTATGGTGGAATAGGGATGACAGTGGGTTCCTTTTGCTCAGTCTCTTTAGCTTCATCTTCCAAAACCTTATCACCTTGATCTTCTTCACTCAACCTTATAACCTCTTCTGCACTTGTCTTTTGCTCAGTCACCTTCTTTGTAGGCTCTTGCAATTCCTTACCGCTCCTCAATGAGATGGCATGGATATGCCCCTTAGGATTTGGTTCAGTTTGCCCAGGGAGTTGGCCTGAAGGTTTAAAAAGATGACTAATTTGTTGGGCAAGTTGGGTCATCTGACTCTCCATCAACTTATTATGAGCATTGATTTGTTGGAGAGAGTTGTTGAAGAATTCATTTTGCTTGGCCTGATATTCAACTTGCTTTGCTTGAGAAGAAGCTAGATTCTCCATGATACTCTCAAGGTTGGATCTAGAGGATGAGGAGGAAGAGTTGAAAGGTGCTCTTTGTTGGAAACCGGGTGGTTGGGAGTAGTTGGTGTGTGGAGGTTGAGGTTGGTTATTTTTATATGAGAAATTGGGATGATTCTTCCAAACTTGGTTATATGTGTTTGAGTATGGGTTGTTTTGTGGTCTTGTGTTTGTGTTTAGGAGGGCATTGGCTTGCTCAGATATCATGCCCATGGTGTTGTATTGACACTCATTCAATGAATGGCCCTGCACTTCACAAATCTCACAAATAGGTGCTATTGGTCCGCTACTCAATTGATCAACCTTAGCTGCCAAAACTTGCACAGTGTTAGTCAAAGTAGCAATAGCATCAACCTCATACTTACCTCCCCTTTTAGGGGCTCCATAAGACACACTCCAGTCATTCAAATAGTTGTTGGCAGCCATATCATCCAACAATGTCTTAGCAGCTTCCGGAGTTTTGGCCATGAAAGTACCGCCAGATGCGGCATCAATAGAACTTCTAACCTCATGCTTCAGACCATTATAGAATGTCTGAATCAGTAGCCACTCAGGAATGCCATGGTGTGGGCATTGTCTTTGCAAAGCCTTGTATCTCTGCCATGCCTCATAGAGAGACTCTAATTCGTGTTGTTGAAAACCAGATATTTCATTTCTGAACTTTGAAGTCCTCATGGGAGGGAAGAATTTGTAGATAAAGGCCTTCTTCAGTTCTGGCCATGTGGCAATCTTCCTCACCTTTTAACCATTCTTTTGCTTCATCCCTGAGAGAAAAAGGAAAAGCACAATATCGAATCAGATCATCAGAAACATTTGTGAGTTTCAAAGTATTACACTTCTCTAGAAAACTAGCCAAATGATCAGTAGGGCTCTCTTTTGGTGTTCCCGCAAAATAGTCCTGTGAAATAAACTGAATAAATTGTGGCTTAAGCTCGAAGTATGTTGCATTGGTGGTTGGCCTAGTAATGGTGGTGGTGGTCTCATCGGGCATAGCATATTCCCGTAGAGACTTTGGTGGTGTTTCGTCTCCCATTATTGATTCTTGTTGTTGTCTTCTTCGTTGACCTCCTAATCTCCTTGCTGTGGCTTCGATCTCGCAATCAAGAGTAACTAGATCTTCTGAACCCTTGCTTCGAGTGCGCATGCAACAAAAAGACTGAAAGAAAAGAGATCAAACAACAAACAGAGTAACAATGATTGAACAAAAATAAGTTTAGTTAAATAAATAAAGGTTAACTAATCTAATACCGTTAGTCCCCGGCAACGGCGCCAAAATTTGATAGGCGTGTCGCGCACCTAACAAAGATAATTCCTAACTAACCTCCTAACTATGTAGCAGGGCAAGTCAAGGTCGAATCTACAGAGACAAACAGTATTAAACACTAGGTATCTTGACTCAATTTAACTAAACAAGTGACAAACAATGGTGGAAAAGATATTGAACTAATACTAACACTAAACTATGATAACTACTAATAGCACACGAGGTAGAATCAATTAATAAAGGCATCTAGAATTAAGTATCCCCACTAGTACGAGTAATACATGAATAGTTCCCATCCCAATTAATATAATCAATCATCCAAAAGGAGTAATGCACCCTAAAAATACCAAAGATCTCTCCCGAGTACCTATGGCTACTCTAAACAAACAATCATACCTATTCCCATGGAATCATGCAAGAAAGAGACATTAAACATGGCATCACAAATAAATTCCTAGTAATCCTATCTACTTATTCCCATAGAGATATTCATACTCTTGATTGAATTAACAAATCCATCTAGATTCAATTCCCATTGAAAACAAGACATAAGGAATCAATTCAAAATCACCTATCCCTAGTATGATAATGAAAATAAGCACAATTCAATCAAGCAAGGATAATTAACGACATTAAAATTGGGATTATGGGAAAATTCATACATTAATCATTGCTAGGGTTCAACTTAACCCTAGATTATAAAACTACTGACTCATAATTGAAATAACAAAACAATTGAATAATAAATAAGCAAACATGATAATAAATAGAGAAAGAATTAGAAAACTTAGTCCTTTACTTCAATGAAAATAATCCAAGATAACGAAAATTGAAGCTCTCAAGGTTAACAATGGAGTTTTTCTCTCAAGAACTCTCTAAAACTGAATAATAATACCTAGGTACCGAAATAATATCCTTAAAAAGGTATTTATAGTTTCCTAAAATAATAAAACAACTTAAATAAAATCGACGAAAAAACAGGTCGACACGGACGTGTCGACCTGATATTACAATATCAGTCGGAACACCAAAAGTTGCTGATCTGGAAAAAAGACAGCAACACGGACGTGTCAAATATGACACGGACGTGTTGCCCTGGGAAACTAATATCAGTTTGAAACTGATTTGCTGAGAAGAGTGTGACACGGACGTGTCACCCTGGAAATCTGAGATCAGTAGCGTCCCTTCGTAATCCAAGGAAATGACACGTACGTGTTAAATATGACACGTCCGTGTTGACCTGCTTCAGCCTATCACCATGCTCATGCATCCCCAACTCATCACAAGATTTCCAATATGCTTGATTAACTTGAAAATTAACTCAAACACCACAAAATACCTCGTGAAGTGCCATAGAACTAAAAGAAGCCGAATGATGCAAGAGTTAGTCCTAAATGCTCTAAACTAGGCTAAATGAGACTTAGAAATGCACCTAAAATAACAACTATTAATGACTTATCAATAGATCCCAATTAGCAAAAGTTACTACAAACAACACCACAAAGTCCATCAGCCTACTTTTTTTTAAGTAGATCAAGCACATATTGTTTTTTCATAGGATTCGGAGCTTGATAGAAGATACGAAGCTTGTGATCCTCGGCCATAAGAATCGTTGTTGCTTCTAAGGCTTCGGATGGAGATATGCCATCTAACTTCATCACCTCATCTAATACCTTGTCCACTTTTTCATCCATCTTTTGCTCCCTTTCTTCCGCTTTTGACCAAGCATTGGCCATAGTTCCAAGATTCACAATAATGTTTTCAAATATTTTTCCAAAATTATTTGAAACACTATGGAGAGATGCCACTAACTCATCAACATCATCCATCTTAGCTAGGCTCTTCAAATTCTTTCCTTTTACCGTAGAATCCTTCATCTTTGCCTTTTTGGAAGGAGTTGAATCATCATCCTCAATCTTCATAGGACGTTTTTCAGATTGAGTTGTAGAATGAGTTGCAGATTGGGTGGAATTCGCATCATCTTCTTCATCACTCTCTATGTCTAATGGTTGGTTAGCAATCTCTTGATCCATATCTTCTATAGCACCAACAAACGACTCACTCACATCTCCGGTAGCTTTGTCTTTTGCGTAAATTTCAGCAAGTGTGTCATAGTGAACAAAAGGAACTCCAAATAAACCCTTGGCTTTCTTGTGAGTCTGCCACAAAAAGGGTAGCAGATTAGTTTTCAACAATATGAAAAAATGTAAAGATAAAAGAAAACAAAACCTACAAGACTTATTTTTAGATGTAACATGTACAAACAGCATTAAACAAAGCTACCTAGTAACTCAGGTTCTCATCAATCAGATAAGCAGAGCAAATTTTTTAATCAACTGCTACCAGTATCTCTACTTCCCAGTTCAACTTGTTGTTACACAAGGAAAGCCTTCTTGTTCTCAGTTTACAGAAACCTCTCAGATAAGAATTTGAAATTTTTTGAAAAATTTGTTTGAAAATAAGTATAACTAATATGGCCAGCAGATCGCCAGCATAAAATATAATTACAAAAAGTTATTCCCCAAACTCTCAGATATTGCCTCAAAGATAGATGAAAATAAAACAAGAAATGTCCTGTTTTGAAGTAAGAGCGGGGGCAAAACTCTTCAGGTCGACAGAGATACTTCACTTCTATATAATAATTCCTTTTTTTTTTTTTTTTTTTTTTTTTTTTTTATCTTAATTATTTTTAATTGCCCATTTTAATTTGATTTACCTAATATGAGTTCATTTAACAGGCATTTTCTATTTAGCTTTTTTTTTGTATATATATATTTTTATTATTATAAACAATATAAACCATAATATTATTTTAATATATAAAAAAAACAAAAAAAAAATAAAAAAATATATAAAAAAAATAAAAAAAAAAAAAAAAATAAAATTAAAAAACTACTAGGCATATTATTTTTCCACATGATGCATGGTAAATCACTTCTTTGCAAATGGTAAAGTAATTCAAATTCTCACAATCAAGTAATGCTTTGCCAACACCATAGCAGGCACAAATAGCTTAATGCTAGACCACAACCATACTCTAGTTTCAGAACTGCTACACATTCAAAAGCTGGAGATTATTTCCCTATAACCTACTTCAGTGTTGCCTAAGGGATCATCTTAAACATTTAGCTACCAGACAACACATAATGCTGCCTGACATCATTAATCGAGCCCAATCAGCAAAAAAAATACACAACCCACCAAAGACAAAAATGAATCAAAGATGATCCAGACTGACCTTAGGAAAACCACCCTACGAACTTCACTTGTGCAATAAATGGAGAGAGAAAAGAAACGGATCCCACCAAACTTAAACTATAGGTCAGCAGGAATCTAAGTTTGTGTAAGAACCAAATTTCATCCAAGCTTGATTGAAATTTGAATGAAACTTGATTGTTTATTGTTACTAAAGGTCTGATTCTTTGCAATAGCCACTCTACTAGAACTACACATAGCAGATGTAACAGTCTGTGTAGCAGATGTAACAGTCTGTGTAGCAGATGTAACAGTCTGTGTAGCAGATGTAACAGTCTGTGCACCACCTCAATGGCTAAATAATTAAACCTTATATAGACATGCAGTGGACAACTCTTAAACATACATTTACCCATTCATCGAACACCTTCTTCTCAGTTTGCAGCATCTTCTTATCGGCATCCCACCCAAATCCTGAAGTCGACAACATCTCCGCCAATGCACTATATTTTTCTGACCAATGTTTGATCCTTGACTCGATGTGAGGAACCGCTTTCAAGCCGCAATTAGGAAGCACACCGTGGATCAACTCTTCCAATTTATTCATGTAGCCATTCTTAAAACCACTTTCGCTTTTCCACTTAGGGTCACACGCCAACTCATGCAAATATTTTATAAGCACCGTATCTTCTTCATAAGTCCAATACCTCTTATTTCTACCTCTTCCTCGACTACCTCCCTCTCCACTACATTGGTTAACCTCCATGCTGCATATTCGGAAAACAAGTCATACATATAAAAAAAAAAAAAGCAACTTTAATCTAGAGTGAGTGAGAAGTATATGGCATACAACAAAAGCAACTTTGACTCCACGTATATACCATAAAGGATTAAAGGGTAAGACCAATACTAGAAAGGTCATACATAAAACAGATTAAAAGTAAAATGCAAGAGGAAATAACTAGCTGTCTTCAGCAATCAAATAGAAATATAAAGAACCATACATATGTTATTGACCATGCCTATTTCTAGCTCTCCACGCATTAAATAGGTCTTGAGCAAATACATTTCTGAAATTAGTCCAATGATCGGTACTTGCAACACTTGTAATAAACTCAGTCTCGTCATCATAATCATCTTCAGAATCATCATCAGATTCACTTAATTCACCTTCCCCTATATCATCCGTAGGCATGACTTTCCTAATCAAATTATGTAATAAGCAACAAGCCATCACAATCCGCCCTTGAGTGCGAATAGGAAAAAACGAAGGACTTCTAAGTATACTCCATCTTCCTTTTCGTAGACCGAAACACCGCTCAATTACATTTCTAGCCCTTGCGTGTTTCATATTAAAATATTTTTCGGCACTAACGGGTCGCCGATCCGTCCATTCCATCAAATGGTATCGTTGCCCTCTATATGGAGCAAGAAACCCATCACAGTTGGTATAACCCGCATCAACCAAATAATAATTACTTTCAGATTTACCAAGCAAAAATTACTAGCTACCAAAATTAATTAAAATTATAAACTAGAATTTTACAATTAAAAGAATTCAATTTACCTCGAGGCACTCTAAAACGGTTAGGCCTAGAAAGAGCATTGCGTAAGACACGGACATCATGGGCCGATCCCTCCCAACCCGGAAGCACATAAATAAATTGCATATTAGGTGCACAAACCCCTAACACATTCATAGCAATGGTCCCTTTCCTTGTTCTATACTTTCCTCGTTCTTGAGAAGATACATGTACATTAATGTAAGTCCCGTCTAATGCCCCTAAACAATTCTACAAAAATAAAAATGAAATAACTTATTAAGAAACATAAATGAATTCCTAACAATCTCTAATTGAAAGATAGATAAGTGATGGATCAATACCTGGAAAGGTTTCCATATTTCATCATCACAATCATCGAATATGGGAGTTGGTTTATGAAGCAGTTGTTCATGCAACTTCAAAAAAGCCCTTAGACAAAGGTGAAATTGTCGGCTCACTGTTTCTCCACTTCTAAAGAAGTAATGTCCAATCGACCTATTTTTCTTATGATGTGCTAAAGTATATAAAAACATAGCTATGATCTCTTGAAGAGTCAAGTTCTTTGTTCCACTTAAACCTCCAATATCTCTTAGCATCTCACATATAATGTTAAAAGTATGCCTATTAACACGGAGTTCACTCTTGCATTTCACATCATTCTCTTTATATAATCCGCTAAAGACTAATAAGCGTAAAAAAAATTTGTCTCTTTTCTTTTCCCTCAATCGAACACCCCTAATTGTAACAATACTCATCATATACCATATCCAATACATCATCAGAACTATAATAACCATCAACATAACTAGTTGAAATTGTTTTATCCTTCTTTTTCTCTCTATGGAATGCATTAGCCGAGGCATTATAGAAACCTAATAAACAAGAGTCCAAAAAAAAAAAGCAATTACGAAATTGATTCCAAACCTTATAATGAAAATGAATTGCATATGAGAAAGACTCTCAAGCTAATGAAAAGCATAAAATTATTTTAATTTAGGTCCTTTAAGAAAAAGACTCTAACTGCTCTACTAGAAGACCCTAATTCTCCACATGAATAATTGTACTAGGACTAGGACACTGAAATTATATATAAGCAAAGCGATAAAAGGCAGATTGTATGCTAGAAAATGGACTCTAGTTCATGATTTCACCATAGCAATCTTTGCCAACAAGTGCCAAATATAACCAAAATTTTCTAGATTAGTAAACTTACTTCTGGTTTCGTGGAGAAAATAATTGATCATAATCACATGCCAACATGTGTCATATATAAGCAAACAGATCAATGAACAAGCATATTCAAACAATGTCTCATAAAGTGAAGAAGAATATACGTGAGTTTGTATAAATAATGAGTTAAACATATAGGATTTATGAATGCAAATTCCTATAGCAAAAAGCAGAAGGCCAAAAACATAGAAAAAGAGCAAAAAAATCTCTGAGTTAACAATGTTACTGGGACAACTATGGATAGCTTTCCTTCATAGCCCAAAACTCACCAAGCTGCTTAAGATCGCGAAGTCTGCAAGAATGAAGATTTCAGAAGCAATAAGTCAAATGTCAAATAAACGTCAGCAAAAGAAGAAAAGACTGACACTAGAGTTGCACTTGCCTTTGGAATTGCTCGGTATCTATGAACTTCAATGCGAGCTGCAATTCAGCAACTACAATCATATAGTCACCAGTAGTTTGATTTCAATATTATACAATTCAAATTACTATATATACCTGCCCAATAAACTGCAGGGTATTCTAATTTCTAACCATGGACAGTCATTGCTAAAATTAGTTCTACAAATTACTTCCATAACTAGGATAGACAACCAGGTGGAGCGTATTAAAAAACCCGTCAATCCGAATCATCTTTATAGATGAATAACAATATCGGGACAACAAATTACAAGAACAAAGAGGACCAAATTTGACAAATGAGTACGATTATAACCAAAGCAACATGAAAAAATTAAGGGTTTTATCAATTAATACAAGCAAGAAATTATCAAAGTAAATCAGATGGAAAAATCATTATAAGCTTCATCTAAACAAGATCTAACAAAATGGAGATGAAATTATCCTGAAAAATTCAAAATTTGAAGCCCTAATCTAATTTCGTAGCTATAACATAAAATTAGTCGGGAAAAAATTGAAGCCCTAATCTAATTTTGTAGCCATAACACATATAAAACGCTGAATTAAAAATTTCAACACCATAATCAGAATCGAATGAAAATTCGCAAATTTTATACGAAGAAATCAATCAAAATTTGCAATCAAAAACTTACACTGATGTTAGAGCGTGAGAGATATGCTGAAAAATCGAAATGCTATGATGAATTCTCAATGATTTCCATCTTGAAGAGGAGAGAGAATGGCGGCTGCAAGCTAGGGTTTTGTTTGAGGAGTGAAACGTTATTTGTTTCCTTAGGTTTTTGACTAGAAACAACTTGGGGGGATGTGTTTCTCTCAAGTAACGGTAATTGTTACTTTACACACTAACCAAACAAGTAGAAACGGATTTTGTTACTTGATTGTGAAAAAACATGATACCAAACACCCCCTAAACTTAAAGGGTTGGAATCTCGTTAGTAGAAACTTAATATCTTCAAGAATCACTTTGGAGCTCCATGGACTAGTGAAAATCTTCTGACAACGTTGATGATAAGAAGATTATCCCCCTTAACTTCAAAGAAACTGAATCCCCGTTGTAGTGCCATTAACAGACCATTTCTTAATAAAGCAATTACATCAACCATCATTGAGATGGTTCCGCAAAGATTATAGGTTCAACCAAAGATAAAGGAGCCTTCAGCATTGCAAAGCAAATTAAATGTGCAGTAGCCACTTAGAAGTGTTTAACATATCCATCAAAATTGAGTTTGATGAATCTGTCAACTACGGGTTTTTCCGGAGACGACAGGCAAGATGTGTTGACAAGTAGGAGGAAGAATAAGTTGGTACTCACATGAAAGTAAATCCGTCAATGGTGCACACGGGTCAAAACGCGGGTCAACAAAGCATAAACCGCAGATTTATGAAACCAACTGCGCACGAAAAGAACATCTTATGATCTCCAATGAACCCAGAAAAACATAACACCTATTTTTTGATTTCAGTACTTTCGTTTTCCACACAAATTTCCAAAGACGTTCTCTCTCTTCTTCCCAAATCCTTAAACTTCTCTCTAACCTCTCTCATCAAACTCTTCAAATTCTTCATTTTCTTGCACAGTTCTCATACATAAAGATGAAAACAATGAGTTGTTAAAGCGAAATCGACAACATAAGGTGATATGTGGATTTGTTAAGAAAAGGGAACATTTTTTTTACATTTTGATTTTTTTGTTTCTTATTTTAAAATGAATTTATGATGATGGTGGTTTGTGGAAAAATAAAAACAACCTTGCAATTGATGTCCCACTAAACTAAGGAGAGAGCCCATGAATGAAGGGTACGAACAAGTTCGACATCAGGAAAAGAGTGCAGCAAAAAGCAGGTAATGTTCTTTATACTGTTTATATATGTTCGTATATTATTATAATGTGTTCAATGAATTCATATTGGTCATATGTTCGTTACATTTAGGCTTATGTTTATTGTGATGTTAGGTACATTTGGTCATATGTTTATTCTGTGTCTGACACATATTACTTGTATTAAACTATTAATACCATGAATTTTGACATATGTTGATTTCCTATTAGGATGTGTCTGTTGAAAACATGTTGAAGTTGTTTGTTGTATTTCAGTCATATGTTCAATGTGTGTCTGTAATATGTTCAATGAAGTGATAAAAATTAATGATGGGTTAATTAACATGTATTTGTCTACAAATGTGTGGTATTTGTTCAAATGTTCATTTTATGAGTATATAATGTTTATTATAGTATTTACATGTATGAGGTGCACAATTTTGGGTTAATAATGTTCACTGTATTATTAATATGTGTTCATTAAAATCATTTTAGTCAGATGCTCGTTATATTTAGTCATATATTCATTTTGTGTCTAGGAACACATTCATTGTATTATTAAAGTGTGTTCAATATTGTGTGTTTGAAAGATTATATTCGTTGTATTATAAAACTTGAAGAATTTTGTTTTAACTATTGTTCCTTTCTTTCTTGTATCAATTCAGTTCGACAAGATCAAACAACTAAGGATACATTACGATGTCTAGATCTCACAAATCAAATCAATCGAAAAAAGAGGAAGCTCGGAAGCAAAAATGTATTCTTAATGAACTCAATAGTTTTTAGTTGGCAATAGATGTTCATTTGTGAGTCCCTGGTGTTCATATGGGACGTACTGTATTGTTTTGGTTACATTTCTGCATTTGGATACAAACTGCATTTTAAATGTACCATCTTTTGTAATTATTGTTTTTTGGATATTTATATAATTATTCAATTGGGATATTCATCAAAGATAGTATGTTGTTCGTTGCGGAATCATATTTGTTCATTACAAAGAATAATAACGACAACATATATGCTCACCATAATGGACATATAAGTAATTCAAAAGAACATTTTGAATAACTCGAATGATCAAATTAACAACTTGAATCAGTAGTAGGCTGAATTAATTGAAAACTGAATCAAATGAAAAATAGTCAATCTCAAAAAATTTGTAAATGTTATGGATTTTGAATTTTGAATTTTGAAAAATTCATAAATGTTATGAATTTTGAAAATCAATGGTAATTTTTAATTTTGCAATAATTCGAAAAATGTTCATTATAAAATCGCAAATGTTCATTTAACAAATAGAATTTGTTCATTAGACAACATTTTTATATTAGAATCAACTAGATGTTCTTTTGTTTTAAAACAATTTGAAATTTGAATATATAATTCATAAATGTTCATTGCGAAATTGCAAATGTTCAGTCAATAATAGTGTGTGTTCATTATACTATAATGTTTGATTGAAATAAACTTGATGTTCTTTCGTTTGCCGCGCACATGGGATGAAAATAGTTGAGAAAAGAGTAATTGAGTTGGGTCCCTTAAAGCATAACAAATGATACCGTTTTGTACTGTGCGCACCTAGAGGAAGGTGCAACCATATGCACCTCCGAATTTGTGCATGAAAGTGGTTATCTAAAGCAACACGAGTATTCCATTCGTTAAGTAATTATAAAGTGCTAGGAGCTCTATTGACATTTAACAATATGGATGTTGAATTACAAAAATACTCCCTTGGTCCTTTTTTAATTGCAACATTTTGATCGATGCAGTTGCGAAGGCACAACTTTACACTAGTATCTCTAATTTTCTAAGATGATATGTTGAAAATAGTAAATTTAGATTTATTGTTGAACATCTTAAATGTTAACATTTTGTTTTTATATACTTCCTCTGTTTCATATTACTTGAAATGTTTTGACTTTTACACTATTCACCCACCCTCGTTTGACCACGTCTTGTGAATTCAACATAAGGAAAAAATTTAGTCATGTGAGATTTTGGTAGATTCATCTCGACATATAGTTTCAACGGTTTTTCTAACCTATGCATTTAGTGCATAATTTAGCTATTTGTTTTTAGCTTTATTCAACAAAATTGATAAATATGGCATCGTTATTTAAAGATATTATTCTCATAATTGATATCTAATTCCTATTATGTGAATAATATATTTAATTAACCATTCCTTATGTTCTGTCGTGGCAACACACCATCTCCCCAGGTCAAACTAAAGACAACTTTTTGAAACCCTTCACGGGGGGGGAAGACAAACACTATTGAAAATGAATAAGCTCCCAATTCTTCTCAAGAGAACTGCAATTACTTGAAGCCACAACAATCTTAGTCCAACCACTAATCTAACAAACTAAAAAAACAAGAACTAAAGAAAACAGATATTGAACACAAAAAGGAAAATAAACCCAGAAAATAAAGACTACCAAAAAGCTACCGATCGCCGGAACCGGTGCGAACGAACACTACCCGACGCGAACACCAGACAGCAGCCGACGCGAACACCACACGATGTGGACAAACACCAACCAATGCGAACGAGACACCAGCCGACGCGCCAAGAAGGGAACACCCGAAATTATACCTCCCGAAAAGGTTAGGCTAGAGGACTAGAAGACAAGCTAAGCCATAGAAGAGGCTAGAACAAGGTGGAGAAGAAGAGGGAGGAGGTTAGGGTTTTAATTTCTGAAGAAATTGAATTGGGGCTAGGGTTTCTAGAGAAAAGGGGGAGTTCCTCTCTCTAGAAAACGTTTTCCAAAAAGTGTCTAATGACTTTTTTAAAACTATGCACGTAGTGAATCATATAAATCGTGCAAAATTAAAATGTTGCAATTAATATGAGACGAATATGGTATGGTTTTAGAGTTTTAATAGTAGTGAACTAGTGAAGTGTGAAGTGTGAGTAATGTGATTCAACATACGTGGCCTTTATTGGCCAATCAGGTGCTCCCAAACACGTATATACAACAACGAATTTACCAAACTGACTCACTACTCCCACGCAAAGTGGCAAATAAACACGAACACGAGGAAATTCTCCTCAACCTTCACTCTTTTTAGTTCAACACTCACCCAGAGAAAAGGAGTACGAACATCAATGGCGAAACAACAAAATCTATGTCTAATTGCACTACAATTTGCGGCGCTAATTATTCTATTATCATCCGCACAAATTGCAGACTGCTTGAAAAAAGCTGAATCCGTTGCTAAGAAAGAAGACATACCATATATTAAGTGTCAAGTATGTGAGAAACTTGCCTCAGAATTGTATCTTCAAGTTCAGAAAAAAGAAGCTCAGATCTCACCTAAAAAGGTAATTTCTAATCTTTTGTTATCATGGGTTTTGCTTAAACTTTTGTTAAATTTTAATGGGTTTTTGAAAAAAAATGATTTTTTTGAGTATTAATTGGTGGGTTTTAATCAAAATGGTGGTTGCTAACCTTTTCTCTTTCTGGTTACTTTGATTAATTTGTAAATATTTTAGTGGATTTTTTTTTATTGATGGGTTATTGGGTTTTTAATGACAGATCACAGAGTATCAGATTATTGAAATGGTTGAGAATATATGCAATTTGAAGAAGGAAGAAGCTGATTGGATTTTGAAAATCGACATTGTTGAGCAAGGAGATAAGTTGGAGGTAACACCACCATATCGAAAGTTTCTATTTTTGGGTTTCTCTTGCTTGATTTGGTTCATGGTTTGTGAAAGATTTCCTGTAGTAACAGAATTTTACAACTGGGTTTGTTTCTTGCTGTGTTTGGTGAAATCATGGAAGAGTTGACTTGCAAATTTTGAATCTTTGGATTATAGCATAGGTTAATTGATAGCTTTAATAGAATATATGTTATATTACTTGATGATTGATACTAAAACCAATCGGAGGAAGAAAGCAAAGCTTGCTGAATTTTATGGTGAGGTAATATGGTTTTCTTGTTAGTTGTTATAACGGTCCGTTTGGTAGGCAGTACCAAATGGCGGTAATGGTAATGAAACTATATGCAATTGGTAAGGAACATCCCTTGTCAGTACAATGGTAATAACCTCATTCCTTAATATGTGATTTTCTCCATTAATTTGCATTCCGACTCAATACGACCTCTAAGTGGTAATTGGGGGGGGTTATGAGATTCTATGAAGAATATCACAAGTTTTGGGTAGACAGACATTACCATGAACGTTGACATGATACTTTTTGTTCACAACTATGTATAATTAATTAATTGTAATTATTACCAACTAACAAATGGACTGTAAGAGGAAGTGTATGAAATAGAAATTTTCTTTCCAGTCTTTCGCCGAGGAACCAAGTACTATCATTTTATTTGAATTTACATGGAAGGATTTCGGATGGGTGAAGAGTTCATTGATTTAGTTATGCTATCTTATCTCGACGTTTGATATAAAAACTGATCAGTATTTCAGATATCGTCTTAACATTGAGATGGGCATTTTAACACTTTCATGCAATCTCCCAAAGGAAGCTCATCCTGTTTTTAATTGGACATGTAGTTGTCAAAATCATGGAGATATAGATCTTTGCATTAGCATACCTTCCAATTCCCACTGTTGCACCAAAGATAGAACTTGATCTTTCTGAGAGCAACCTCATTAGAATCCAAGAATATATTTTCCATAGTTGCACGAACTACAATTTGTGTCCAATAAGCATGCTCATATGGCTTGCCTGAAGTAAGTACGAGCCAAAATAAACGTAGAAGCTACAAATCATGGTGGGAGTGCTTTGAGAGTCTAGACGGTGCGGACATATGGTTTCCTCTTGAGTCGCATTGTTCTGACACTTAGGAATGTATGGCACACCCTTGCCTATTGGCCACAAGAATGCAAACCTGAACGAGATGAGGGCTTGTTGTGCTTTGTGGGACTTTAGTAGGTGCAAGCAAAATCGAGTCGGGCTGCATATGGGATTTTGTTGGAGAAATGTTTAGGGATTAGCACATGAAGCGATATTATGGTCATAACAACGACCCATGCTAAGGGTGTAAGGTAAGTTCGATTCATTCATCAATGCAGTCGAAACATAATAATGAATCTAAACTAGCACGAAGTCACGCCTAAGGTTAACACACACAAAATACTCAACAAGCATAGAGGTAAACTATGTATAGAAAGATGGGGCAGATTCTAGCACAATGTTTGCTTAGAATTCTCTCATTATATATCATAAAAAGATTTGCCTATTGCACCAGGTTTATGATTTATTCATTAGGATTAGCTTCTCACACATAAACACATCAATCTCAATACTATACAATATAATTTTCCAATCCCTATATTTTGCTTGCTTCTCAGTGGGGGATAGTTAATTCAAATAATTGCATTTCATTGAAACTATGCTGATAAATTGCTATTTCTTCTCTTTCTTATTTAATGATACTAAAGCATCAATTATCCATGAGAAACGCAAAATATAAATTAAAATGAACAAAGGATTATCTAAACGAAAAAAGTGTTTCAGTAGATTTCTGAGGGTTGCATGTCTCGTGGATCAACTGTAGTTGTGGAAATACTAGGAACTTTTACAAGACCTTACTTCATAGTTCATTGTCTTTATGTTAGGACAGCTGCTCTGATATGAGATGTTTGTACGGCATTAAATATTCCATTCTGATATCTCCGAAGAAGGATTTCCGATTGGTGTCTAGCCTGCCTATATTGTGTCAGTTTAGTGCTTCAATTATCAAATGTGCTTGCAGTTCCTAATTGTTCTACCTATCTATCCTGTGATCTTGTACACGTAAGAGTTACCAAACCTGATTGTCAAACTCTTTTGTATTTTTTACATTATATGTATACTTGTTGGTTTCAGCTTGTTGATCAAGATGTTGAAGGGCACTGCAATTCAAAATGCAAGACAATAGAACGGGCTTGTCAGGAGGTTAGTTTGGGTCTCAAATCAATTTTAATTCTTGTTTATTCAAGTATTAGCGAGGTTGTTTGAAGAAGTGCTCTCCACCAAACATGCGAGGGGGCATTTTGGTAAATCCATTTGGTATTTATCCAATTCTCCTCTTTGTTTGGTGGGGAATAAGTTTTTATTTAGCCTTTTTTGTCAATTATGTTGTAGTAGTCTTTTAATATTCTTTTTCTTTTTCCATTCTGAGTTGATTATACAGAAATAGGCAATTATTTGTGCACATAGGATGAATTCTATTCAACTTATTTTGATATATCTGAACTCATCTTAATTCATATGAATTTATCTAAACTTATGTGAACTTTTTCTGCGTTATTCCCTTGTGTTTCTTCAGTTTCTACATTGTACCCCAAACCCTCAAAGTTACCTTTTTACTTCATAAAGTGCCTACTGATAATTATGTCATTAATTTCATTTACTTTTGTAATCTAGTGAAACTAATCTAATTTGTAAATATAACCTCCAAGAGTTGGACTATGTACAAGCTAGATTAGTTCCACTGGTTTGCAAAAAGTAAACTAAGTTAATGACATATAATTAGCGATAGGAGCATTGTGCATTAAAAAAGGTAAGATTAAGGGTATTTTGTAGAATTTTTAAAAGGTAGGGGTACAACGTAGAAACTCAAGAAACACAAGGTTATAATGTAGAAAAAGCCTATTTGAATTTATCATAACTTATATGCACTTATAACTTATCAGAACTTATTGAAACTTCTTTTATAAGGTGTAAGGTGTTTGAACTTATCTGAACTTAATTTTTCTGAAGATAAGCTCAAATACGTTGAACATACTGTTAATCATTAAAAGTAGCTGATAAAAACTGTTTACGACTTATGTCATACTCTGTGATGTTGAACGCATTGTTAATCATCAAAAGTAGCTGACAAAAACTGTTTACGACTTACGTCATACTCTATGATGTTGATGTCAGAATAAGTTGGACTTTCATGATTCCGCAATGTCATTATATCTTGTTTCCAGGTTACTGAAGTGTTCTAATATTACTGTCTGATGCAGGTTGTTGGGTTTTCTGACACTGATATTGCTGAATATATATATGCTCGGAGACCTCAGCTTGAATCTTTAGTGAAATATTTGTGCAAGGACTTCATAAAAGTATGTAATAAGAAGCCACCTCCAGTGCCAAAGGTATAATATCACTCTCTACATATAGGTTGGCTTGAACCATTTTAAATGAAGCATGTACACTATTAATGGGGTTAAACATATGAAATCCATTTCACGGTCTAAGGCACTCACAGCAGTCAGCACCAAATTTTCCTATTGCATATTCACCCAAGCATATAAACCTGTGAAGAGGAATATAAAATCAATTCAACAATAGCTTATTAATTTAAGTTCATTGGCCAGGGGAAATGATTGGAAAACAATAAAGACAAGGAGTTAACATCCTCTACTTTGATATATAAAGCTTGTGAGGTGAATTTACTGCTAGTATTAGTAATGTCACCCGATTAAGCTGATACTTGTTCACTGTGTCAACTTAATGTCCTAAAGTTATGGAGACAAGATATAACCAATGCTTACTCGGACTCGGATACTCATGTAAGACATGAATAAGTGTTTTAAGTTTCGGGCTCCACTTTCAGATTGAGATATTTCATGCTTTTGATCCAAAATGATTTGTTGATTGTCCTTATCTAAGAGTGTCAATGATCCGACACGAGTACTTACAATGAACTGAAAAGTCTTCGAGTAGCAAAGATGTAGTGTTGCAATGACTCATGTAAAATGTTTTCCAAAATGGTTGGTAACTAAGAAATACGAAGGACGGAAGGAGTTTGTCAAATAAAAAACGAAGGCCAATATGCTAATGCGTTTTAGTACACTTGGACATTTTCTTTCTAGTGGATGTAAATATGTAGAAATAGTGGCATTATGCAATGGTCAATGTAATGGTCTATTTCAGTATGATGACTTCAGGTAAAGTTTTGTAGTATCTTCATGGAGCAAGTTGTTCTTGTTTTAACATGTTTATCTTAGTAGTTCATGAGCTATGATAAAGCTATCTAGCAATAGACTAATGTTCTGGGAGCTGTATATTTTGTCATCCAAAAAATCTCTAGTCTAATTTAAGACACTTTAGCAAAGATTCCCAAGCGCATGACATTTTCTTTACATATTTTGGGCACAGGATAGAGTTCCAGGGGAACCATTTGTTCCTAAACCAGACAAAGAAGCTGAAATGGAAAAAATGCTGAGATCCATGGAGGTATGCCATTATTTCCTCCTATTCACTCCTTTCTTTTCCTTTCTCCTACACAATCCTTCATTGTTTTCATTATAGGGTCTTCCAGGAGCACCAGGAATGAAAATGTACTCCCGGGAAGAATTGATGAACGGGAAAAACTTTGGCGATGAGGACGCTGATGAGGATGATGATGAAGATGGCGATGATGCGAATTTCCGATCAAATTTGGTATGTTGATTTATTGATCAGGTTTTGAATTGGTAACATCTTTTTCTCCCCCTTTGTGTTTTACTGATGGTCAAGTCTGGTCAATTCAGGGAAAAGCTTTCAGAGAGAAGGCGGAGAAAAAGGCCGACTGGAACGAGAAAGTCGTGAAACATATAGCAGACGCTGGGAAGACTCTTAAGACACATGCGAACAAAGTCTCTCGTCGGCTAAGAAACTGGTGGAGATCAAAAACAAGTGCAGGTTCTAATAAGAAATCAACAGTCAACAAGGCAGAACTTTAGGAGTTTGCTGATGCATTAGAGTTACAAAGAGTACTTCATTATAATTTTGTATAATGCTTTTCTTTTCATTTTCTTTGTATTTTCAGGCGACGATTCTATTGTTTAGGACTTTAGGAGAGTTAAAATTTTGGAGATTTCACTTTTGCTTGGTGAGTGTTAGAAATTATTGAACATATATTATAAGCAGAGTGACCTTCAGTAGGGATTAAATCAAAAATTAGGTCATCCTTGTATAATTGACACTTTCTGTGGAATGAAAAAAAGATACTTACCTTGATAGAGTGAGAAGATAAATATAATCATAAACAATTGGTGGGGCCATTCTAAAACTAGACAAAAAGAATTAGGTAAACCAGTAAGGGACAATCCAAAAAGAATGAGCATTACGAAGCTTCATATTCAAATGGACAATCTTGCTGCTGTGTGGGCGCTCAAGGGAAAATGAGTATGGTAGGGAATGCATGCATATAATTCATCATTGCAGAGAGTTAATTGCTACAGAAGGATGGGAAGTTGAAATTTTACATTGTCATCGTGAAGGTAATCGAGCTGCGGATTGGCTGGCAAATCAAGGAGTCATCCAGAACAACAAAATAGAGTTGATTTAAATCCCCCCGTTAAATTTAGGTAGAATTTTGTTTGAGGATGTTGTAGGCGTAGCTATGCCACGTTTTGTCCCTCCCTAGTTTATTTGAACTTGTGTTTTTGTTTTGTTTTATTTCCTGAGGTTGTTCCTCTCATTTTGCATAAAAAAAAAAAAGTAAGGGACAATCCAAAAAGGAAAGTGTTAACTATGGATTACTTATCGCCTTTTTCTGATTGTTATGAGCATAGTTCTGCTATAATATTAATACGCACATGACTTAATTACTACTCAAGCTAATATTGTTTATTATGAGAAACATGTATCTTTCTTCAAATATGGTTTATTATCGCCTTTGTCTTATTGTTATGAGCATAGTTATGCTATAAATATTAATACGCACATGACTTAATTACTACTCAACCGAATATTGTTTTTAAAGTTATGTGAATTGTATAGCAACTACTACAAACAACCATATTATTTTTAAAGTTATTTATCTACCAACTAATACACATAACCAATTACCGTAAACAAAAAATAAGACAACTACCATTATTAGTAACTTAAATATGCATGTATTCTCACAAAAACCCAAAGAAAGCATTAAAGCCACCATTACTCAAAATCCAATAATCTATAACAAACAAAATCGAAGAATAAAAAATCAATTATATAATGATACCCAATTGCTATACATTTTCCTCATTCCATATCATTGACACTTTCAATCTCAATTTCCCTTTCTAGAAAACTTTTGTCTAGAGTTAGCTTAGTAAGGGAGAAAACATGAAGGAGTATTAGACAATGTAAACTATACTAACTTGCAATTTGATATAATTAATATCCCAACCTATTTGTCAATAGTTTGAGAATCATCGATCGTGTTGACAATAATATAAACAGCGTTGTGATTCAGATTATTGTTATGTGTACGTCAATCTTAAAAAGATACTAAAAAAAGCCTTAAATTTCTCCAGGAAACTTCCCCTATTACCAATATAGTAAGGATGATAGTGAGCATTGTCAATTTAGCTTAAGCCATGCAAAATATTTCAAAATATATCATCTATAAGATATAACTTTTGCTTTATAAGAAAATATACTACCTTTAAAAGTAGACTTGTTGACCAATTTTCTAACCTCCCGTTCAAACATCATAAATGATGCATCACCAACTTTATGAGAAACAATTAGCCTTATATTAAACTTTTTCTTGGAAGAATATGTGTTAAAATCAAACAAAACATGTATAATACCTAATAGAAGAAATATAACTTTTTTTATAATAAGTCAAAATTTGCCTTGGCAATTGGCAAAGTAGACTTATGAACCATTTTTTTCTTCTCTATATCTAAATAACATCACCACCTCTTTTTACTCCACACAAACACATCTTACATGTCTCATAGTATCACCTGCAATCAAACATGAGTTTTCATTTATAAAATGACATTACAACCCAACAGCACCTTACCAAAATAAAACAAACTACCTATTTTTCAGTTACATAAACCAAATCATAATTCCTGTAAAATAAAATTTTAAGGCTAAACTAAATTCAAACTGTCTTTTTTATAGCTAAACTAAAGTACAACTTTTTTTTGTTCAGTTCATATAATTAGCTTTAAATAAACAAAATCAACAAATTTATATAAAACAGTATGTTCATTTGGAGACTTTAGTATGTAGGGTTTATATTTTTTTTTGAGGGGTGTAGGATTTATATAATGGTTGCAAATATATTGATTTATATGCAAATATATGGGATAAAATAGTAATTACAAATACCTTTATTTATATGCTTATAATTTCGGAACATTAACATCTTTGAGTATACTTTTCATCCTTCTCAAACTTCATGCTTCATGAATCTTTATAAAACCCTAGCTCCCCCCCCTCTTTCTCTCTCAAACCCTAGCCTTCCCTACCCCTTCTTCATCAGTTAGGGGCTGCCATGGATGATTTCATCCATGGTAAGCCCCTTTTCCCCTTTTATTTTCAGTTTTTAATTCATTTTCTTGTTTTGTTTAATAAATTAGTCTCTCTTTATGAGATCTTTTCAAACCCTGTTATGGGGTTTTTAGTTTCTGTTTTGGAAATCTCCTTCTCCCCTATGGGAGTTGTGAGTATGGTTTTTTTATTTTTAGGTATGAGAAATTGTTCTAATTGGTTGAAGTTCGAGACTCAACATGAAGGTATTAGAATATCGGATGCGGTCAACATGACTCGGTCAAGAATGTTCTTCCCAAACTACATCAAAATGATAGACTTCCTCATCAATAGCTGCTTAATTCAGCAAATACAAGGGGGCTGCGCTGAATTGCTCGATCTGATTCATTGTAGTTCCTTCGAAGAAGAATTTGATTTAGCCTTGTTTAATTGTATCTTGTTTTTCTTTAATACATATTGTAGATGCCGTTTGGCCTTCAATTAATGAATTTTCTCTTTCAAAAAAAAAAAAAAACATCTTTGAGTATCCATGAAGCATATCTAGAATTGTATAAACCCTACATTTAGACATATTTCTTTCTCTCCATATTGAATTATGTCTCTATATTTAAATCAAATTTATCTCCATATTTCTCTCTCTATAGCTTAACAAAATTACTTTATTGTTGTCAACTTTATGAGCTTTATGAACTGGAAAATAAAAATATCTTCAAGTTATATATAATCAAATCCAATCCCTAACTAGTATTAACATATTAAAACCCTTCTTTTCCTTCTTTTCCTTTCTCTCCTAAACCTTAGCCTCCATTAGTGAATTTCAAAGGGGCTTCCATCGATTTATCGGTGGATAGCCCCACCTTAATTTTATTTTTCTTTATTGTTTAACTTTGTTTATGTTCGTTCTTGTTTGAATAATACTTCCTCCTTTAAAGAGAGAATCGTTTCTCCCTTGAAAGAAAGGGTTTTTTCTCTTCTCCTTGGGAGAGACTTTACTTTACTTTTTTGTTTCTAGATGAATTATCGTAATTTTGGTTCGTTGATGAAGAATTATGCGGTGTCGAAGCAGATCTCAGATCTACAATTACAATCAATGGTATCAGATTCAATTCTATTTCAAAACTACAACATATCGAAAGACCCCCTCGTTGAAGGCTGTATCAAACAGCGATGTGGAAGAGAGTATGCAGAATTGTTAGATCTACTACACGACGATCGTGGTTTTGCAAATTCTGAATTTTATTTGTTCAAATTTGTTATGTATTTGTTATTTCTGATTTTTATTGTAGATGTCGTATGACTCTTATATTAATGAATTAATTTTATTTTCAAAAAAAATCCAATCCCTAAATTTATGCATATTAAAAATCATGATATTTAAAAACTGTATATTATATTGACTGATAAAATTACTTATTCAATTTCAATCCCTAAATTTATACATATTAAAAATTATGATCCTTAAAAACCGTAAAATATATTCATTGAAGTATAAAAAGCTAATTGTAATCAATTTCAATCCTAAATTTTTGCATATTAAAAATTATGCTCCTTAAAAGCCGGAAAATACATTGATTGAAATAGTAAAAGCTACATGTAATCAAATTCAAGCCCTAATTTTATGCATATTTTTAAAAAAGATATATACCTAATTTGTATAGCTAGATAATTTTATCTTGGCAAAAGCTAACAAGCGCCCCAGGGGCGCTGGATAAGAAAACTAAAATAACAATATTAGTATAAAGAATCAATTATAAATAAAGAAATAAATCTTTTCAAACTTTAGAAATTATTATCTATATTATTATCCTAATTACAATCTCTCCCCCAATAAAATAACATTTCTAAAATCTAGATTTAACAAAAAAAAAAGAAAAAAAATTATTTCTTCATTTAGATTACGATCAAAATTCTTCTATCACAACCCAATTTCCTTGACTTTACCCATCAGTCCATCACGATCTCAGCACTCCATGGATTCCTAACCACCATTGATGATAGCACTAACGTGACTATATTTGCTAATTTACCAGAGTAGCCATTGTCCTTTGTCTTAAAAATCATCACCATATTTAGTCCTTATCACCAATCAACCTCCTTCATTAACCACCATTTGCCACGCTACCATAGGCTACCATCGTTCCCGTCGTGCAGCTTTCGTCGACAACATCGTTAATGGAATTTTAACCCTCCATGACAGGGTTAACCTATCCCCTATTTTTCCCTTTTTCTTAGGATTTTCATTAGTTTTTGCAGCGAAGCCGCAGGTAATAATTGTTGGCGTAGCTAGTATAAGAACATCAATAAGTAGTTTTCAATTGAATTTTTTTTCTATGAAATAATTTTAGTATCTTTTTCTTCTTCTTGTTCAGCAATGGTGGTGGTGATGGTGTTAATGGCGCAGTGTTGAGTTGTGGAGTATGGGATTTATTTTTTGCATTCGGTTATCAGCGCAGATATTAATGAGAGAAAAAGGAAATAAATTAATTGTCATAAATGTGATGCATATTTTTTCGGTAATCTTATATATATTTAGAAGAATAAAATATATTTTTCCTCTTGTTAAGTGAAGGATAATATAGAATACAGTATTATCTTTTAACTAGCACCCCGGGAGTCCGTTAGCGGGATCGTTTTATCTTTTGTCTACTTTTTATCTTTATATATTTAAATCTATCTTTGTAACTCAAGAAGTACATGCTAATAATATATAACGATATATATCAGATTTATTTATATTCCACAATTTTATGCATGAATAACTTTTAATATAAATTAGGATTGCAATGTTCACTTTTTATTTTTTTGAGAGGAAAAAACCAAGATGCATTAATCAATGGACAAAACATCCATAAGTATAAATGGAGTAATCTCAGCTGGACAATGACGTTCCCATCGCCATTCGATACCAAATGGAATAAGTCTAGCTAGGTTCACTTGGCTTATATATATAATTACTATTATTTTAAAACTTATCATTGCTTACCATTAAAAATGTTTTTAAAAAATATTATTATATATAATTATGGCTGAAAATATATATTAGAAAAAAAGAGTAGATTACAATAACATTGTTGTATACTCCAAACAGATGTCAATATATTAATATTTGATTAATGTTCAAAAATTTAAATACATATTATAATTGACTGATTGTACTAATTTAAAACATTGTACCTCACGAAAATAGAAAATAGTACAATCGCAATATGAAATAGGTAAATATCATTGGAATCAATATATAATATCAAGATATTAATAACATTGTTTTTATTCATATGGAGAATAATATTAGGCTTATAAACTAGATAAGTATTTATGCAATCTCAATGTACATCCTTTTAAACATAACATATAAGAGGCGATTTTAATCCCAATAATTAAGTCAATCGAATATATATACAATCAACCTAAATATATGGTAATTTAGATTGTAAGTATTATGTAGAATTTCCTGTTTTCATTCGTTTTTGTAAACCAATTTATTAAAAAAAAAAAAAAACTAAGCTAAATTAAGTATATATGATTAAGCATCATTTATATATCAATCATATATAATAGGCAATCAATTAAATATGATTAATAGAATATTAACATTTTTAATTAATCTATTATTATATAGGAGTGTTTAAACGTTTTTTGGTTAAAACAATCTTATCTATAGATTACCAAAAATAATATTTATTTGATTAATAATTTATTTAATATTAGTACGTAATATATTGAATATTAGTAATATATACTAACTATATTAAATATACAACTAGTTTTGAAGTCCGTGCATTGCACGGGTTGTTGTTTATTTTTATTTTTTTCAATTTTTTTGTTAATATTATTGTTGATTTTTTGCTGTTGTGAAATGAGATTATTTAACGCCATTTTATTTACATACTTTCTCCGTTCTTTTTCTATCTAACTACCGCTTTGTGTAGTTTCATCTTTTGGAACCATTCCACTTTTGTTAAAAAAAAGCAGCTACAGGTGACAATATTGCCTTTATTTGTGTTAATAAAACCATAATTAATTATCCGAATTGCCTCATAATGTTGCGTTTACTTTATTAAGGATTTTTTTATCCCCTACTCTAGTTAACTATTTTTTTATCCTCTATGCTTAAAATACCCGTTTTTTATTTCCTTAAAAACCATGCCCAAATCAATTGTTGCAGTAGAAAAAGAATGGACAAAGTATTTGTCATTATCATGTAATTTCCATATTTGTTAGTATTACGATATTTTAATTTTATAATTTTAAATTTTCAATTGAATATTGTAGCTAAGTTTATTATTAAATGGTATCCCGATAATAGGTATGACTAACAACAGCTAACACAGTTTTAAAAGATGATTTTGAAAGACATAATTACTATTGTCACATATAAAACGCTTTTTTATAGTTATTTTTATATGTATTTAAAATAAAGAATAAATAATATGTTATTGTTCATCTAAATATATATATTTTCATAAGTTGTAAAACTATATTGTAAATGGATCTTATTTCGAAGCATATTTTGAGCACTCTCCGATGGTAAAAAAAATTATACTATTGCGAATTATGTAGCAAAAGTTATATTCAATTTACATAGTATAATAATTTAGGCTATTTATTTAAAATCATATTGTAATCTTCACTTATCCAAAACAATGTATCTATATCTATGTTGAACACTTTTTTCTTTATAAAATAAAAATTAAAAATAATGACATGGCATGCTTAGATAGAGCTCTTTATAATATTCTAAGGTTGTTTTATTTAAATCAAACTCTAATTTTCACATAATCCAAAATTCTAATATATATGTAACTTTATTGCTATAGATTTTAGTTTTTCTTGTAACAACAAAGTTTCCTTAATTAATTTTGTTGCAATACTATATTGTTTTGGTTTAGTTGATTAAGGTTGAGGTTTTGATAGATAATATGTTTAATCATGTAAATTGGACATATAATCAGATGTTATAATCACATATACTCCCTCCGTTTCTTTTTAGTCTACACACTTTCCTTTTTGGTCCGTTTCTTTTTAATCTACACACTGTTGCTTTTTTCTATTTTTGGTAACATGTCACATCTACTTTCTCCTCTTTTTCCACCCATGTCATCCACTTTTTTAATATTTTAACCCACTTTTTTAATATTTTAACCCACTTTTTAATTTCTCTCTCTCACTTTTCAATTTTTCTCTCCACCTTTTCAGTTTCTTTCTCATACTTTTACACTTTCTCCTTGGTTCTCCCCCAAAGTGAGGTGAGTAAATTAAAATGAAACGGAGGGAGTAATACACTATACTTAATACTTATAGCTATTATTATATTTATCTAAAAGAAAGACTAAATAATGTCTTACAATTTATCTAATTTAATATATTTTCATGAGTTGTAAAACTATATTGTAAATGGATCTTATTTTGAAGCATATTTCAAGCACTCTCCCATGGTAAAAGAAAAACTATAATGTTTTCAATTAGGTAGTAAAAGTTAAATTCAATTTACATAATATAATAATTTAGGTTGTTTATGCAAAACGAAGCTCTAATTTTCCCATATCCAAATCTTTTATGTATTTAAATATATATATAGAATTCTACTTTTTTTCAAATATTTAAAATAAAAACTAATGACATGGCAATACTAAGTGGCGCTCTCTATTTCACAAATTGTAGAACTATATTGTAAATGGATCTTATTTCGAATCATATTTCGAGCACTATTTTTTTTTTGATTCATTGGAGCCATGAAGGCAGTACAAAGTATAAAGAAGGGGAGCGGGGATTCGAACCTATGACCTATCGTTCACAGCACCTCAATCTTAACCACTAGGCCAAGATATCCTTGGTATATTTCGAGCACTATCCAATGGTACAAAAATTATAATATTCTAAATTAGGTAGCAAAAGGTATACACAATTTACATAATATAATAATTTAAGTTGTTCATTCAAAACGAAACTCTAATTTCCGCTTATCCAAGACTCCTTCTAAGAACTTAAATTAAATCTATATAGAACTCAATTTTTTTTAAAAATAAAAATAAAAATTGATGACATGACAATCCTACGTGGCGCTCTATACTTCATAATTGCTAGAACTATATTTAAATCTATGTAGAACTCAATTTTTTTTAAAAATAAAAATAAAAATTGATGACATGGCAATCCTATGTGGCTATCTAAATTTCATAATTTGTAAAACTATATTATAAATGGATCTTATTTCGAAGCATATTTCGAGCGCTATCCAATGGTACAAAATTTATAATATTCTGAATTACGTAGCAAAAGTTATACACAATTTACATAATATAATAATTTAGGTTGTTCATTCAGAATCAAACTCTAATTTTCGCTTATCCAAAACTCTTTATATGTATTTAAATCTATGTAAAATTCTATTTTGTAAAAGATAAAAATAAAATTAGATGACGTGGCAATCCTACGTGGCGCGCTCTATGGCCTCGAAATCTTGAGGAGCTCTCTATGCTCCCGAAAAGTTTCTCCTTTCCTCGAAATCTTGAAGAGCTCTCTGTGCTCCCGAAAAGTTCCTCCTTTATGTATATATATTGATTGATTACTCAATAACAATCAATTATAATATATCATTATACTTTGTAACCAATGGAAAATGGAAATTTATTACCTAATCATTTATAATACTCTAGTAAAAACCGTATTACAATCAACATTAATTATTTTGTTAGAAGAGAAAATCTTTATTAGTCATAATAGATGTAGTAAAGAACGTTATATATGTGAGGAATCTTTTTCGTGAATAATCATCATCACAATTTCTACGTGACGAATCTATACATATGATGGTATTCTCATATAAAAACTTTATTAAGTATGTGAAATATTTTCGTGAATCTTTTTCTAATTTAACATCACCATCTATACATAAAAACAAATTGAATAGAACTATATATTTCGTAAGGAATCTTTTTATCTTCTTCGACAAGCGGGATCAGCAAAGAGCTCCAATGGCAAATATTGTTGGCGCATACAAGAAGACACATAACTTATAGATGACAACATCTTGCTGCCATGGCCTTTCTTTTGTAAAATCATCTTCTCTTCTACGGAAAAAGGTAACAAACAATTATGATCTTGTGTGTAGATGAATGAACACGAAAAGGAAAATTATGTGAAGAATAAATGTTTGAATTAATACACAATTCAATAGGTTTTAGAGAAGTTGAGGAGTATCTATTACATAGTAGACAAAGAACAATATATTTTTTTTTTCATTCTCTAATTACTCCTAAAATCACGTCATTTTAGGTGTCAATTATATACAATTCATGACTAATTATTGATATTTCTTTCAATATTGATATAAAATAGACATATGCCAAAAGTGAATTTAATAAAAAAAAATTGGAAAAACGGTAAAATGTGATTGCTTTACTTAAATTATCTTCACTCATGGATGAATTTACCAATTACTCCGTCCGTTTCTTTTTAATCTACAAGCTTTCCTTTTTGGTCTGTTTCTTTTTAATCTATACAATGTTGCTTTTTCCAATTCTTGGTAACATGTTCCATCTACTTTCTCCTCTTTTTCCACCCATGTCATTTACTTTTTAATATTTTAACCTAGTTTTTAGTTTCTCTCTCCACCTTTTCAGTTTCTCTCTCATACTTTTGTACTTCTTCTTTGGTTCTCCCCAAAGTGAAGTGAGTAAATTAAAAAGAAACGAAGGGAGTATAATCTTCATGATTATAGGGAGAATATTATGAAATATATGGAAATTGATATGTACATGTACATGTACATGTGGTGTTTGAAGAATGAGTAAACGACACATAAAATTATTCTCCATGACTAGATTGACACATGTGCCGTTTTGAAGATGTCATTTTGCATTTATATATGGATGGTTAATGAAGAAAACTTCAGTTTATTTTATTGTTATACCGCAAGATAATGATATAAGCTAATAAGTAAATCTGTTGAATACCGAAGGTTATTAAATTTTTTAAATAAATAAATAATGATCAAATATTATCTTTTTTCCTTATATAATCTACTTTTTTGTACCAATATGAAATTTACGAAGTTTTTGCATATACTATTGATCTTACCTTTTTCAAGGAGTTGTTAACTGCCAAATATATATAAAAATATATTGTTTATTTATAAAATGAGTCATACTTTTAAATCATTTTCCCATATGAGTCACACTTTTCTACCGATTATGTTAGATTATACTGAATCATTCAATTAATAATTATATGTGTTTAGTATTTTATTAACTATATATTATTTATTCCAACATCATGCTTTAATGAAAATAGCATAAAATCTAAATTTCACATCTAACAATTGTCTAGCTTTGCACGCAACCATTTAAATACTATGCATGCAATAGATATGGAATATAAATATACCATATTAACCGAAAATAATCTCGTGTATTATACATGGGTCCAAAAACTAGTTTTTAATATTTTTCAAATTTGTAAACCATGCTTCGCAGTCAAAGGTAATACTAAGGGGCTTTTTGATTCAGTAAATTAGAAGGATAGGTTAATAGGTATAGAAATCCTTACCAGAGAGGTATGTTTGGTAAATTTTTGGAACGGATTCAACATCGAAGAATGAAGTAGGATAGGATAGGATAATTCCTCTCCAAAAAAAAAAAAAAAAAAGTAGGATAGGATAATGTTATAGCCTTATAGGATAGGATAAGAATGAAGGAAATCAATCTAACAAACTTACAAAGGAAACCAGGACCTAGTAGGGTTAGGTTTCTAGAACCGAAAGTTGGTTATATATTATTACCCCAATGAAGAATAGGTTTGTAGAAGTAGAGAATACTGACAAATATAATTTGGGTTTGCATAGAATTGCACATATAGTTTAAGCATGGAAAGCACATTTAATTCAAGACTAAATAATATTGATTCATGGCTTCTAGAGTTCACCTTACTATCTGGGCAAAGCCTTACACCACCACCCTGGAGTCCATGCCTGAGTCTCCTCGGGCAAAGGATGCGAGCCTACGCCATTGTGTGGATACACGACGGTGCAAAGTTCTTTACACGAATCGACGAGATTGGTGGATCACAGCCTTTCTGGAACCACAAATTCTTGTTCAAAGTGGACAAGAAATTCTTTTCTGACAAAAATCAGCGTATCAATATAGCAGTATACGCTGCTGGTGCAGGGTTGATGTTCAATGATCGACTGATAGGTAGCAGTCACCTGAAGGTCAATTTTAGTCATGTACCACATATGTACCATTACGAAGTTCGTCGATATAACAATGGGGTCCCCCTTGTCCAAGGCCTCATACACGTCAAGTCGAGTATGGTGCCCTACAGAGAGTTCTACCATACCATCAATACTGTTTTTGATGAGGCCTTGCAGGATCGTCTCAGTATAATGAGTCTCGAAGCTCAGCACCAAATCACCCCAGAGTTGCGCCCTTCGGATCATTGCTCTTTTGGTTATCTTAACCTCATACTTTTTGTTATTCTTGTTTTTGTTCTCATTTTAACGGCTTTTATTTGAATTCAGCTTTTTCATATGTAGTTTATATTCAATACTTGATAAGCAATAAAATTTTATAAATTCTAAATACTTCTATGTGCTAATTTAAATACTCCCTACTCTATCATATGGTGTTGTGCCAATTGAATTATCTACTATATGATTGTGTCCAACAAAAGCTTTCTATATATATATTACTATTTTAGTTTTCAAAATTATTGAGCTATCGATTTAACCCTTTATTGGCACGTCCAATAAAAATTTTGTCCAACAAAAGCTCTTTTCTCATGACCTATAAACCCTATACACATTAGGCTACTCAATCTAATAAACAGGTCTAAACAACATATCAATAAACTTATTTTTCCTAAGATGAAGGAAACACGCCCTTAAAAGATAGAACGTTGGACATGAAACACAGTTGACGTAAATACTCATTGTCAGTGGGTAAATATGCGCAGCTCAATCACTGCTCCCTTCATAAATACTTCAAGACAACATATAAGGCACACAAGCTTCTCGAGAATTTGCTTTGACCAATTATACTTCTAACCTAATATATGACAGATGAATATTGTGCCATTAGATTTATCTAAAAAGATACTTTCATAATACTCCCTCTGTATTTTTTTATCTTTCTCACTTGGAATCTTGACACTATTCACAATTAGAGAGAATCTTTTTAATTTTTCTCAATTTATAAGAAAAAATATAGTCATGTGGGATCTTGTTTGATTCGTCTCAATGAGTATTTTATTAATATTTAATTATTATAGTTTTTACTAATATGTAATGAGAGATATTTAAGGTAGAATAAGTGCATTGGCAAACGTGCAAAGTCAAACTAGGAAAGATAAAAAAATACAGAGGGAGTACTACTTATTTATAATTATAATTATAATCAATATGTATCAAGCGTAATTAATCCAATTTCCACCTCAAATATAGTTCGTGCTTTATGAAAAAAAATTGAGGGAGTAAACATCTTAGACATCTAAACCTAAGTAATTGACAAAACTATCCTTGAACTAGGTGAATTGGTGAAGTAATGCTTGATGTTGGGTTTAGAACTTAGAAGAAAAGCAGAAAAAACGAGAAACTCAGGGCCCGTTCGGTATTACTGTGGTTTTCTGTTTTTTGGTTTTTTGATTTTCAAAGTCACATGATATATGTCCTATAATGAATAAAAAATTAGCCAAATTTATTGGGAACATGATGATTTTGAAAACTGACAACTAAAAAGTGAAAACCACTTTTTCTGGTTTCCTGTTTTTGGTTTTTAGTTTTAAAAAAAACTGAAAACTGAAAACAAAAAACGATAACGAACGGGCCCTGAGATAACAAAACATGTTGGCTAAATAGCCTTCCTCTATTATCACTAACTTGCTAAATTTAACCATGATATTTAACATTCCTAACTACAGATACAACTCAGCAAACTTCCAGAAACACATCATCTCCGTGACTGCTCGGTAACACTCCTATAGTCCTACGTAAATAAGTAAACAGCATCCAAAGGCAACATGCATGTTGCAAGTCAAATGACGTCAACCTCATGTGCAACTACCGTGCACTAAAAATAGGTTCAACATCAGGTCTTGGTTGTGATCTTCTTGTGTATTTGAGCAGCAAACCCTCCGAAGTAAGACTGGGTACCTTCAAATCTCTGCAGCGTTTTAGAAAAATTACATAAGAAACAGCAGGATAGCAGACTAAGAATTTCATAGCAATATTCATAGAAGAAACTTAAACCAGCAATTGCGATTTGCAGCAAAAAAAAAACTGACCTTATATAAGGCTCAAGATCGTTCCATTCCCACTTTGGTCTCTCTTTAAAGAGAATTGAGAAACGCTGCGCAGGAGTTGATGGTAGAGAAGAAACACTAAACGCACGAATCCAAAGTTCCACCCCAATCCTCTCTGTCAAGACTTCACCTTCCAACATATTAATGTTTGTCTGCATTCCATGAGGAATTTTACTCTTCCATTCCTCCATGAATTTGTCCATCTTCACTTTTCCATTCCTCAGAATTCCTCTGGCAAAATGGACACAAACCCGCTTTTCATTCAATTTCCACAAAGAAACACCGTCATCATTGTTCATTTTATTTCCGTAAACTCTCAAACAATGGGTGCAAATTTTCGGAGGAAAGCCATCTGATTCCAGCAAGCTGACTACTTCATTTTCTGGTAGTGCATCAAAAGGCCAATCATTTAACACTGCGTTATGCAAAATCATGTTCAAGACCGAATCCATGCATTTTTCATCTACAATTCTCCAATACCCATTGATTTCTAAAGCACTAAGAGCTTCTAAGCCCAATCTTAATTCCTCATCACTTGCTTGAATTTGTCCAATGAGATCATCCCATGTATATACAGAGTTCAGCTCCTCGCTCTCTGAAAAAGTATCCATTTCTGACAACTCCTTGATGCTAAAGGGTCTCTGTGAGAGAAGCAATTTTAGCTTGTCTAATCTGGGAGCAACCTCAACGAGCTCCAAGCTACCAGAAGCCACCTTCAACACAGATGCCAAAGCAGGCTGGTCTAAGTTTTGCTCATCACAATCCATAGCATTTTGGGGTAATGACGATGATTTCGAAGGAGGGATGAGAAAAACCGAATTGGATGTACCAACAAACTTGATTGCATAAGTCTTTGATTTAGTACAAAAAACAGCCTCTTCATCTGCCACTCCCCTCAAAGACACTCTATACATAAGCAACAGTCATTGAACCGAAAAGCATCAGCACAAAGAGATGCAACTCAACCAGCATGGAGATTTCAAAAAGATACTTACCTTTCGCAGAGTACATCAGGAAGAAGCTTTTCGTCGAGCTCCAAAAGGATCAGGTCGTCATGAGAACCAAAATCAGGATGATAAGCCACAGATATTGAGGAGTTGGCTTGAAGATCTAAAACTGCTTCTGCATCTCCACTTCTATCCATTCCGAGAAGCACCAGCTGTCTTCAGTTATTCTCACTTCCCAAGATCAAACTTTATTACGACAAAGGAGTCACATGCAACCAGAAAACTTGAGCATGAAGTACCACTTCCTAGCCCACTATCCACAATGAGGAAGTGCACAATCAGAAACCACACCAGCCACAACCAATCAGCTTGCTATTACCATCTGCACAACAATATGATTTCTCACAACTGCCAAGCATCTTACACACATTCGGGCAGTAACCCAGATGAGCAAGCACAAAAATCACCCAAAGGACAATCAAGTTGATTGGTGGATCGAGGATCTGAGAAATGGGGGTACAGATAATGTTTAAATCAACCAATTGAATAACACGAAGTCCAATGTAAACATTCAATCAACCGATCGAATTACAAATAAATTTTATGATTCTCTACACCTTCCTTCTACAAGAATTCTAGCATTTGAAATAAAACCCACAATCGGAGAATAATAATTAAGTAATCGACCTTTTGCAACATTCTAAATTCCACAACTCAGATTTCACAACATCCCTTATTGAATTCCACAATTCACAACATCCACAACAACCAACAAAAAAATAAGTTCAATTCAAATAATGTGGTGGTATCCTTAAATAATGTATAAACAACTTCAAATTTTCAATAAACTTACAAAGAATTAAACATCCCTAATATTACTAGTCTCCTACATTCAAGCTTAATTAATTAACTTCAATTCAAATACATGAAAGCATCATATAATTATAATTATATACCATGATATTTCAATCAGAGAAATAAAACACAAAAACTAGATATTTTGTCATTTTAGGGAAGTCCTAAATGACTTATAACACTTGAACTACTTATACTTCCTCCTATTGCAATGTTTCTCATTTTAGGAAGTCTCTTAATCCTCTCTTTGGTCTTTGTGTACAAAATTATAATGTTGCGAGTATTAAAAAACAGAGCAAGTAGGTTATAATTAAGAATCAAATTGGGGAAGAACAACGGGATTCAACGAAACAATTGAAAAATCACAAATTATTAAAACCCTAAAAAAGCGAAAATTCAAATTTCTAAAAAGAAGAAATAATTGCAGTGAGGAAAAAGAAAGACCTGTGGAAAAGCTAACAAAGCTCGGATGACGGCTTCGACATTGAGAATGGATGAGAGAGAGAGAGAGAGAGAGAGGATAAACTGCTGTCTACTCAATTTTGTGATGGTGCTTTTTGTTGTTGTTGTTGGGGGTGAAGACTGAAGAGAAGACAAGATTTAGAGCCAAAATTACAAGTTTGGGAAAAGGCGGGATAATTATAAGAGTTATTTTTCTACTTTGGTGCGTGCGCAATTAAGATAATTTCACAAACTACTGATGTCCATGTAGGGTCTATTTAGTACCAAGCTAAGCTTGCCCTATTGATTGAGATTGTGTCTTCCAACATTGAGGTTAGGGGTTCAATTCACTAGCGCACTTTGAGGGTAGGGATTTCCCTTCCATCCCCCTATTCTCAGAGGATACGGTGAGGCTTTTTATTGTGCATTACCATGAACAAAAAATGAGAGAAGAAGATATGAGAGGAGGGGGATGTTGTTTGAGAATTTGAATAATAGGGGAAGAGTGGGCTATGAGTAGATTCATAAGTATTTGGAATTTTTAGCGACTTTTAACTATAAGCAACTATATTTTCAAGCGACTTTGTACAAGGAACAACAACAACAAAATTGTTTTTATCTCCCAAATCATACGAGGAAACCGATTTATGAATTTTTTCTACTTTTTACTCTATTTCAGAAAATATTCAAGGAACTAAAAAAAAAGGACTATGAATGCAAAAGTTTCTAATTACCCTCATAGCTTTCTAAAGTTTAGTTATAGCACACATTAGTTGGAGCAAATTATCCTATTTCTCTTTTTATGTCAAATTTGCTTACATTTCTTTTTCACCAAAAAAAAAGTTCATGTTGATATCCCTGTAATTAGACATTTTATATTTGATAACCAAAGAAAAATACTTAGAAAATATTCATCGCCAAACGTGAAATTATTAAAGTTTTGGTTAAGTTTTCATTGAAAACTCCGGCTTTTAGGCTTTAAGCAACCGTGACTTCCTTTTTTGTGTGAATACCATGCTTCTTCCACTTAAAATACTGAAATTGCCTCTGAAAATAATCATGGGGTTTGTTAAACATCGCCCCAAAATTACTTGAAATTGCCCCGTCCCACTTTGAATTTACTATTTTACCCTTCTCTTTTTTCCACCACTCACCACTCCCGCCACCACCTACCTCCCACTGCCACCACCCACCACCACCCGCCACTACTTGCCACCCACCCACCCTGTAAAAAAAATGATTTTAATTGGGGCTAAGGGCCGAACGTCTGGCCAGGAAGTTCGACCCAGGGCCTCAACTTCTGGCCAAGAAGTTCGACCCATGGCCTGAACTTCTGGCCAGGAAGTTCGGGCCATGGATCTAACGTCTGGCCGGGAAGTTCGACCCATGGCCCGAACTTCTTGGCCGGGAAGTTCAGGCCATGGGTCGAACTTCTTGGCCAGACGTTCGACCCTTAACTAAAAAAATTTCAAAATTTTTTAAGGGGGCGAACGTGTGGCCAGGAAGTTCAACCCATGGCCTGAATTTCTGGCAAGTAAGTTCGGGCCATGGGTCGAACTTCCTGGCCAGACGTTTGACCCATGGCCCGAACTTCCTGGCCAGACGTTCAACCCTTAGTCCCAAAACTTTTTCGTAATATGGGTGGTTGACGAGGTGGCGGTGGGGGTTGGAGGTGGTGGTGGGCTGGTTGTGGCAAGAGGTGGTGGTTTGGGAAAAGAAAAGAATAAAAAGGGTAAAATTGAAAATATTTGGTGGACCGGGGAGATTTTAAGTAATTTTCGGGACGACGAATAGAAGTTCAAAATAATCATCCCTCTTAAATCAGCATGATTACACCCGAAAAACAACATGCCAGCTTTGTTTTCAACATTTAAATGCCTAACGGTCAGATTTGCTGCTTTGTCAACATAATCCTTGACAATAGAAAGGTAAAGATTCCTATAAAAGGTAAGTATAGAAGTAACTAGAGTTTCTTTCAGCCTATTGTTTTTTTTTTGTAAAAACATCTATCATCCCAAAACTTCGAAGTTTCAATGTACTACTGTGCTACAAAATGTTTTGACTGAAGGCATTAACATCAAAGAATACATCAAGTCATCAAATTTCCAAAATTTCATATAGTGCTAAAATTACAACATGGCAGAATGAACCCAATAAGAAAAAAAAGGTAAAATAAAATAAAAAATAAAAACAATAAAGGTAAAAAAAGAGAAGAATTGCATGGCATGTTGCAAACTTCATATCCTCCTCATACATTGTCTGATAGGAAGTCCCATTTGCATACCTCTCTATAAAACTCCAATTCTCTCTTGGAAAGAAAAAATAGTCTAATTGGATTTGATGCGTTTACCACTACCGCATTTTGTAAGATTGAGTCCTCGAGACAACACAGTGTTGGCCACTGAACGAATACTCAAGCATTATATCGATGTCACGTGGATTCTTCTTGTTTTGGGAAACTGTCATAGTTCCCACAATAGCTTCCCCTTCACATATAGTAATCCTATCCTCAAGGTACAAGACTGTTTGCTTCCAGTGAGTGTTTCTTGATCTTGGTCCTATAAATGTGGATCAACAAATGAATGAACATTTTACCCCGCATTCAAACATCACAGGGTTTCAAAATGTGATTTCTAAGGAAAGGTTAAAGCACTTGTTTAAAAGGGAGTGGGTGAGCAGGGGAAGCAGACCTGTAGAAAAGCCCATTAATTTATGGCACTTCGTAAATGACACGTCAAAATAAGCTACAAGAGCGTGAATGTAGTCATTGCGCTCTGCCACAAGTCTAAAAGGAGCAGTGAAGGAAGCATCACCAGGCGTCATTTTAGATATGTCCATAGTCTACAAAAACACAGAAGGCAGTTCATTAGAGAGCTAGAGTAAATAGAAATTTAACGAACGTTAATACAGCCAAGCCTGAGTAAAAATTGGATCCAACAGAGGAAAAGAAAAATTGAACCAACCTTGAGTAGATGGGAATTAGTGACAATTTGATTTTGGTCCACTGTATCAACTAGTGGCTCCACCATGGCTTGCTTTTTTATACAGCTCATATCAAAGCCATAAACATTGTTCCAAACTGACAAAGACATAATTTGCACAAGTGAGTAACAGAAGGATGTAGCACTATCTTACAGAGAGAGGACATTTAAGCAGATTAGCTCCAGACAGAACAAAAAGCACCAACAAAAAAATTGATGCATCAAACATGAATATGCCTGAGAAATAAAGTAGCACAACAAAGTAGATGCTTACACTCAATCTTATCCTCTTTGTACTCTGCATCTTCAATGGCTGTCAAATAAAGAGAGGCTTTATCTGGAAAGACAATACCATTCTCAACCTACAAACGAGACATAATGCAAATGACTAAATCAACAGGACATCTGAGAATTCAAGAAAAGACAGACATGTACTAGACAAACATCTATATAGAGAATATACCACAGATTCTAACACTAACTAGTCCATACACGAGGAAGAAAAAACACAGTCGCTGTCGCGTTCATGGGAACCGTCACGGCCTGCAGGAACGGCTTGTAACAGGGAAATAGAACGTTCCGCGGCCATCGTGGCGTGAATTTTTTTTAAAAATTCACAATAGCATTTTAACCCTGTTTTTTCTCTATTTTACGTTCTATACTATATTATGTCCAAAACTGTTATAACTACAATATTTGGGGTACTTTTGATTATATTTGAACATAAAATTCTATACAAAGCCTCGTTTATAATAAAATGGAAAATGAAAATACTCATGTTTGGTGCAGTTCCACTACTTTAAAAAAAAGGAGCAATCAAAAAATAAAAAGGCAAGAGTAGTAATTCACGTGAGTCTGGGAACAAAAAAAAAAGGGAAGAGAAAAGAAAAAAAAGGAACAAAGAATAAAAAGGGAAGTAAACAGAAGAGAGAGAAAGAGCTTAGAATGATCGTATTTATCTCACGTGACTTGGCTGCTGGTATTCTCAAAATAAAAGAAAAAGGGAAGAAAAAAGAAAGAGAGAAAGAGAACAGAAGATCGATAGCAGAGAAAAAGAGAATCCACAACTAACGTGCAAATAACCACCGCCGCCATCCACCGGCAGCAATGACGTCAGAAGCAGCCGAAGATAACTCGTCAGTATTCTCTGCCACGACCGGTGAAGTTTTGGCCGTCAATTACCTCCCACACGCATATTAGGGTTTCATCAAAATTATGATTTTTGTTTTAGGCTTCAATTCAAAGTAATCAATGAAATTAATTGAGGGGTTTTGCTCGAATTACAGTGTGAAAAGGCAGGTAAGATTTAATTCGAGAAATTTGTCAGATTTGTGCTTTTTTTCTCAAATTCCCTTTCTCCCTCGCGTTTTTACACAAAACGGCCAAGAAACCGTTCTTGAACGCTGTGAATCCTTTACATAACAGTCGAGTTAGGTGTGAATTTCCTTGCGCCGTTCTAGAACGGGTTTTGTCGAAACGACAACTCTCAATCCCGTTACAGAGCGCTTGTTCTAGAAAGGAACGGATGAGTTTTTCTTCCCTGCGCATACATGATCTGGTGTGCATTTTCCTTTAGTTTACGGCTTCAAGTTAAAGTCATCTTGAGTTCTTCTCAGATCATTATCAGACTACATCTTCAAACTGGTTACTCAGTTCGATGTATATTGCATAATTATCCAATAACCCAATACAATCATCAAAACCATGGCATTTAAGCCATCTCTCAAGCTTCCAAGTCATTTAGGCTAGGCTCCGGTTTCTTTACTTGAAGTAAGGTGATCTAGTGTGAATTTATTTAGAATTGGTCTGAATCTTTCTGTTTATGGCTCAGTCCAAACCTTTTTAGTCTGATGGTCTAGTCTCCAGATTTAAGTGAATTTTGACAATATCTCTATGCTACTTTTAGATGGAATACATTATTCTACAACATCTTGTTAGATTCGTCTCAACGTACATATTTCAAAAATCCAATCTTTATTAATCAATTAGATTTGGCAAGTAAATGGACATAAGTTCGGGTCTGATTTTTCTTGTCTAGTCTAAATTTTTTTTTGTTCGGGTCAGACATAATTTGATTCTAACATGGATCATATAATGTCTTGAAATAAAGTGAAGAGAACATGAAATGTCAAAAACTGTTTAAACAAGTAAAAATTATCAGTTCTGTAACAGCTTAAAAACAATTGCTATGTAGTGGAAGTAACGAGCAATGCTTATTCTTGTAAGATAGATCAACCAACAACAGACCAAACTCTTGTTGAAAGAAAAAGAAAAAGATACATTGTTTGATCCATGAAACCATGTACAATTTATAAGCTTAAATAAAAGCAAGAAAACAAAAAAAAATCCACAGGAGAAAATTGCTTAGAAACATAATACACAAAACGCAAAAAGAAAATAATTAAGGGCCCGTTCGGTATTACTGTGGTTTTCTGTTTTTTGGTTTTTTGATTTTCAAAGTCATGATATATGTCCTATAATGAATAAAAAATTAGTCAAATTTATTGGGAACATGATGATTTTGAAAACTGACAATTAAAAAGTGAAAACCACTTTTTCTGGTTTCCTGTTTTTGGTTTTTAGTTTTCAAAAAAACTGAAAACTGAAAACAAAAAACGATAACGAACGGGCCCTAAGGAACTACACAGAAAATCTTGAACCACTTACCAGCCACTTATCACGGGCATAAAGAACTGTATTCAACATATTTTCATACAATAGAAAGTATCCCATCCATTCTGACACGATAATATCCACTTTAACAGGAAGGTCAATTTCTTCAATTTTCCCCTTGAGAACAGTGATGACTGTCACATGCATACAGGTCAGCATGCGTACGGAATATACATCAGCAGGTACAATTAACAAAACAGGAATTAGATAGTAAACTTACCATCTGAGTATCCATTTGCTTCAACAATCTCCTTTGCCATGTCAGCCATGTGGGAGCATTCAACCTAGAAAGAGAACAATATATGAGAACTACTCTAGAGCAAACTTACATTAAGATAACGACCAGTGGAAGGATGTCCTACATACCGCATAGACGTGCTTAGCTCCCGCTTTGGCACAAAAAAGAGACAAGATACCAGTACCAGCTCCTACGTCAAGTACCACCTTACCCTTAACGAGAAAGTCATTTTTATAAATAACATTTTGATATGTCTTGGTTCTCACCACATCCTTCAACATTTCCTGCAATGAATTATAATTGGTTAACAGCATTCAGGAGTCAGGACCCAACAGACAGTAAAAGCACATCAAAAGTTGTTGAAGCCAGAGAAAGAAGTATAATAGCGCTTCCTGGAAACCTAAGCATTTTTTAGCAGTTGTTATAAATATGTTTCTCAACTATCTTAGCTAAAATTTTAGCGCACTTCACTGAAAGATAAATGTCCGGACTTCTGAATCATCTTCACTCAAGACTCCAGCACATTCGAGCAGAGAAATTTCATAAGAAACTGGTAGGCTAGTAAAATCAAGTTGGGCTACGTTCTTATCAGAATTAAAAGCATAAGGACAAATAAGTTCATAAAGGTTCAAATAAGTTACAACAGCTAGCCAAATTCAATACACAACAGCAGTAAGTTTTAATAGGTTCAAGTGAAAAGAACACACCTTCGACATACAAGATTTTTAAACTTTGCAGGAGGTAAATATATTGGAAAGATGGAAATAATATGGACAGAAAATAATTATTAGTAGAGCTTCCCGTTGCCTTCCCAGTTCCCACCTTGTTGTTATAATCTGCAAAGAACAAATATGAAGCTTCCCCTCTCCAAACCTTTCTATCGTCACTTTTTAATTAAACACCAAACAAAGGAAACTGGTTTCTTGCTTTCCATTAACACCACCTACACAAAGCAACAAAAAAAGCTGTAATTTTTTTCTACCCACATCCTTGCTTTCCTTTTCTCTTCCCTATATTCACCTCCCACTCGATCCTTTCCAGTCACCTAAAAGAGCCAAACAAGCTATACTTTAATGAATTATATTTGGGATCCCAGATTCCCAGCAATGGTGCAGCCCACACAAACTAAAACCAAATGTAAAATCATGAGCATTACTTCACACCTTTCAGGGAAAAATAGAGTCAGCTCTGACTCTCTGAGGATACTAACTCAGAGAAAAGCCCTGTTAAGCTGAGGTCTGAAGGTAGGAGTATTAGCAACTCCGCCTTGTTTATATCACATATGATATGAATGCATTTGCAGATACGTTAGAAAGGGTCATAGAAATAATTATACAGGCACCAAAATTATTACATTCTTCCACAAAACGGATCTATGCAGCCTTTTTCTTACAACTTTAGCAGCAACTGACGGCAAAACATGAACAGGCTGATCCAATTTCATAAGAAAGAAAAGCAAGAGAAGTGAAGCACTAAATTATTGACTGAACCCCACACCACTCATTGGCACAGCTGAATTGAGGATAACTTCACATAGATCATCAGAAAAATGTTTGACGAGTTCGATAAGGATAAGCATATATTTGCAACTCTCATCAATGTTATACTTCTAGTACCAACCCATGCCTTCTATATTACTACCTATCAAACACTCTAGATGTATTTCAAATCATCAACCAGCTTTCATATAAAAGTATCAACCAATTACAGGTCGGACGTCTAAAATTTACTCATCCCAGAGGGGGGAGAAAATAAGGACGGAATTTCTTAGCAATAAGCTGTCAGCCATTAGGATTCCAAGGCATTCGGATCAGCAGAACAGCATATCCATAGACAGCTTTTGAAAAGTACAAAACACTGCCAACATACAAGGACGTAGCCTTAAAATGGCTGGGACTTACTTCATGTATGCCTGCAACAACGGAAAACAAACAGAAGAATATGTTATGTATAAAAGAATATAAGATAGCATCATATTGTTTAAGATGGAGTATCATAAAATAAGTATAAAAGTGTACAAGATGCATAAACATAGTATCTTATTACAACTATTAAAGAAAACAGAGGGACCAAGATATGCAAGATGTTCAACATTTTTCATAGTCACCCAAACCACAAGCAAGCAAAACAAAAGAAGGAACTACACAATACAGATATACTCCCTCTGTCCCTTAATAAATTTCTCATTTCTAATTTGGGAACTATTCATAGGTAAAAGAAAACCTCAAAACTAATTCCTAATATATAAGATAAAACATAGTCATGTGGGCTCTTGTTTGATTCGTTTCATTGTGTACATTTGGAAAATCAGACTTTTATATTTTTTACTAATATGTAATCAAAGATATTAACGATATAAAACGTGCATTTGAGAAATGGGAAATCTATAATGAACAGACAGAGTGATATTTATATTGCATGTCATTGAAGCAAACCACATAAACGAGATCTTTAACTAGTCACACCATCCAGAAATAAGTTGTCACGTAGTCTAAGCCCTTAGGATAAACATATGACATCGCATCGATTACTTACAACCTCACATTCTGCCTACGACTCGTTTTAAGTAGGGTTTTCCAGAAAGTCCAATTTTAAATCATTATTGTTCCAGGAACGCTAAAGACTTCCTCAAGACATCCCAAAACAGTATACGTGAAAATTATTCCTAGACGAAGAGAGTACTACGAAAAGCACATGACACTCACGGTCTTATATGAAAAGTTGGGTGCTTTTTTTCGCGATTTAATCTAATCTTATCAGATGTGCTTAAACTAATGCTGAATATTCCCTGGCAACTATTACAAGCTAGCCATCTAAGTAGAGCTAGTAGAGCTTAGCTTACAATATTTGAACATGAAACAACATCAATAAAAGCATTAACTCTTAACTTACATTTCAAATAATTTACAAATAAGTAATAACCTAACTTCAATTCAACATACCAAAACTTCCAAAAAAACACTTTCCAAAACAAATATGCACTAATTTCAACATATTTCACACAACTATTAGAACCCCAATCTGCCAAAACCAACCAGCACAAACATAACAAAATATCAAAACCCACCTACAAAAAGATTACTAAAGAACACAAAAGTGACCAAATTGAACAGAAAGTTGAAAACTTTGAATAAAAAAAGAAAGATTTATACCAAAGTGGGAGTAAGAATCGAAGTAATAATCAGCACTGGTTCTATCATCAGTAAGATTGGAGGTTGCTGCAACATCTTCAATAATTTCATCATCAACATTCATACTAACTGGGTTTTCAAAATTACCATTATCGGGTAAAGATGCGTGTTGTTTGGTGTTCTTGTTACGACCCATTTTTGTGCTTCAAAGGGGTTTAGGGGCTCTGGGTGGAGAAGATATTAGGGTTTTGCTGTTGAAAAGGGGCTTAAGCTTTTTGTAATGAGGTATGGGATTTAAATAAGGAACATTTTTTTTTTGAAGGGTTTAAATAAGGAACATATACTATTTCAATAAAGTCCAAAGGGCAAATGCATGGTTGAACCAAAAATAATAATTTCAATGAACATTTTTTGGTTATATTTTAAATCAGAGTTTTTTGCGGGGATATACACGGGTAATAGGGCATTTTGTGGGGATATAGCTCACTAAAAATTTTTTTTGTGGAGATATGCTAACCTAAATTTAAGTTTTGTTAAAAGGTACCAAAAACACTATTTCCAACGAGAAAGTCTTCCGGCCTTTGACTTGGTAGCTTAACCCTAATTTAAACCCTATAGCACAAATTCAAACCACATAGTACAAATGAAGAACACAAGAAGTAAATTGAATTGAGATTAAAGCTAAAATAAGACTTCATACCTTGCAATTGATTATTTTGGGCTGCCCATTCTTGCTGAATTGAACAGCGTTCTTTTTCAAGGTTTAGGGAGAGGGAAATGTTAAGGGAGAGAATTCTTAAAAAAATTGTTAAAAAAAAAACATTTCAATAGTTTGTGCGTGGTTGAGGGGGTAAAACACAACATTTGTGGCTCACTCGCGAGTTCCTACCAAGTCAAAGGCCGAAAATTAGACTTTCTTGCCGGAAGTAGTGTTTTTAGTACCTTTTAACGAAACTTAAATTTAGGTTGGTATATCCTCACAAAAAAAATTATTGAGGTATATCCCCATAAAATGCCTTATTACCTTGGTATATCCCCGTAAAAAAATAGAGGTTGTAAATATAAAATAATTAAGAGTTAATGGTGGGTCATTGGAGTTACATGGATTAGTTGTCGTAACTTGTAAGGGAAAAAGTAATGTGACGAGATAAAGAGATAGACCCCAAAAGAAAAGTAGGAAGAACAAAAAAAAAGACAGAAGTAATATTATCATAGTTTGAAATTTGTATCTAATTGGACTTTTAAAAAAATAAATAGAATGTCACATAAACATGTCGTCTCATGAGTTAAATTTTGAATTAAAAATAAGGAAGAATTGTCATCATAAATCCCAAACTTAGAGTGTGTTCCAATATTTAAAAACAATCCAAAATTTGGTAATAATCATTCCCATGTTATTCCAAATCAAATTTGATCAATGTAAAAAATAAACGAAAATTCACATAACATGCTCTAATTAACCATGACAACCTGCTAGTTAATAAAAAGGAGATAAAAGACTTGAAAAGGGAGAAGGATTGGAATTTGGATCTAACTAAATAGCGAAATTTAATTTGTAAAGTAGGTAATAGGTCACTAGGGACCAATATAGGAAGGGCATTAATAAACTTGGAAATTATTCGTAATTGAATCAAACTTGGAATTAATATGGAAAGATGGCTTTAATCTTGGGATTCATGGTGGCACTTTTCTATATAAAAAAAAAAAATAGCGTATTTGATTTTCAAAATATTAACTAAGAAATCAATCTAACTATATAAAAAAGATAGTATTTCCAAAAGTTAAAAATATGAGCTTATTCTCAAGTTTTACTTATATGTTTCAATTTTTATTTTAGTTACACGACAAATGGAGTACTAAATAAGGAACGATGCAATGTGGCGTTTTTCTTTAGAGTATTCTACTCCATGTAGAGCACATACAAAAAAAAAAGAGTAGATTATGCATTGTATAAGGTTTGGTCACGTGATCACAAGCATATATAGTAAAGGCTTAACCAATAAACCAGCCAAGTGATACTTGATATTAACAAATTAAAGTAAAATATTAATAAATAAAATATGTAATTATCCGGAGCGTAGCCCAGGCTTAAAAACTAGTTATTGTATTATGTAGAGCTACATGGTCCCACGACCCTATAATAACGGTTGTTAATTAAGGCCTTTCTTTCTCTTACTAAGTTGGTAGATTCCCTTTGATTCTTTCAGTGTATACATGACCCTTTTTTTTCCATATAGTAACCTTTTCAAATTTTAAGATACACTATACAGTTACTATATACCATAGTGACTTTTTTTTTAATATAGTAACTCTTTCTCACATTAGTTTATCATGATGAAATTTTTACTTTGTGACCTAGTAACCTTTTTTTTCATAGTCAAACTTCATAATTTATATCTATTCATCTTTTATATTTATTTATTTTAACATAGCGATCCTTTTTTTTCATAAATAACATGAATTAGCATTAGGTCCACACTAATTTAGTGTGTACCAAGTCCATATAAGTTGTTTGCTACATGTTGATGCTTTTCCATCCGTAACTAGCTAGTACGTAAGTTCCTTATTTGTTTCAATATGTTAGACTTAAGGTTTATTTCGCCAACATTATGGAAATAAAATTTATACTTTTAAAAACACTTTTCTAGAATACAATTTTATGATTAATATTACGGTTTTTTCACCAAGTACTCCTGTGGTATTTCAAAATTCATGGGGTACCCCCGTTATTTCAAAAATGCACCAAGTAACCTTACTTTGGGGGTGAAATGCATGAAATGCCCGTAATGACTGACGGTGCCAAGTTTTCGTTAGTCATTAACCCAAATTAATCCCTCTAACCTTAATTAAGCCCTCTAACCCTAACCCCAAAACCCTAACCCCCCACCACCCTAAACCCTAACACTAACCACCCAACCACCACAGCCCCCACCCCCGTTCCCCCGGCCCCCCTCGGTGCGCCATTTACCACCTCGGCCCCCTCGGTGTAGCCCACCCTCTTGCCCCCCCTCGGGCCCCCTTAGTGCGCCAACCACCACCTCGGCCCCCTCGGTGTAGCACACCCCCTCGTTCTTGCTCCCCGCTTCCTCTCTTCTCTCTCTCTTGCTCTGCGTCCTTCGCTTCGTGCCGCGCCGCGCCACCACGCTGCTGCTAGCCGCACCATCTCTTCTCTCTCTTGAAGCGAGAGGTAGAAAACATACCTCTTAAAACTTTTGCGGGGTAAGAGGGAGGGGGCATGTGGGTTTTGCGGGGCCGAGAGGGAGGGGGTGGGGTGCGTGTGCGGGGAGGGGGGGGCTACGGGGGTGGGGGAAGGGGTGGGAGGGCACAGGGGGGAGCTGTGGTGGTTGGGTGGTTAGGGTTAGGGTTTAGGGTGGAGGTTAGGTGTTAGGGGGTTAGGGGTTTGGGTTAGGGTTAGAGTTTTAGGGCTAGGGTTATAGGGGTTAATTATGGTTAATGACTAATGGAAACTTGACACCGTTAGTTATTAAGGGCATTTCATGCATTTCACCCCCAAAGTAATGTTACCTGGTGCATTTTTGAAACAACAGGGGTATCTCATGAATTTTGAAATACCATAGGGGTACTTGGTGAAAAAATCGTTAAAATTAAGGTGTTTAACCGACTTTCTAGGAGTAGGAACAAATTTGGCATTATTTGACCCACTCTTTGATTTTATTTATAAAAAGATTTTATTTGTGCATACCTTCTTTTAGTTCTTTATAGGTTTTAAAAAACGAGAGCAATTTCTCTAGATGCAAAAGAAGCATCCGTTCCTTGCTAATACTAGCTGGATAAAACTTGAAGCATTTCAATCACCATTGAAAAAAAATGCTAGTATCGGTCTCTATGTTGCATCCCCATCGCCAACCATCATTTAACGACCATTGCTAATCATTTGCCATCACACCACCATCACCTGTCATTGTTTTCCCGTATCTCCCTCACCATGGACCCCTTATATCTCTGTGTGTTCCTCCATCAACTCCTTTTTTGTTCAACTCTATCTATCTCTCTCAGCTCTTGCATTAGTAACCTCCAAACTCTCCAAAACCAAATTCAGCTATCAGCCACTAGTGAGTATTAACACCGTAACCATTCAATTTATCACACTCTTCATCACCCTCTTCAATCTCTCTAAGCCCTCTTCTCCTTTATCGCTACTCACCCACGTCGGTCAAGGTTACCTTTTCCATATTCGCTATCAACACCTAGCGTGAAGACTTTGATAAATACTTCCGCTGTTCTTTTTACTTTCAACATAGCTTCTTAGCACACAATTTAAGTAGAAGATTAGAGAATATAAACGGACAAATTAATCAAAATAATTTAAGCCTTAATATCCTTACTCATCCCTCTTACCAGTGTTTAAGTTATTTTGATTAATTAGTCCATTCACCTTCTCTAGTCTCCTCCTTAAATTGCATATCAAGAAGCTATGTTGCAAGTAAAAAGAAATGGAGTATTTTGTTAGTAGCAAGTGGAGCATAGAATAGGCAAAGATGAGAGTGAAGGAAGGGGTGTCAATTTTTTTTAGTCGAAAGTGTATCACTTACTGTAGCAAAAATTTCATTAGAGTGATAAAAGCCCCCAATTAACTGATTTAAGAAGCTCAAATTTGGGGCATATATTTCTAGCCTCACTAGAAAGCATTGGTTCTCAAGAAATAATAGCTACTCCTAAGTTTTATTGTGTTTGGCCAAGTCTCAATATGAACTCATGTTTTAGTTACTGCTATCCCGAAGTTGCGGTGAAATATCTGATATGATCAATAGAAGCCATGGATTTGCCATACATTCTTGGTGGTGTACGGTCAGCTTTTTTTTTTTTGACAATAAGTAATTCAGAACACACAAGAAAAAACAAAACAAAACAAACTAACCCATGGATTCTGCCAAGTGACAACAAATCAACCCATGGGTGGACACACTAGGACTAGAACATATTTTACAAGACTCATAAGTAATATTACGCTTTTTGAAGGGGGAGGGGGATCCATCTAACACAATTGATCCTAGGTCCTTGCGCTTACAACCAATACCGGGAAGACGAATCTTTGAGGCTGCATACTGAGAACACCTTAGCCTTGGCTTGCCTGGATACGAAACTTTGAGTGAACTATCTTTGGGGACATTTCTTCGTATATTAGACCTGGCAATCCGTAATGCTCTCATCATGGCTTCCCTAACTGCTTTCCGCTTTGTTGTTACCATTGGGACCATTGTGGATAACTGACCCTTGCTTATTATTCCCGCACCTGACTGTGGCTCATGATTCTCCTTCTGTTGGGTTATTTCAAAAACTGCAACTTCTTGCATCTGAACATCCTTTCTTTGAACACTTGCCTGATTTACTACATCAGTGACGGATTCTCTGAAACTTTTCTTGTGGGGGGCGTTCATCTTGATATTATTTTTTGATACAGAAATACGAACAATCATGTACCTCAAATGGGGATGATAGTAATGCAGCTCTTGCCCTTGCTGCAATCTCTTCATATCCTACCTGGAGATATCAAGAATCTGAGACGGTCTATGTCTTTTGACATAGGTTGCATACTCATTGTTGGAGGAATACCTTGGACTTGTATTTTTAAGCTCAACTATATTAGAAATTTCTGAGCTAGGGATGCTTGCTACAACCTCCATCCGCTCAATCCCCCTATCAGATAAAGTATTGCCTTCTTTATCTCGTGAACAATTATGTGTTCCATTATCCTCTGGGACAGGTACATCCTAAGCTTCCTTATTCTCAATCAAACTCATCAAAGAGACATTCCCTTTGTCAGCATCCTTTTCCAAACTACCCGTAGTTTGCACACCCTCCATTACCTTCTCATTTGAAGAAGATATGCCTAACCCAGAATCTTTTGAGATGTCATACTCTACATTCAGGTTTGACTGTTCCTTATACACAACACTTTGAATCTCTTGAAGCTTTTTGAATACCTTCCTATTTCCAGGTTCGATCTAGGCTGCCATCAATAGATCCCAAAAAGCCCACTCTCGTTTCCCTAGTTTCATTGCAGCCATAGCTCTTCTAAACAACACTTTAACACTATTCGGTTGGAAGTCTTAAACAATTGTGCAAATCCGACCTACGTGCTCAAATTCATGCTTCCTACTAAAGCACGCAGCAGAGTTTAGAAGAACACAAATAGCCAATTCAAAACACTCAATCATGTCCTTTTCCTGAAGACCAACGGGCAATCGACTCGTAGTAGAGCAAAGACCTGATCCCAAGGGAAGCAAAGAACCCAGCAAAAACAAACCTTAGGCCAAAACAGAGAAACTAAGAAAAGGAGAAAAAAACCTGACAACCTGAAAATACGAAAAAGGGAAAAAACACAGTATTAGAGCAGAGGACGGCGACTCGCCGGTGACCGGAGTGGACTCGGCCACCGGCAAGCCGTGGAGCAACTTAGGCTTGCGATGGAAACAGTATTCTGGGAGCTTCGAGAGAACATGAGAATAAGAGAGAAACTTTTCAAACACTTCTTCTCTTAGTGAACATTGTACGGTCAGCTTTGATACTCAACAAAAAGAGAGGTTGTAAGACTTCAACTCTAACCAATCATCTCAAGGCTGTTATTAACAAGAAAACTAAACCAAAATTAGACAAACTATCACATAGCATAACTATTAGCAAAAATATCTTCCATATCCCTACATGTTATTATCAGCAAAAATCAGAATTACTGCGAAAGCGTGGTGGACCAGGTAATAAAGAATTAGATTTTCTAGGAGAAGAAAATCAACAATAGCCAGAAAATGAAGCTCTAATTACTTTTCAACAGGAAGAATTTCGAGATCTTGAGAAAGGAATAACACACAATAAATTACCCCTTTACCCTATAGTTCAGAAACTTAGGAAACCAGGGTTAATTGCCAATAACATTAGCAAGTGCAGGGTTAAATACAAAATAGACCAAAAATACGAAATCCTGATATCACTATAACTACAGCCAACATAGACTATTCCCCCAGAGAGAAGGAAGAATTTAAAAAACAGATTACTGAACTTTTAGAAGCAGGACTTATTGAAAAATCCTATAGTCCCCACAGAAGTGCAACCTTATAGTACATAATCATAGTGAGTTGAAACGAGGAAAAGCCAGAATAGTTTACAACTACAAAAGATTAAATGACAACATAATAGATGATGGGTATTGTATTCCTAATAAAGACACCATCATAAATTTAATACAAGACAAATCTATCTTTAGCAAATTCGATTTAAAATCAGGATACAATCAATTACAATTAGTCGATAGCTTCAAACCATGGACTGCTTTTATCTGCAGCGAAGGACATTTCCAATGGAAGGTCCTTTCTTTTGGATTAAAGAATGCCTCATCAATCTTTCAAAGATTTATGGACAGTTTATTTCGAAAACTTAATTTCTGTTTAGTTTACATTGACGATATCTTGGTTGCTTCCAAGACTTTGTAGGAACATACCAAGCATTTGACAGAAGTCTTTCATAAAATTGAACACAATGGCATAGTTGTGGCAGACTCAAAAATGGAATTATTTAAGAAAAATATCCAATTTTTGGGATTAGAAATAGGAAATGGGAAGATTAAGCTACAAGATCATATAACTAAAAAATTGCTAGAATTTCCAGATAAAATGGAAGAAAAGAAACAGCTTCAAGCCTTTCTAGGACTATTAAATTATGCTAGAAAATTTATTCCTAATTTATCTAAGTTACTCGGAACTTTATATGGCAAAATTTCAAAAAATGGTCAAAAATATTTTAATAAAGAGGACATAGCTCTAGTCCAAACTATTAAGGAAAAAGTTAAGGTTTTACAACCCTTAGAATTGCCCTTAACAACAGATTATATAATTATAGAAACAGATTTAAGTAAAGAGGGATGGGGAGCAGTTCTCATTACTAAACCTTCCAAGTATTCCAACAAAGCTACCGAAAAATTAGCAGGATACGCTAGTGGAAATTTTAGACCAAGTACAAATTGGACCTCTATTGATTATGAAATACAGGCAGTTATTAATGCCCTAGAAAATTTTAAAATACACCTAGACAGAGAAATCACAGTAAGAACATAATGTGAAGCTATAGTAAAATTTATTAAGAATGAAAATAGCAAAAAGGTTAAGAATACAAGATGGATTAATTTCCAAGATTTAATATTAGGAAAAAGGTACAAAATAACCTTTGAACATATTAAAGGACAGAATAATAATTTAGCTGACTGTTTATCCCGTGTTCTTGACAGATATTGTAAGAAACACAACGAAAGATGAACAACACAGAATCCAGTAGCAATACAGTTCTTAAGGTCGAGGAATTCACCTTTGGAAAATTTAAACTCTACATCAATCTAACAGGAGGATTCAATCCCCTAAGAGGAATAGAGCTAGATAAATCTCAACAGGCCCTATGTAACAACATATGGGAATTAAAAACAGATCCTATAGCAAGCAAGCACAAGTTATTAATCCTAAATTGTCTTGCTTTCTATTTTTCAAAAATTTTGGAAAAACCTCTCTCCAAAAATTGTAGTTTTTATGTCATCATACATGGTCAGAAAACAGGAATGTTCAGATCATGGCATGAGGTACAACTTTTAACAAAAGACTTTAGGAAACCTATTTTTCGAGGTTTTCACTCTTTTGGTGAAGCCGCAGACTTTGCCAAAGCTCATTTGGGTATAAACTTTAATATACAGCCTGAGATTTTAACTCGGATAGACACAGGCTCTGAGTCAAAACTGAGCTTCGAAAGACCATTGAACTCAAGAGCAATGGCATTACATCAGAAAATTTCTGAAAATAGAAACAGTTTGTTACTTGAAAAAGAAGAAAAAATTGCTTTTCTCCAAAGCGAATTCTCTGACCTACACAGGAAATTTGAATACCAACAGCAGACTATAAGTCTGATTTCTAAACACAATCAAAATATCCTCCAAACAAATCAAAGCCTAACCATTGAGCTAAAAGCCAAAAACACGGAAGTAGCCTACCTAAAAGATATTGTAGAAGCTTTCAAAAAACACTCTCAAACCAAGGCACAAAAACCTCACTTATGAACAGCTTATAGTAAGCTTAAAAAGACCATAAACAACTCTTTCCACCTTAAATCCTTTGTTTCAGAATTTTCCAGAAGCAGAACTTATCATAGAACAAAAGTGTACCGAGGGCTTTATCCAGAAACTCATTAGTTTACAGAAAAAACATAGTGCCATTCATCATTTAACTCAATACGGAGCTTTACTAAGCAACAAAGTCTGGCAAGATTTGTTAAATTACAGTCTTCCTAGTTTTGAAGGAAGAAGTACAGTTGAGACAGGCCTTTTCAAAATTCACATTGATGTCAGACGAACTCATCTAAGTCGTTCTGAGATTATTGAATTCTATGACTATGGTATGTTAAGCAGCATAACTTTAGATCATCCAAAACAAATCCCTGATGGTTTTGGATTGAAGTTCGAGACATATGTTAAGAAATATCTTCACTATCGTAATAATCAAGAAACAGCAAGATCCCAGTTACAAATGGACTACTGGAAGACCCAGCACTTCATTACATCTACATTGATCCACTTTGGAAGCTTGATGAAATTCCACCAAGTAATTTTAATAGTAGAAAATGAAGTTTTCTACATAGAATTAATGATAAGACCCCCTAATCACCTACAGGGAGGAGCTATTGCAATGAACTTCCTAACGGAAGGCAAAACCTTTAGGATTTGGGGACCAGAAAATTTTAAGATCAATATCCCGTTTCATGGTTATAATATTAACGATACAGAAGTCTTCACTATGGAGGAAGATAACGATGAAGATCATGGCGATACTTCCCTAATTGAAGAAATGCTTCAGGGAAGAGATCTACATGATTAGCAGCAGCAGATGAAACAAAGGACCCACAGCCGCCTTAGTTTTGTCTTTTAGTAGAAGTTATCTTTTGTAAAGGTTATGAGTCATTACCTCTTTTTAAGAACCATGTGCTTTTACTTTAAGTATCTTTATTTTTCGACCGCTCTTTTAGAAAAGAGAAGTCCTTATCTACTTTTACTTTAGAAAAAGGAAAAGAAAACATGCTTCCTTTGCCTTATCTGATGCCCTGAAGCTCTATATAAGAGTTCTTTTCTTCAGTTGTAAAAGAGCAAGTTTTTACATAACAGCAATAAAAACAGCCTTTGTAAGAAATCTCCCCATAAAGTCTTTTAAAACCCCTTACTAGTCTTATAGCAAAGTAGAGTTCAAACTTATCTTCCTCTTAATCTTTTTTTTTTTTATTAAAATAAAAATAAAAAAGTGTAAAGCGATCCAAAATTCACACAACTGTGGATTTTACTTGGTCGATCTATTAAAATCCATTAAGGATGTTCAGAGTCTAAGCATAATTATAAAAACCAGAGGTTTTGACGGATATGAAGGAGATAATCTGTCAGTAACTATAGGAACTATAGCAAAGCTTAGTAAATCAACAGTTACTAATTATAAGCTACAGACAGAAAAAATAGTAAAAGCTATTACGTCAAAAGGAATATAATGATAGAACCAGCAATAATAAATAAAGAGATTTTAGCAGGAGAGGAATGGAAAATCTTTGATCTCTTTAAAAACAAAGCAAACACTCTAGTACCACAAAGTAGTTATATGTGCAAAGACCAAAAAGGGAGAGTCTCAGTTAGATTCGGTGAATTTGAAAATAGACTAGATTTTGAAGAAGACGTAGAAGAAGAAACTGAGTATTGTTTAGCCAATTTAGAAGAAGACAGTAACTTTAGTCTAGCAAGTTTAGAAAGGTTTGAAAGAGTATCAAACGAATTAAGAGAAATTAGGACTAAGATAGCAGTAGCAAAAGAAGAAAAAGAAAGAATAAGTGAAAGACTAAATTATGTCATATTTGCAGGATGTCATAGAACAACTATTACAAGGCTTTTCGTCAAAGAAGGAAATAAAATAAGAGAGATAGTAGATTTAGAAAAGCAATTAGACGAAAAGACTAGTGAAATAGCCTTATTTAACGAAGCTGATCCCCCACTTTTTGATCAAAGTGAGGAAGAAGAAGAAATAGAAACCCTAGAAATAGACTATATAAATGAAGAATTTCAGGAAAGAGAAGAAGTTATGATCAGTCAAATACAAACTAAATCAAAAGAAGAAATCTTTAGCAAAGACTTCCAGACTTGTAATATTACAGAAGTATTAGATGACATTACCATAGAACTAATGAATGATTTGGGAATGACATTTCATGAGGCAAATGAAGAACTACAAAAGAAGTATTGTCTAGAAAAAGTAGACCTTATAAAAAAGGGAAAACTAGGAATAGACAGTATACATAGAAAAACACCAAATGAAACAACCCTAATGGCAGATAGTGATATAGGAGATAATTCCTTAATATGGACACCATCAACAGAGTATACTATAGGACCAACAAATAGATTACTATGGAAAACCTCTAGAGAATATAACCCAGATTACAAAAACAAAAAAACTTATGGAAAACCATTCCAAAACATACCATACAATCCAAGATTACTAAACAACCCTAAGGCTACTTCTGTGTTTTTGGCTTTTAGCTCAATGGTTAGGCTTTGATTTGTTTGGAGGATATTTTGATTGTGTTTAGAAATCAGACTTATAGTCTGCTGTTGGTATTCAAATTTGCTGTGTAGGTCAGAGAATTCGCTTTAGAGAAAAGCAATTTTTTCTTCTTTTTCATGTAACAAACTGTTTCTATTTTCAGAAATTTTCTGATGTAATGCCATTGCTCTTGAGTTCAATGGTCTTTCTAAGCTCAGTTTTGACTCAGAGCCTGTGTCTATCTGAGTTAAAATCTCAGGCTGTATATAAAAGTTTATACCCAAATGAGCTTTGGCAAAGTCTGCGGCTTCACCAAAAGAGTGAAAATCTCGAAAAATAGGTTTTCTAAAGTCTTTTGTTAGAAGCTGTACCTCATTCCATGATTTGAACAATCCTGTTTTGTGACCATGTATGATGACATAAAAACTAAAATTTTTGGAGAAAGGTTTTTCCAAAATTTTTGAAAAATAGAAAGCAAGACAATTTAGGATTAATAACTTGTGCTTGCTTGCTATAGGATATGTTTTTAATTCCCATATGTTGTTACATAGGACCTGTTGAGATTTATCTAGCTCTATTCCACTTAGGGGATTGAATCCTCCTGTTAGATTGCTGTAGAGTTTAAATTTTCCAAAGGTGAATTCCTCGACCTTAGGAACTTTATTGCTACTGGATTCTGTGCTGTTCATCTTTCGTTGTGTTTCTTACAATATTTGTCAAGAACACGGAATAAACAATCAGCTAAATTATTATTCTGTCCTTTAATATGTTCAAAGGTTATTTTGTACCCTTTTCCTAATATTAAAGTTTCTGAACTATCGGGTAAAGGGGTAATGGTTATCACAATCCGAAAGTAAAACTCTCCCAAAGTGCAGCATCTATTTGTAGCACCAGACTCGGTGGAAATCAATAAATGGTTGCCAAATTCCAGTACAAGAGCATTTATGCATTCATGCTCTTCCCAGATGACCTCTGGCATCTTTCAATTATATGTAAGCTATTGTTTTTGGTCTCCTCATTACACTGATTCAACCATTTGAAGCATCTACGATTAATACGACGACAATTTTTCCCCTACGAGCACAACAAAAATGCAAGGGATACAAATTCTAAGATTTTACAGGAGCCCAAAGGACAGAAATGGCACTAGCTATATCATTTTTACAAGTATGCTATATTCAGCTTTTTGTTTTGATTACAACAAGTCAGCAAACATAGGATAGCTATGCACCGAAGTCAGACAGATAAACTCTTTGACATTAATTCCACCAGTATTGAACAGCAAAACTATAAATTTCTCCCCACATCTATAGAGCTTGTACACTTGCTAGCATCCTCTGTAGGGACCTCAGAGCCATTAGTGTTACAAACTTCTAACTTCCGCCTCTTTGCTGCCAGTCGAGGCCTCAACTGCAAGAACATTTGAAACCAGGAAATAGTTATCTGTGAACAAATTTAAGCCACTGGCTAATTATTAGATAAATTATTGCTCTTGCACAAGAAACGACTCTCCAGTCAGCATCATGTGAATATTTCTCACTACAAACCAGTTAGTTTGAACTTCTAACTTGACTTACCAAATTATCCTCGTAAGTCAAACAGCATACTTTCTGACAGATCACTGGCTGTCTTGACTACATATTATTGTGCAAGTATCAGACACCTCTTTGCTATTGCAGGGATCAAGTCTGTACAACCCCCCTGCCCTGCCAGGGGTAGAGCCTTTTTAGAGGCATTAGGGTAAATATGTTAATGATATAATGTTTTCTGTTGTAATGCATAGTTCACAAGGCAAGAGTAAAATCTATCCACCTTGCCCAAGTAGCTAACTTCAGAAGAGTGATGCCCAAGTATACCAAGTTCAAATTAACTATGCAGTTCAAAAATATGTCCGCCTTCTCCCCTTAGATTAGTCACAATTTACTCTAGCACTTCCAAAAAAAATGAAGCAAAATCTATACTAATATATTAAAAGGTGTGCCTAAACAAGTAACGGTGCCACGTGTCCTGCTCCCTAAGGGCATTTTACTCCATGTAATCCACAACAATAAAAAAAATTAGAAATTGCATAGTATAGGGTTTGATCCCAGGATCTCAAGAACATATACTTAAATTTTAACCACTAGATCAAATAACATTTAGTGTTATCATCTTAAAGTATAATATTAATAAATAAAAAAGTTTCCTTACCCGGGGCTTAGCCCGGGCCTAATAACTAGTTTATCCTTATTCCCTGAAAACAGATGCTAGCCTATTCAACATTTCAACCAGACCTGATTCAAAACCCAAAAAGACTACCAAAACTGTCTCTATGGAAACTGGAGTAAGCAAGTTTAAGTACTCAATAGAAAAAAAAAAACCCAAAAGATGTAACAGACAAAAAGAACAGGTGGTGCACTAATGGCCAGGAATCATGACATTTGCCGTCAATATGATCACATCCATGCTCACCTACTAGTATAATTAGAAAAGGCAGATATCACTAGACATGATTGCATGTATGCATATTTGAGGGCAGATGAAACTTGCAATAAGAAGAAAAAAAATGGCAGATGACTCGTGACAGCAATCGAACATATGCACATGAAGAAAGTCTTCTATGTAGAGCCTCATAACCGACAAAATGACATCCAAAAAATACAAAATTCACCTACTTTCTTCATCTAGTAGTATCTAACAACTTTAACCCATCAATCATAAGCCAATTGGAAAATTGACAGGTAAGACAATATACTTACCATTTCAATGTACTTCAATTGCTTCAATACTTCTTCAGTTTCCAGCTCCTGGTACATTGAAGTTGCAAAAACTTGGATGAATATGTAAACCATGCTCCGGATTGATTAATTTTATAGTCAAAAGAGGGGGACCCAAACTTACAATTCTGATGATTAACATAAACCATAAACAAATTGTGTTTTCTCGGCCAACAACCTTGGGAATTTGCACAAGATTTACTTCAATATTGAGAAGGCTTATGATAAAGTATCCAGGTATGTACTTGATTCACAATATAATAAAGAATGATGCACTATCCAAATGTGTAAAACATAATAATAAATATGCAAGGGAAGCTTATCAAAAAAGTTAGAATAAGGGCTCTTCAAGGGGGTTTTCCAATCAAAACTGCAATTTATCAAGGATCTGCTCTAAGCCTAACTGCCTAAGTACTACTTCATTTGTAACAGCCACAGAAGATTTGACAAAGTCCATAAAAGATGAGGTGCGATGGTGAATGTTGTCGTAGATGTTATTATTAGAGCAGGAGTTAATGATAGGCAAGAACTACAGAAACAAGAGTTGGAAACTCAGGGCTTGAGGTTGAAATATTTGGGGTGTAAATCAGATATGAAGGAGGACTATGATCGAGATATTGTGAAACTAGATAGGACATCGCCTGCCAGTAAGTATTTTTAGTATTTGTGTTCTACCATTTAGAAGAACGGAGATAATGACCAGGATGTTTAGCATGGAAAGCTCTAGAATACATACCAGGTGAATGCAAAGGGTTAGGTTGGCTCCTTCATGATTCAACAACGATTACCTAGCCCCCACCCCCCACCCCCGTCGCAAAAGAAAAGGAAAAAAGAGCTTTGTCTATGGTTAAACATCCAGCTACACAATGGCACTGCCAATTAATGAAAGGAGTTCTTGAAGAGCACTCCCACCACTGCAACTTAAGATCTTATCAATCCAAGGTTCTGTACTACAATACAGACCAAAACAAAGAAAAAGTGGCGTTATCTTCTTTCCTCCACTGCTATTCAGTTTCTACATACTTAACGAGTTTTCAAATCTTTGCATACTCACCTCACTCTTGCAATTTGAATTATAGAGTTTATGAAATGGAATAGCTGTTTGCGAAAAAAACCTTCTATTTTGGCATTTGATCATCAGAAATTTGTTTTCCACTTATTCCATGAATCAAACTTCGTCATAGTCAAAGCTTCTTTAAGGTTGATGCCAGATTTGACCATTGGAAGATATACATTGTAAATTATAGTATATGTTAGGGTTGAAATATGTAGTTCGATCAACAATTCATATTTTGTTGATTAATTTTTTTAAAAAAATTGTGACAGACTGGTAGTAATAATTACTTCTCGGGGAGAAGAACCAAATAATATAAGAAAAGGAATCAGAATGAGTTTGAAATGAATCATAATCTAAACCAAAAAAAAATTGAAGTATAAGTAACAGAAACCATTGTTGTATCTGTACAATTCGAATCCTTTCCATCTCCAACTACTTAAGCTAAACTAGATGCTCCCTCAAAGTTTTAGAAAGCCATTTCATTATGAGAAAAGTTACAGCTCCATAAAGGTTGTTCACATAGGCTTTCTTACTCTCTGCTTAAAAAAGAAAATTATTTATCAAGGAACAGCTTAAATTTCAACTTCAACTGGACTCTGGACACAAGAACTTGCAAGTTATTTCATTTCCAGTAGGCAGTAGCAAAAACACGTGCAATTAACCAAATCCAACAACGAACCTCTAAATCACCTTGACATGAGGCTTGAGGAACTAGATTCTTTCATTTTCTGAATTTCATTGTAGAAGTTCATATCAGAGATATCTCCAAAGATTAAGACTGAAGAAAGATCTATTTGAACAAAAGAATTACCCCCCAAAAAATTTAACAGTTACATTCAATTATAAACTACATGAAAGTTACCCTTTCTCATGGGACACATCACAAAGATGCACAAGAGAGAAAAGCGAACTTCACAAAATTCTTTTTTGGCTCAATCCAATAACAAGATCTTTATTCCTTTTGTCACATTTTGAGTGGGTTGACTAATGTAGGGGGTTTAGGCAGATTCTTGAGCAAGAGCACCCATATTATCATGCTCCTATTTCACAATGAGCTTCTACGAAAGACAGAACTTGTCTTGAAAATCCACATATGAATTGGGTTAATGTAGCCTCTACATACAAATTCCTAAATTCTTGTGTTTCACTATACTCCTTTTTTGAAGAATTTTCTTGCTGATCCCACGCACCAAATTCAAACTTCATTAATTGGTGAAGTCACAACTCATTTTGGAACCTACATTCTGAAAAGAATTTCACATGATACAGAGTCAGTGACGGCCACTTTGTACCTATTCTAAGATTTTGTTTTCACGGATCTAGCTAAATCATTCTTCTAGCTACTCTTCTTGGAAAATCTTCTATAAAAACTAACAGAACACACCAAAACCCCCAATTTCCTCTATTTCTAATTTCATTAAGGAGGTGAAGACTCCTATAAATATGAAGTCAGTATTTAAAAGGCTAAACATGTATGATAATTTGCAGGTGCGGTGGTGAAGGCCAACTAGGGCCTCATTTCATAATGTTTGCATCAGTGTTACAAAGGTGCAGTATCTGGTACTCATCTTCCCCACTACTATGAGGTCACTGGTGCTTCCGGGTGTAGGCTTTTATACATTTAAAAGGGAAGTTGTCTTGCTCTGTTTCTTTCATGGGCTATATGATCAGGCGAAGCAAACAGTATAATAAGGTACTTTTAAGATATGCTTTTATGGCAATGATTCGAGTACTTTGACTGGAGAGCAAATAGTGTAGCTTCCATGTTAATATTAGTGGATAGAGATGGCATTGTTCCTATTATGTTCCTGACCTCTTTGTGGTATGTTGCATCAGGTGCTTTTATCCCAAGTAGTTGGCAAGCTTCTTGTAAGCATTTTCTTCTCAAGGACTTGTCCTCTAATATTATGTACTGTGATTTAACTTTATATTTCCTTCGTTTTTTTAATTGCAACACTGTAACTTCTGCACTATTCACATTATCCCATTTTGACCGAAATTTGTAGCTATACTTTCTCCGTTCCATTATAATTTCATCACTTCCCATTCTTGAAAGTTTCATATTAATGGCATCATTACCAACGTAGTGAAGGGGTCTCTCTATCTCTCTTCTATCACACGGGTCCCTTTTGTTTCTCTCTCTTTAACTCTCTCTCCTCATCGCTTGGGCTCCTTTATATGTGTCAAAACCCCAATGATGCATTTATAATGGAACAGAGGAACTATATAAACGCAACTATCATTGGGTTTCTCTCAATATATATATATTTAATAAAAAATAAATATTTTCAAAAGTACCAACTTTTTACAATTTTTACTAATAAATAATTCTAAATGCTGACAATCAAAGTTGTGCATCAGCAAAACATAAAAGCTAAACTGTAGTCACTTTTAAAGAACGGAGGACGTATTTCTTATCTTAAAAGAAAAATGGAAGACGGAACTATATCTCATAATCTCATTCATTCTACCACATAAACTAGGAAACAACTATCTTGAAAAAACAATCACTATCAGAAGCACAATATTGGAATATCACACTATGTATTACAAAGTGGCACGCCTGAAGACGACGGAGATAAAGTAGCACCACACTTCCTACTTTCATGCACACAAGCAGTAAGGAGGAGGGAAAGAAAGTACTCAAACAAGGCCTTTGAATCTTCATCTATTGTAATGCAAAAGGAATACCCTGTCACAAAGGGGGGAGGGGGCAACAAAATAAAGCCACCTAGTATGATTAATTAGTCAGCATGGATAACTGCCAGTAAAGCCACCTAGTATGACTAATTAGCCTCAGGTAATAAAGGGGGGAGAGGGCAACAAAATAAAGCCACCTAGTATGACTAATTAGTCAGCAACAAAACAAGGCCTTTATTGGTAGCTGGCTTCAGTGTAGAGAGGTCATCTGTCAAATAAAGCTCTTCTTACCTGAGGTACAGAGCAGTCAGCATGCACAGGATCCCAAAGAATAGAATGAAAACAATCCCAATTGTCTGACTGGACCTCAAAAAGAGGAGCCCTGCATGTAAAAGACTCTTTGAGTAAGCTCATTCAACAAGGATAATGCCAGTAAACAAGTATCGAGCACTTCCTCTTGGAACATTAGTTAGACGAATCAAACACACAATCACTCAGCAGTTGCACATATAATACAGCAATCGAGCTTCAGGCACCTATGATACCACAAAATGGTGCAGAAGCCGGAGAACCAAATTCGACATCCTTTAAAAAATTCCATAGAACTAAACTGCATAATATAGAGCAGCTTGTTTTCAGTTGTTTATCCTGTAAGGGGGAGGGAGCGATAAAAAAAAAACCAGACTTGTGCTTTCCCATATTCCCACAATAATTCTGATTAGCCATGCTGGTGCATGTAATTTAGAGATCTAGGTACAAACCTCTTTGACTCATAAAAGGGCCATTAAAAGTATACAAATTTTGCTTCGAAGGTCAGCAAATGAAACAAAGATCACATCTCAATTGTCATGTTGCCAGGTGAATCTTTGTAGTTTTAGCAGTGACCAAGATTGCACCTGCTACACAGTCACCTGCCTATAGGAAACTAAGAACCTAATTCATAACGCCAGCCCCTAACTTAATATCCTTCATACCAAAGAACAAAGCCGACGCTATCTACTTCACAGAGAGTATATATCAGTAAAACAGACAGATTCATGTACTTTTAGAAACTTGATTAAGTGTCCAATTTAGTTACCATCTCTTACATTTAAAAGGTTGCATATGCATAAATAGAAGGAAATAAACCACCAAACAAGATCCACTATCAGATTACCTGCGCCACTTTCCACATATAGTTCCATCTATGCTGTCTCCCACACCAACGATGACCTCTCTACACTGAAGCCAATTACCAATAAAGGCCTTACAATGTTTGCCAGAAAGTGGTCCCTGCAGAGAAAATATCAAGAGTCACTTTTTCAAGTAAACCACATAAGAGAAACCAATGATAAAGATTCAATGCAAATTTACAAGCCTCACAGGCAAACTAACAGAATGTGATGGATCCAACTCCGTTGGTTCAGGAACGACACCACCTCTCCTGCATCAAAACAACAGCAAATGTTACATATCGTATAGGAATCACAATTCTTGAGAAGAAATATATATATATAGGGTGTGATCTCAAAACTCAAAAGACCTTTAATATATATATTAATAGACAGATAGAAATATATACTCTGAATATAGCAACAACGGGGGCAGGGTAGATATTTCTGTAAATATCACATTCTCATACCACATCTCGTGATAAGAAATCACCCAAGTCCATTTATCCATGTTTAGCTCCTTCAAGATTCAGATCAATCACACACAAGAAAACGACTCTACATAGGTGTTTAGCTGTTGATTCCCTTAACCTGGTCCTCCCTACCCCACCCCCACCCCTATTTTAAAGTATATCATGTAGAGCCTTTTCAATCTAAAGGGTGTTGATTGTGGAACATATTCTCATTCTTTCATCTTGTGTTTTGCAAATCAAAAGTAATGTAAACAACAGAAATAATGAGATTATAATTTATAAGTACATATTATCATGTACAATACTTCACCTTTCCTCTAAGTCCATTTATTCTTACCAAATAGTACATGGTCACTCGGAAAGACTCTTATCTTAGATCCTTAAGGTCCTGGGTTCAAATCTTGCCAAGTATAGTGTTCGGGTGTAAGGATCCCCTTACCCTCCCCTCATACTCTCAAGCATGTGACCCGCAAATGCCAAACCAAGAAACTGTGAGAGTTGAGGTCTCGACAGGGTCCTTCTCCTTACCATTAAAATAGAAAAGGTCCATTCATTCTTTCTTTCTCTTTCTCTCTCTCCACTCCTCTCAGACTCTTTGTTGGTTAGCGCCACCATAGAGACACTTTTGGCTTACATCTCACCAAATCTTCTCCACATCCTCCAATTTCCTCCCCTCCTCCTTTATGGAAAGCACACAACTTCACCCTCTTCCTTCACTAAGGTGACAAAGCCCCAAAACCATCCAAGTGTTTGGAGCCTCATAGATGGTCAAATATGGATCAATGACCTTTGCCTATAATAAGATAAAGCTCTGAACTAGAAATCGACTCCAACATAAAAATTGAATCCTTTATTCAAACACTAGTGAACCTAGAGAAGAGAACATCCCAATATATTTTGCTACTATTTTAAGAAACCATATCCTGAACATGATATCTTTAAAAAAAGAAGTTCTAAAGGAACCACGGAACTCATGCAAAAACAATAACCTTGATCCATCTCCAATCTCCAACCTAAAACTAACAAGAAATTACTGAACATTACATAACCACAAAAATTCTGTTATTCTTCGACTCATCCTCAATCCTCAAGTTTCTAACACTTCTCTCAAAGTTCTATATTATCACCAATACCTGCACTAAACCTATCCACTAAAACAATACCATATGCAAACAAAAGACATCATGGTACCTCATCTTGTATGCACTTTGTCAGTCCAACGCCGTTGCAAAGAGGAAAGGACTATGTACCAATACTTGATACAACAACGATCATGATACTGACCACAATATTAGTCCGTCCCCAAGGCCCTAATGCATGGAATTACTACACGGACACTCCTACATAACAGCCGAGTTGTAAACTTGTTACGAATTTGGAGTTCTTGTTCTGCAAAACCCCATTGTAGAACGCCGCGACAAAATTACGTCCTTCTCGCCGCATTAGAATATGTTTTTCCACTACAATTGTTGGCTCTTTTGTCAATTTTTGCCCAATGGGGTTTTATTGATTAATTATTTAGGTGATGAAACATATTGTTTTGGATAATTAGTCATATACCACATATGTAATTCACTCGTATTACGATAGTTTTGACCATATTATGTTGAAAATATACTCTTACACTAGAAAAATAATGCAAAAAAGCTTCAAAAACAACATTAAAGTGAGATTTTGGAAAAAAATCATGCTGAGTTGGTCGTTGCGACAATGTTGTCACAATTTTTACTTGCCCTAATGCTTCCGAAAACTCGCATAACAGACTTATATATGTTTCCAAATAGTACTCAGACTCGTCGACAAGCCTCCATCGCAGATAGTTCGCAACCTAACTGTGTATGTAATAAAAGGTCATTACTCGTCTTCCCACCAGCCAACACAAGATACAAAAATCTGCGAAAAGATATAATTAGAGAATCTGAGAATAAAATAGGCTAAAGGATATCCAAATTCCAATGAGTTAGCTAGTGCTTTCTAAGTTACAAATTCCAAGATATATTAGTCCATCTACCCCTAAGAAAGTGGGAATAGAGCGAATGATGAGCAGAGAATGATAATTCTAGGTAGGGAAGGATAAATAATGAGATATAGAGGATGCCCCCTGCAATGCAAAATACTCCCCATTTCCTACCTTCTATCCGACCAATAAAAAAGAATAATTGAAGGAACAGATGAATCCACCATTAAAGCATTTCATAAGTCCCTACATCATTCTAATCACTCTATGCCAAAAAGAGCCAGGTTCTTGCATAAATAACAGCTAAGTATTAATAGTATAAGAAAAGGTCAATAGCAGTAATTTTCCAGTCTACAATTATCTGGAGAGAGATATTTAACAATGTTATGAGGATGTGGAGTTTCCAACAACTCAAGTTTAACATACTCAAGTACGTTACTTATGAGAAAGACAAAGGCCATCTAACACCATGAAGTTGCACGGCATTTAGAATCTTCTAGAGAAAATGGCATAGCAAATATCTGAGTCTTGTCTCCTAAAGCTACACCTTATGAGGTCGAATAGTTTACTGATCCCCCTACAGCGTAACAAAATAATCACCTTTAAAAAAAGTTTTGCTTCCAAAAGGCACATTAGAGCTGACGAGATCCTTCATATTGACAATGTATAAACTTATTGTCCCGTTGCTTTTTCTATTATGATCTTCTTTCAGAGAGCATATACCATAGAAATCACAGTCACATGCGATAAAACATTCTTCGAAACAAGACAACAGATACATATTACATCCAGACTCTCTCATAACAATATTGATTGATAGGGAAATGCACTAGAGAAATAAATCATAACGACGCTACGACAGAGACAAAGAAAACATATCAAGACTTAACTGCCTTCAAGCCATCCTCAACAAATTGACAAAGATACTACATAGAAGAAAGTATCAACTCGAGCGAAGCTAAACAAACTATTGTGTATCAAACAAAACCACTACAAAATGTATAAAGATATTCTACAAAAGCAAGAAAAAAAGAGTTAAAATTAAGAACATTTCTATGGACCAATGACCTCAAGCCATATTGCATAGCAGTAAAATCCATGAAAGGCAACACACTATTCCACCTCTTTCTTTTTCTTATTACTCTACAAACTCCCAACAGCAAAAGCAAAAGCATCTGAAGAACGCCTAAAACAACCTGCAAGTCATAAACCAATTGAAACTTCCTAATATCTCCAGAACCAAGCTACCATACCTAAATTGTCATCCTATAGACGTATTCAAAATTCTGCAGAGTCAAAGAAATTAAGCCAAGAAAATAACCATGACAATTTCCACACTTCTCAGTTCTGATACACCTAGCTACTCAAGAAAGCACTTCTGAGTGAAAATAGCATGAGATTCTCAAGCTATTAAGTTCTCATTAAAAACCAAACACGATGGTCAGAACATTTCTTTTTCCAGGACCCTCGAATGAGCAAAAACATGATCCCCCATGTTTTCTCCAAGCTAACTATATATATCTAAAGCTTAACCACAAACAATTAAGATACCACCATACTCATCCAAGGTACCACCAAATCCACCCTAACTAATTGGAATTGGATAGTTTTGTACCTCCTGAGGATAAACAGAACATATCTCAAGTGTATGGAGGCATGCAACTACAAAGGAACTAATTGTAATCTAACCACTTATCTATTGGCTATTAATGGTTAAAGTTGATAGCAATGCCCCAAATAGAAGCCAAAAGGATATACAGATTATTGTCATAAAGATCTTGTAAACCAAATTCTAGAAGCATACCTTCTTACAGGTCCACGCCATTCAGGCACAATCGCTTGGAATCCTTTACCAACACGAACACTAGTTATGTAAGGCTGAGAATCCTTTAACATCAATGCTATTGGACTAAAATCTCCTTCAGAGGTTACAGAACCCTTTTCGGTCCGGATAATTGAAGACTTTCTAACTGCTCTCTCTCTTAACAAGTTATGCTTCTTTTTAGAACAAGGTTGACAATACCAATCATCTATAGGAAGCTTTCTTATGCTTGGATTGAAGCAAGATATATGGAATGCTTCTTCACACTCGTCGCAAATTAGCATGTCTACGGCTGTACCAATTACACCACAAACATTACAAGTGCGAGAACAACTACTGCCACTACATGATGGAGGGTCTTCCTCGGAAGCACCAGATCTGTTTAACCCAGAATCAGACAACAATCCATGGCTTCGAAGAATAGAAACACAAAGACCCTTAGCCGACTGCGATTGGTCATTTTCCATCACATCAACAACAAGTGCACCAGAGGATGAACACTCATCAGTGTCATCTATTTTACTCTTCAACGGACTCGACCCCATATCAAGCAACGATGACGAACAGCTATCATCTACACTGTACAACTCAAAATTCTTGTTCATCTTGTCTTTTACATAACAACCACGTTCCTCACTTACACACCCATCAATTGTTTCTGAAGTTGTCAACAGCTGCTCCTGTCCATTCAATCCTCTATTTTCCGGGCAAGAGGGTACGACACGGTTCTCTCCCCTGATGGACGAATTACAAACACCATTAGGCGACGAATTCGTCGAGACCATGGCTGGGAAATTAGTGACTGCCCTTTTGTGATTCTTCCTTCTTTCATAGACAAAATTTATGTTGTCAGGTGATGTAATTGGGGCAACAAAAGTAGGGTTTTTTGGACGCCTCTTTCTCTGATATACAAAATTAAGGGCAGAACTTTCAGATGTAATACTGCAAGCAGATAACTGTGAACAACTTTGAATATGATTTAACAACCCTAAACCATCAGATTTCAGCAACCCTTGTGTTGTAGACATAGCTCCTCCACACCCAAAAGCTTTCCCCATCTCAGTTTTTGAATCCATCTGCCATTATTATCATACTACAAAATCTATAATCTCATATACAGCACTCAAAATCATTGTTCTTACGAAAAAAAGGGCATCTAACACACACAAAAACAACAATAAAAAACATCTAAGAATAATATGAAATTAAAAGAGGAATTTTGAAACTTACCACTATATGAAAACCCTAGAATGTGTTGATTATCAACTCAATCACATACCAGGAACTCTATTTCCAATCAATTTTCCATCTATTGTGAATTCATCAATAAGGTGATCACTTTTTAATTTATGTAATTTGCATTTTTCTGAAATGGGATTTAAGAAGTAAAACCCCACAAAATTATGCCAGCCCTAAATTCGGTCAATATTACCCACAAATCAAAATGTGGCAAGAAGAATATAAGCACATAAGGGTTGAGGAAGAATTTTGCATGCAATTGAATTGTAGTAAAATATCTTCTTTTTTTTTTTGAGGGAAAAAAAGCAATGGGAGGAAGGTTGAGCAAAGCGACACAAAAAGGACGAGGCACGTTCAGGGTGGTGGTGGGCTGCCGGACTGCATGTGAAAGGGTGACAAAGGGAAGTATAAAAGTGGGAAAATCGACACCAACCGTCTCAACTATAGTCAATTTGCTTTAAAAGAAGTACCGAGTTATTATTATCTTCTAGCGGTTTTAAGAAGGGTTTCATCTTAAAACAATCCTACACCTTAATTAACATGTGAAATTGAGTAATTATGATATATGATGTTGTTTGATTGGCTTATGCTAATTGGAATTAAAAGGTTGATGGATGAGTATCTTGTGTTGTAATTAATTGATTTAGCAGGTTAATTAAAGTAAAAACCATATTTCAAAAGAGACTCTTTAAAGTTAAGAGTCGAGACAATTATATAGTAATTTAAAGTTGGAAATTTTCAAATCAAATTGGAAACTGAGACGGACATAGCTTAATTATTCCTATATAAAATATCAGTAATCAATTTATACATAATGAATATAAATACTTTAAATTTATTTTCATTCCTTC